>JAEMON010000001.1:10932174-10943417 GCA_030264115.1 Lygus lineolaris | reverse complement strand
TTAACGTTGTTTTATGGAGTAAAAACGTGTGTTTCATATTAAGGTTTTCAGGATGTTTTATTTACTAATGAAATACATTAAAGTTAATAAAAGGCAGATTAAAAATGTGAAAAGGATTTATTTTTAAGTACATCGTACATTTAATACTTCAGAGTTGTCACGTGAACAGCTTCTTATGTCTGGTTCCACAGTAGATAAACGGAGCGGCCACAAAAGTCAAAATACTTTATGTTGATTGATTGCAGGCAATGTAAATGTAACTAGTACATTATACAAAGTATTAAGACGTTAACGGATATCATACAATTGAAGACGTAGTAGTGGAATTAGGTCATTCTTGCTAATGAATATATTTTACGAGCTTCAAACTAATTATATCGGTATAAAATTTACATTCTTACAAAAAACTTTTTAGAGGTTTTTGGGGAGGGGGGGAGGGGGCTTCAGCCCGAAAGCCCCCCCGTAGATCCGCCACTGCCATCCATGAATTTCTAGGTAATACTCACAAGACCATAGGTACCAATTCCATTAAAATTGGAATTGCAACCATGGTTAGATATTTTTCTGTTTCTGTGTATGGGTAAGTCAGAATAAGAGAAATACTCACAGTGAGACATAAGTGGACTGCAACGTATAAAACCACGTAGCCAAATAGAATCCAGTCCAACCATGGAGGGAGTTCAGCTTTTGCAACTGGAGTAGCGAAGAACAAGGCTAAAACTAAAAAGACAGTAAAAGCACTATTAGTTACCTGAATATTGAACAGGGCAATTTCAACTGATAGGTAGCCATAAATAACACTGAAATGTACCTACTTGCTTTACGATATTGGCACCTGATTATTACCCACAAACAGATTTATCTCTAAATACCGGCAGAAATTCGATTGCTGCACAACTACATTCTCCCTGTATCTCCCCTATCATCTGTTAATTCTATTGGGAAAAGGTTGAATTAAATTGGAAAAAGGTTTAATTCAATTGGAAAAAGGTTTAATTCAATCGGAAAATACTATATTTCATTTAAAAATGTCTAAGCATTCCATTTGGTATTTTAGATCCCTCTTTCGGATCCCCCTTCTTCCAGTCTGAGGCAAAACTACAGTTGATAAACGTGATCAGAGAAATCAGCACTGTATTACTCATCCATCACTACAACCATAGTAATCTTATGATCTTGGTTAAACTGAAAGAAGACTCTTCATCAGTCCTGTCTGGAGCATCCAGATTTTAACACCTAACGGTTCTTCCGCATTCTTCCCCCGACAGCTCAGCTATGATCCGAACTCGCACATTAAACAAAGAACCCACGATCAATAGGGAACTAAGTTGATGCCTTCACAATCTGGTCTGACTGTGATTGCCTCCTTTTTTGCTTCCATTGTCAGGTTAACACGATGAGTTGAATGTTTTCCCGGTTCTTCCTCCTTACTGGGCTAAATGGGCTAAACGTTCTCATTTCTTTTAACCCAGCATCATCAAAATGTTGAAGAACCACTTACTTAAACTTCAATAATTCAAAGATATTGGTATCAATTGGCTGGCTCGACAACGTTAGGTAGGTACAACTGGTTGTAGGGGACCTGCTGCCATCAAAATTCTTCGATCGTTTCATTCTTTCCAAATTCGGGCTACCTCCTAATTTTGGCAAATTTTTTGAATAGGTAGGTAGCACAAATATGGTGGTTTTCCATTGAGAATGTCGGGGAGTTGGAACAACTTTTAGTGAGATGATCAGTTTCCTGCGCTCACTTCTCTCTTCTCCCAACTGAGATCTGCAACACCATGACAACATGGTGTTGTACTCTTCTTCCATCCAACCCAGGTCTCCATCCCATGTTGGTTACCTTCCTGAAATAAGTACTTACAAAGGTACAAGTCAAATAGCATCTTTTAGATGCATAAACTTTATTGCAAAAGGGTAGGTATTTCTACGAAGGTAGCTACCTACCCAAAACCCAATGACACATCGATTGAATACCTACCAATTATTGATCACAACCCCAACAGAACACAATTTAACTGGCGATACTTGAAACTAATGAAATCCGTTTCAGTTATATACCTGCACATATGTGCGCTGCATTTCCAACAAGCCAGTGTATCCAATTGAACAGAGGTCGGTTCCTGGCGGTAGGATGAGGTCTAAGAGCCGCTCCTATAGGTTGAATGAAACACAGCACCGTGGTACAGAGTCCAAAAATGGCGTGTATCAAGCTAGGCGTTGAGCTTACCCATCCTCCTACGTCGATGAATATCAACACGCAGGCAACAAGTGTGAGACACCATGTTATCAACATGAAAAGCCGATGCCACTATAACAAACGAAGTAAAATTTTTCAACAATAGTCAATCAGTTAATACAAAGTTCAGTCTTACCAGTTTGATTATAGGTACTATGTAGATATCTTTCGCCTTACAGTGTGACCAAGTCACCAGTTCGTTCCTCAATGGAACAGACGTTTGATCGAGGAGCAACCTGGACTGACCTCTCTCTTGGCATAACACCAGGATACGTTGTGAATGTAAGTACTCTTTGATATATCAAAATATCTTTCCCTTGCCCTCGTGGTTCAATTCCCGAGGCATAATGCCCCCCCCCCCCCCATTAATTCAGAGAGCCCTACAATTTATAGGATAATACAAACAAATTTCCTAATTGAATACCTACTAACTCGTATCATCATTTCAATTCCATCTTCCTTCATAGAAGTAGTAGAAAGTTGGAATGGGGAATGGGCAATTCCGGCTTTTATTTTTAATAACCGGCTAGTTATGTGTTAATTTTATTCATAAGTGTGTCGGAATTTTGCATTTTCGACTTGAAATGCGGATTCAGCACCCTTTTCAGCTCAAAATGTTAATTACGTTGGCTATGAAACGGGTGAGAAGATAACACGTGACGTCATTTGTTCAGAGGAGCGGAGGGTGAACCCCAGGCTGGCACTGGGTGGGTGACGTCATCTGTATCTTTTTTCACAGCTCTCGTTTCCGCTCATTTACAATCATCAGACACCCCGCATATATCACCTTTTTGGAAAGCTCTCACTGAAATCTTTCAGTTTAACGAATAAAATGGAACAGCTGGAATTGGCCATTGTTAATCGAAATAGTGTAGGTATTAAGTAGACTCTGGGCAAGAATGAGGTAATTAATCAGATAGTTACAGGTTTTTCTTCTAACTCCCATAGGGGGCCACTTTACAACATTATCTACATTTAACAAACGGAGATTAAAAGCTTAATCAACTCACGGCAAACCATAAATCCTTAGCGCATAATGAGCTTTCCACCCAAGTTTGCTTGAAGTATCTTGCGAAAATGATCCCAATGCTTGCTGTGCCAATCCAGGCTGCGACCATGAATGAACCATGGAGACGTACAAAAAGTTTTGACTGAGATGTCAATAAAGCAACGTCCGACAGAGATCTCTTCTGACCGCTCACAGTGAAGAATATATCGTGATATCCAACTCCCTTTTCTGAAATTTAAGAAGGTAGGTACTATAAGTGCATGAGTAAGGGATAAGGCAGTGGAGGGAGGGTAAAAAAAAGTCCATGTCGCGACAGGCCGAAAGGGACCAAATCCAGTTGACTGGCTGTAGGTACCTAAGAACCTGCACAAATGTCATGAGCCAGCACGACTGAACTGTTTAGAAGGAGGGGGTCTGCGACCCTGACTCGAACCTGATTTCGAACCTGATGCGATTGGCCTAACTGTCCCTGCCCAGAGGTAGTCAGGTACTGATTTGAGCTACCCTGGACCCCACCAGTGGAGGGGCCATAGGTTTTTTTAAACTAAAATAATCTTAATGCAAAAAAATTAACTTCCTACACTATTTATTTTTGAAACACACCACCCACTTCTGCGTTTCCAACTGAGGTACATTATCACCATAGCATTCAAAAATTCCAAGTGAGTATAGAATAGATACATATTCATTTGTGGCGTTGAGGGTGCATGCTAGAAACTATTGTAATTGAACATAAGAGGGATTTCATTTGATTCCCACCTTTCAACTTTGACCCAGCAGCGAGTAACAAGAAATACTTGTCACGTAATAGATCAAAGGTCATTCCCATTGATTGAAGAGAAGCATCTCTTGTGAATTCACAGTATATAACTCCATCTGAGTAGCTGCTGTTGACCAATTTCAAGCCTCCTTGATTCTGAAACACAGTCAGAGATACATTATTCATTCAAAACGTATTCCAATCCCGGATAAGTCCTGGGTTCGGGAATATTAGTGATATGTGAGACTGCCGTACCACTTTCTCCCTTGTGTTCGCTTTTTCTCCAGGTTTATTCCACGACAGATACAACTTGACAGCATTTCTTTCTTGAACGCACTCCATAACGCTATCGCCGCCCTATGAAGCAAACAATTCCTCGTATTAATTGGGTAGAAACCTACGGGATTTTTAATGAAATGTACAGAGAAATACTGGGAAGTCCAGTGGAATACCAATTTAATTTTGATTAACTCATTAGGTATCCATGAATCAATATTAACCCTAATTTATAAACAAGTTGGATGGTATTATATTAGTAGCAGCCTGTTGGGGGAAGACAAGTCGGCTTCTTTCATATTCATTTTATATGGCCACTGGTAATGGCTGGACCTGCTTGAAATGAAAACTTTTACTCTTGATAATTTACAGTTTTCAAAGAAAAATTATTGAAAAACACAGAATTTCCATTCTACTGCACACCTGTAGAAGCCAAAAAAAACCCTTAATTAAGGACATGAAGAAATCAGGAAATAGTGAATTAATCTGGAAAAATTATATCAACAGCTGAATGTGTATTTAAAGTACCTAATATGTTCACCAGCCCTACTAGTGCAGTAGAATAAAATCTAAACCGACAAAAGCAGGCCAACCACATCACTTTCCTTAATCTCCCTGATATGGTGAGGCTCTGAGAGCGAAACTAGTTGGACAGGATTGACGAACAAAATGAATATGCAAAGGAATAAGCCGTATTGTCATCCACCCTCAACCCAGTGAGAAGTTGAATGGCAAATTGATACCTTCCTCTAAGAACATCATAAATACATGTGAGTTAATTTGAAGAGGTCAAAATTACTTGTTTTTGTTATTTATTTACTGAGCTGATCCAATAGGCAGAACAACCAAAAGATAACAAGTCTTCCGGGATTTTATTTTTATTCTTGCTCCCTATGAAAATTACCATTTTGTCATCACTTGACAGCCCAAGAGCAACGTAAGCTCCTTGCTTCGACTTCATTTTAAATGTGTAAGTAGTTCCCTGAACAAGGACGGAAGCAGCGGCTTGACAACTCTGATCTGCGATACATTTATCAGGATAACCAAAACAACTCTTGTCAACGTTGCACCCATCATAGAAGCTGTCGTGGAGGATGATTGGGGAATAGTCTGTCAGAAGTTTCGAGACAAGAGATGCCTCTCGAGCTACGTCGTGATAGCCAATCTTGCCTTCTATAAAAATCAATCAAGTAGAACTTTCAGTGTACAATGTAAATTCATTCCCTCATTAAAACACATCAAAGTAGTCACAAAAACATGATTTATAGTAAGTATGTAGTACATATTTTACATTCCATTTTTTTTTTTACAATGTTTATTCCCATCAATACCTTCACCTACCGTTCTGGTTGTTGAGCGGTTTTTCAAGATAGTATTTTACAGATTGGAAAGTGAACACTCACCACGTGATTTACGTCAAAAACGTCTGCCAAGTTATGTAGGCAGTATAGCTTCCTCATTTTCGTAACATTGAAGTATAGAATCAATTAGTGAATATTTCAGCGAAATTGGTAGAAAAGTTCAGGAGTTATCCCTATGACAGCAAATTTCAAATTTGCGCATGCGCAGTAGCTACTGTGATGAAATTAATAGGTAATTGTCTTGAAGTCAGCCCCAACTAACCTCTGAATTTGTGCGGAGTCTGTCCTGAAATACTACTGAAAAATCGTAGTTTCAGGAGATTAGCGGTTGCGCATGCGCAAAACCTACAGGTTTTCCGTTGCCTATAAATTTTTTTTATGGGACCTCCTAGGCTCTCACCCGCGTAATCTCTGAAAATTTCACCTAAACGGCACGAGTAGTTCTGGAGCTATGGCTGTAACTACGAATGGGGAATGATCGTGTATGAGAAAATCGAATTTTTTCCACTCTTCTATTGTTAATAGGAATAAAATAACACTGTTAATACAAAGAAAAAAATAGTTGATCGTTCTGATGTGGCGAAAATTCGGAATAAAATCTCAGCAGTTTGAAAAACAGGCGCCATTCCGACGGCCCTTGAGCCACCCGGTAACACGTCACACTAAAAGAACAACTGAAAGAGAATGTGCAGAGGTCACACAGGGAGCAGTGAAAACATAATTTAGTTAAATAATTGATTATTATTTATTAATTAATAATTAATTCAATCAATCATCTAATTAAGTTAATTATACTCTCACTAATCTGGGGTTAAAACAGTGTTGTTTTTGTTTGGTTGACAGGCCTTCACGGATTTTGGCCAATGACAGACGACACCCGTTACAACGTAACTTTCCCGCCATATTACAAAAATGAAAATTTTAATAAATTTTCTAAAATTACAGATACATTATTTTTGCTCTACGGCTTCAATTACTGGAATTGGAAACACATACATACGTACATACTTACGGGCTTAAGTACATACACTTTTCCAAAAGTGGAGAAAATTGATCAGATGTCGATTGGGACCAGTTAAAGGTGGTGTTTCAGAAATTGGGTTTTCTGATGATCGCAATATTTTCCTTTCAACTTCAGGTGGGGTGAGAAAAGTAAAAATGTGGGCTTACCATTTGAAAAACCAAAATTAGCTCGCCTTTAGTGCATGCGCATGTGCTCGAAAATACCATTTCTTTAATATTAATCTAAAAAATAAGGGGAGTTTACTTTTAACTTTCCCGTCCATTTCCAATATTGGAGGATAAACTTGGTGGGCGGACCATCCTGTATAAATAGCATTTACCTACAAGTCAAATTGGAGGTTTTACACATCAAATTGGAGGTTTTGAACAACAAATCGGTGATGAATCGCTGTGTTATCCATGATCAAGTACATGACAGTCGGGTTGGCCAGTTTTTCATGAACTTCTATTCTAAAATTCTTTAAATATCTCTGCATTACAATTGCCTCGAGATATTCATCTTATAATGATACCTCTTACTGTAGGTACCTGAGTTCTTCGAATTGAAACCAGATTCGTCAATGGAAACCATATTTTCACGGTTTTTTGGCACTCATGTAATGAATTCCACTGCGTAAATGGTCGTCTTTGGGAAGCTGAAGATTTATACATGAGGTAGAAAAATGCTTATTTCGTTATTTTAAAATCATCCTTCAATTTGAAACGAAAAACCCCCAATTCGATGTGACAGACCTCCAATTCGATAAAAAAAAACGAATACTGTATGTATACCTTAATATGTATATCTGTTAGTATTAAAGCAGTTTACATTCGATAATGGGGATAATAACTTGCTTGGTTATTTTTATTTCGTAATTTGGAAGATTTTATTGAGGGCTTTCCAAAAAGGTAGGTACTATATGAGGGGAATTCGACGCAATTGAAAGTTACCGAAAATAGGTCTTGTAATTTGAACCCAACTGACGTCACCAACCCCCGCCTGCCTGGGTGGGCCCCCCTTTTACGGAACCTAAATTACGTCAACGCTCCCTTTCAACCCATTTTCTGGGCAAACCAGCCGTTGTTTCAAGCTGAAAATTGGCACCAGGGGGTTTTAAAGAGCGCTGAATCAGATTTTGAGGTTCAAACAGCAAAATTCCTACCCATGCAAGTTCCGAATGGTGGACCCATTAAATTTACTCACACACCAGTCAAAAAATGATAATCACCTGATGTACTCCTGCCGGCAGCTAACAGAAGGTAATACGGGTTGTGCTCCAAGTCAAAAGTAACATCCCCAACAGCCGTCAGAGGACTAACAAGGACTTTGCAATAGGTGTTCCCATCGTTATAGGTACCTTCTCGTAACGTAACACCTGAGTTACTCTGACCAAGAAAAAAAAACGAAAACAACTGTTTTAGGTAGGTATCAAACTCAATATGAAATTTTCGACGTGATGTTGTACGGATAAAGCTGTTTTTGAAACTGAGAAGATTGATAATATGTTCTAGTACAGACTCGTAGTTATCGAAATGAATTTGGAAACCAGTATTGAAATGAACGAAGTTTGCACCTCCTTTCATCCTACTGGCGTTGTACCAATGTTCGTATAAGTAGTAGGTAGTAAGAAGGTTCTTATCTACTCACATCTTGACGCTGGTTGGCCTTTTGATTGGGGACATTCCAAGAACGATAAGCGTTGACTCCTTCAAATCCCTCTCTGTAGCTTTCATAAGCACACTCCACCACTGCATCACCTCCCTGAAGGTAAAACACAGACAGTATGAGTACACATTGCTCCTGGGAAAGCATAAGCAATAAATAGTAGGCCCCTATATGGTCCTATGGGCCTATATGGCCCATTTCACTCTTGGCGAGCTACATTCACTCAAACACGATGCAAAAACAACAGGCATGGCATGATACAGTGGCATCTTTTGACTCCAGCTTCAACGGTGAGAGTGAATCAAGAAAGAAAGGAATTGACTCATATAGCTTGACACAATCATAGGATGGACCCACATTTGTCTAGGTTTTCTTTTCTTCCGTCTTTTAAGCTGTAAATTGATCTGGAGACTATTCCATAATGCTATACACAATAACGAACAAGCATTGATTACCTCGAAACAGAGAACTAGTAGGTAAGTAGCGGTGGGGAAAGGGGATGTTGTTGAGTAGTTGACATCAACCTCGTAAAATTGCTAACAAGTGGTATGGGATGGTAAGAGTGGATCGTCTGAAAAGGGGCTAACGATGTCACGGCAGGTATTGGTCGTATTCACTGCCTGGACGGGATATCTTGGCCAAATATTAGTTGAAAGAAGGAACTTGATAGACAGTAGGCAGACGATGGCTAGCTAAATAACATTGTAACCTGAAACTCATTCTGAAAACGAACATTTAGAGGAGCCACGGCCACCACTGTTACTACGGTTTTTTCTACGCTGTGTAATGCGAGGCTGCTAAAGAGAAAAATAATGATTTCAATGACCATCCTTCCTTTTTCCTTGTCGTCCCAATAAGCCAGTGGAATAGATTCAAAGCCCCATTCCACCGGTATTTTCCTTCGAAAAAAAAATTGGGATTACAACGATATTTGGGTAGTAGGTATGGTGCAGTGCCTATTGCCAAAACATATTGTGCAGTAATGCATGCATTTCAAGGGACTTTCTTTCAGATGTAATGAAGAAGGGAAGATAGGTAGGTTAGATAGGTCCTACTATTGTTTTTATAGTTTTTTAAAATTTGGGTTAGAGCCAACAAAAGCGAATCACCTACCATTTTGTCATCGAGGGAGAGCCCAACAGCCACATACTTGCTCTTCAGTGCAACCATTTGGAACTCGTAGTCTTTCCCACTTCGTCTCACAGATACCAAAGCAGTACAGTCCTTCTTAGTCTCACAACCAACGGGCGATCCGAGGCAGTTCTTTCTTGTTCCACAGCCCTCATACAAATTCTGAAACAAGCAATCAATGTTGTGGAGATAGGTACTTACGAGTAATAAGCGAACTTGTATGGTCTGCTAAAAGGGAAAAGAGATGAGGTAACCCAGATGGATTGCCCAAGAAATCAAGATGTTTAATAGGTACAACACATTAAACTATCGTATGTTCTTCACTTCACAATCTGCTGAAAATAGTTAATGAACAGGGTCAGTAACCAAATTGGTAAGCTTGTGTTTGTGAAGACAGCTACCTACCTAGCTATTTTATACAATCCATGAAAAGATTTCGCATGGGTTGGAAAAAAGAAACATCCACATGGCCTTCTAGTACTTAATGGAACATAACCTACAATACAATAATCTATTTTGAATGTTTTTATACATACGAAGTAACATATTATGAACATGTTTCACTGTGTCCTCAGAACCTCAGGTCTCGGTTTTGCAAACTTCACGTATTCTTGAGTCAGCGTTGAGGACAAAAAGTTTACACCTAGACACTTTGACATAGAACATCTGGTGCATTGTTGCACTTGAGATATGCGAGACATGCATAGCATTTCAGCCGCAACGAATGAACTTCAAATGTTGTGAAAATTAAAAAAAGGCCCTAGTTATCTAATTTACCTAACATTAAATTCTAATACAATAGGTACATACCTACCTCACTTATGGTGTTTCCTAGATCCTGACTGGATCCTACAGTTCTCTTAACGACTTTTGTGGGCTCGGAAGCAATCTTGGTCCAATAGGTTGTGTAATTCAACACAACTGAAGCACTGGAAAATGGATGAGGAATTTATTAGAAGGAACCCACATCGCCCACATCGAAAACCAAAATCAGGAAAACTTATCGAAGGCAATGACCAAACATTTAAAAAAAATTACTAGCCACTAGGTATAATCAAATGGAGCAATTTCCTGAGAACAATCTACTAGATCCCAAGTCTATTGTTTTTGAATAATGAAATACTTACACAAACAATACGTGATCATCAAAACCATCAGGTGCCTCCCATGAAACCTGTATTTTGTCTTTTGGAGAGCTCTCTGAGTGAGTCACAGCATTGTTCTGAAACATGGTAGGTAGGTACCAAACGCGAAAAACGCTTGTAAAGACAATGTCATAGCCGAAGCGATATAGGGGTGTCATTTTAGCCCGCTTCAACATCATTCATAGAAAGTATCAAAATAAAGATAGACAGTATAGGTAGGTAAAAGAATCTATCACGGGCTTTCATGGCAGACTTTCATTGGAGAATCACATTTCCTAAATATGTATAGAAGGTAAATAAATTCATTTAACTAAACAAAGAACATAGGTAACAATAAATTTCCAATTCAATATTATCCCAAATACCAATTTAGGAAATAAAAAAGTTCCATTCATTGTGACATAGTGACCAGTTGCTCCATCTACGCCTATCAGGCTGGCTGGAGCAACCCCTCGTGGGTCTCCTCGTGGTTAGCCAGGAGACAGCGAACACGTACGTTGATTCGATATCAAAGAACTAATTATTCCCTTACCCTCGTGGTTCAATCCTTAAGATAGGTATTCACCATTTTAATCGTCAAGCTGATTCCAAATATACCATATGTTTCTATATATTTAAGACTAGCTGACCCGGCAAACGTTGTTTTGCCAT
>JAEMON010000001.1:10873313-10903439 GCA_030264115.1 Lygus lineolaris | reverse complement strand
TGCACACATTTTCCTATGAAGTGGACCTTCCTTCTCCTTCTTGCATGTAAGAACTGTGTTTTCAAGTTAAGTACTTTATTTCCCCGCATTTCGACGCCCCTATCTACAGGTCTATCGTCTTTCCTTTTCCTTCTTCCATGAAAGGCCTCTTTAAATTCGACGGTGGCGGCACGTATGATTTCCCGTTCGAACTAGCAGCCATAGCCCTCCATCCATCTATACTCAAAGATTGCATTCTAGATCCTAAATATTGCTACTTCCATGTCAATGGATACAGTTGCAACTTAGTCCCGTGCCCGTCACGTCTTGGTCAAGGCAGAGAAGTTGGAGTATCAAATCAAATTACAGCTCAGAAGAAGAGGGAGGTTGCGCTGGTGTTTACATTTAAACAAATTTCAAATTTTTTATTTACTATCAGTTAAATGCTGTCGGTTACTTTCAGTTCGGAGTACATGAATTTTACTAGGTATTCGACTAAATAATTATTGGGGAATCCCCTTTGAAAAGGCTGAAGATGGAGAAGAAATGGAAAATCGGGAGTGAGATGACGTTCTCAGGTTCATGGTAAAGTGACGTTATTCGTTGCGAAATTCACCCACTTTCATCAACATGTCCAATGTTCTTCGGAAAGAGTCGAGCGAAGATGAGTTCGATTTCCTTTTTAAAATCGTCCTGATTGGCGACTGCGGCGCAGGGAAAACATCTGTCGTTCAAAGGTTCAAGACGGGAAATTTCGTTGAACGTCATGGTAACACGATTGGGGTCGACTTCTCGATGAAATCTGTCACCATCGAGAACAAGAAAGTCAAGGTAGATATCTCTTACGATTATGCATGTTAAGTTTGACATCGCTCATAGAACAGCGACGTTGACTTCAATCCGTACACATTATCCATGTTGTTTAGAGACCTGCAGGACATGAAAAGAATCATGCAATCCTTGTGGGATCGCGATTGGAAGTACCGATTCTTGAAAAGAGGGAGAGGGCTTCTAAGTGAAGTGAAATATGGGAGAAGACCTCAAAATACCATAGGTACTACCTTTTTAGAAGCTAGAATTAGGTTTGTTCCAGCGAAACATAACTGGTTGAGTTGAGTTATTTTGGAGAATACAAAAGGGAATGAATTATGAGTTATTCTTCCAACAGAACTCGGTCGCTGGAAACGCACAATTAACCCGTAAAGAACTACTGACAAAATGTTCACACAGGCACATTTTGAGAAAGACACACGAATAATGATATTTCTGGAAGGTTACGCCAGGTTAACACGATTTATTTTTCATAACCCACTACCCACCATCGATTGTGTTACGAAAGTTATACCTAACTCAATTATAAACTCGACGCCATTGGAACACAGTTCAGTCCAAAAAGGAAAGACTAAAAACTCGTCCTCGGGTTATCTAACTCAAACCGCAGGAATGCTCTCAACCTGCTTAATCGATTCTACGCATAACTGGGTGAATTACTTTTTGTCGCTGGAGCAAACCTAGTTTTTAGTCAGACTGTACCCCTGAATTTTGTTACAGCGGCGTCGAGTAATAATGAGGAATGGACGTCCATGTTTTTATTCTTTAACATTCTGGGTGTTTCCGAGAGCTTTCCAAAATGGTGCAATATGATGGATCGGGAATTAATCGAAGAGGACTAAAAAGGGGAAGGAAAAAGGTTGTGACGTCATTTGGTATGTATTGCCTTCTGGCTCCCTCACGTTGGGAACTGCGTGAAAGGGAGATACATACCAGGTGAGGTCACGCGTTTCTCCTTTTGCTTGTTCCAGCCAAACAACTCGAATTCCGGGGCTGAAAATTAGGATACATACAGTGGTTTTTGATGGTGCTGAATCCGATGCTGAGGTCAAAAATAGCTTATTCCGACCCATGTCCATTCCTCATTGAGTTAAGGTTTGTTCCGGCAACTAAAAGTTATTCAACCAGTTATGCTCTGTTTCGATTGTGCAGGTTGAGAGCGTTCCTGCAGTTTGAGTTAAATAATCATGGGCATGGGTTGGAAATTTGCATTTTCGACCTCATATTTGGGTTCAGCGCTCTAAAAAAAAACCATTTGCCAATTTTTAACTGAACATTCCGTCTGGTTAAAATAGCTGGGAAGTGGCCTGTGATGCCAGAATGATTTGGGCGCTGAGGGTCGTCCCCAGGTTGAGGGGGGGGGGGGGGGGGGGGGGTGACGTCACCTTTATTGATTTCAAGACCCTTTTACGCTCGTAGGAGACCTTTTTGGAAAGCTCTCAGAGACCTTTTTGGAAAGCTCTCACTGAAATCTACCTACCTACTTGAACATAAGTAATATGCTCTTATATCTACAGTAGGTGGGTATCTGCTTCCATTTCTTTGTTTTCTAAATCGACTTTTTGGAACTCCTCAGTTACTCCTCAGCACGCAGGTAGGTAGTGAGTTTGTGGTACCCAGACCCACGTCAATAATAAGTACAGTAGGTAGGTATTTATAGTAGGTATACCACATTAAAATAACGAGTTTTATACTTGCCTACTTACGTGTTTAGCACTAATGGTTGGATCATTGATTCAATTTTATCTTGAATAATTTTGATGGGAGTTTCTAATAATTAAGACCTAAATAACTTAGCTAAAGAACTAATAGGAACATGAAGATTTCTCCACACATGACTGGATTTTGAGGGCAAAAAGTGTCCGGAGGGTCATTGGAAATTGTGTCGAGTTTAGGAAGGTAAAGTGGTTTGTTATACCTACCGGGGATTGTCCATACTAGAAGCTTTTTCATGTTAAATAGTTCTGTCGAAATTCACGGGAGTAGAGCAGGCACCACTATTACGGCCCCCTCTTAAGGACCCTTCTTGCTACTATGGGGCATCCTTTTCATTGTTACGGTTATGCACCTGTTCTGTAATATTTTTCAGCGATTTGCTCTTGACAGCAAGTGATTCATTAGTTCATGGACCAAGTCACTGTAATGGCATGTTTAAATTGCAGCTCCAAATTTGGGATACTGCTGGCCAAGAACGTTTTCGGACCATTACACAGAGTTATTATAGATCTGCAAATGGAGTCATCATAGGTAAATTTGGTCATTTACTTTATTTTCTTTTACGGCCATTCATTAAAGAACATAAGTACCACTACTGTTGTGGTTGTGGTTGGCGTTTGGATGGCAGGCCAAAGCATCACCACAGCCTGACTAGAGGACAGGTCTTTACTAGCCTTTTCACACCGCTTTCATCTCAACCCTTCACTACCTGGAGCCTTGATCAATGGGGAATTATCATGTATGAGAAAATCAAATTTTGTCTGCCTTTGTATTGTTATTTGGAATAAAATAACGGTATTAATACAAAGAAAAAAATTATCGTTCTGGTGTTTAGGAAACGTTGAATAAAATCTCAGCTGTTTGAATAACAGGCTGCATTCCAAAGGCTGTAGAGAAACCCTTTCCTACGTCATACTAAAAGAACTGAAGAATGCTCTGAAATTGCATTAGGAGAAGTGAAAACAGAAATAATTTAAATAATTAATTAACAATCCATTGATTATTTCAATCAATTTATTATTTAAGTAAATTCTATTCTCACTAATCGGGAACAGAACAGTGTTGGGCTTTGTGTTGTGTTTTGTTTGGTTGGCATCTTGGACGGGGTTTGGCCAATGACAAATGACACCCTTTTTGATGTCACTTTCCCACCATATTACAAAAAATAAATATTTCAATAAATTTCCTAAAATTACACATACACTATTTTTGCCTTATGACTTCATTATTGTTTCTTTTGAGCCATTATTTTTCAGAAAAAATTTAAAAAATTGATGATAATACCCCATTCCTTCCTACACCTCCTGATTAGCCTCACCTAGACAACGGAGCATGGGACGAAGGGCTCGAGGAGCTCCCAACCATGTTTATTATTTTTCACCCCAAGAGAAGCAAAAAATCCTGTTTATTATTTTTCACGTTTGTGGTTCCGAAAAATCCTCGATATTCGTATGTTATACAATAATAATTACATGCTTTATAGTGCGAATCATAATTTTAAGTTTATTCCATCCGGATAAAACTTAAAATTATGATTCACATCGTAAATTATGTAATTATTATTGTATACCACACGTATGTAGAGGAATTTTCAAAATCACAAACTTAAAAAATAATAAACAGTATTTTGGGCTGCGTTGGGACGCTTCTGAAGCCTGTTGTCCCGTACACCCTTAAAGCTTAAAGCTCAAGCAATGGAAGGAATCAGAGGGTGTATCTAGGAAAATGTAAAAAAGTGAATTCTACTTCAATAATGCATTAATTTTACTCCACTTAATTCACAGGTTGAAGATCAATGAACTAACTATAATAATCATATTTTTGGCAATTAAACAATTTTCAGCGATTTTTCACCTGCCTGAAATTTTACATAGGTACCTACCACATTGATTGGTGATAGGAAATTTCGCCCTGATTCTGAGCATTATATTAATTAATGTTCCTATGAAAATTTCCCCCTTTAAAAAACGTGTAAAAATTTTTTAAAAGTGAATTTTTACTTATAAATTTGATCTCTTTGAATCATCTGAAATTCTGGCCTACGAACTAAATATTGATTTGGATACTTATTGTTGACATTTATATGAATATTATTTGATTTAGTTTAGATTTGGATTCCTCACTACCAAACGTAGGGAAGCCGCCCTAAATTCGTGCATAAAGTCAACAAATGTGTTCTTCCAAAATCAAAATTTCTACTAGTTTTTGGTTTATCAATTTCATTAATGAATATTTGGAATCGCTCACAAATTTTTCCAACTCTCCCAATAATTTTATGTATCACATTTCAATATACGTAGGTATGTGGAATCCGAAAATCGAATTAAAAAATATCCCCCGTCTGTGGAACTTTCCTCAGTTACCATGGATCAAATTTAACGAAATTTGGTGTCTAGTTGTGCCCCAAAGCTTGGCGTTATTGTCAGTTTTTTCAACGGGGTAGAACTAGGGGATGAAATGTTTAAACTCCCTAGCTCGAAAATGTCAAATAGAAAGGTATATTTTTCCCAGCGATTTTAAGTGGTTCCCAATTTTTAGAAACGAATGCACTGTAGGACCAAATGTTCGCATCCAACATGGGCAACGGTTGAATGGAAAAAAGAGCAGAAACACACTATCTATTATGATAGGTACTAATACTTACTATACAATCAATGATCTCAATAACCGGAGCTTATTGTTTATAGTAACTTTTGTTCGAACCAATGCAATGGGTTCTTTGCAGGAGGGTGATCTATAAAGATGAAATACTAATCTTTTGCATCATAATTGCAGCCTTTTGCGTTTCAAAGCATTCCAAAAATTTGGTTCCGTGTCTGTCCGGGGTCAATCCTTGTCCCCGGGAAAACTATACTAACTTAAAGTCTGATTTTCATGCAATTTTCAGAGCATTGCGGGTTAGCTCCTTGAAGGTCCCCTATAAAATGCATCGCCCTTGGACCAGTAGTTAAGTGTGCGCATGTGCAAACGCGAATTTCCACATTTACCGATACCTCACAATCTAATGGCCCAATTTTGCTCAAAATTTGAACATTGTGAAAGTGTATACCTTCTGCTCAAAGAGGGAAGCTCAAGGACAGAACGGTATTTTCACCAATGCACAGTCTTTCATGTTGATAAGCTATCAGTTAACGAGTATTTCCATTTCAGTTTATGATATTACAAAAAGATCGTCTTTCTTAAATCTCCATCGATGGATTGAAGAAGTTAGAAGATACACAGCTTCCAATGTTCTCCTCATCTTGATTGGTAATTCTCTATCATATCATAAGTTTCGTCAGTAATCAAATTTAGTTGACCAAATTGATCCTTCCTTTGAGAGTAAACTTGTGATATTTGTCTGTTTCTAATTGTTTTCATAGCTTTTTTATTGCAATTTTATTACAGGAAACAAATGTGATCTTAATTCACTTAGGGAAGTGGAAGCAGAGGAAAGAGAGTCGGTTGTGGAGTATATTCCTGAAATAATTTGTTCAATGGAGGTATCAGCCAAAGATAATACCAATGTTGAAGAAGCATTCCTCCTATTAGCGTCAGAGCTCAAGGTAAGTCTTCTTCTCATTAGCCTTGAAACCTCATGTTTGTTCCAAACAGCGGTGGGTCCTTGTTAGGTTGCATACTTCATCTGTACAGAACCTACTATGCGCACTCACGTCACAACAGTTCAACATCTGCCTTTTTCAAGCGCTAGATAAAGCAGCGGTTACACTTGCGGTGTTGGGCCCAACACCGAGTATTCGCCCTTACTCGCCCGAATATTCGCCAAAGCTTGGAGTTAGCTGAATCTTCACGCACACACATCGCTGCCTTTGACTCGGGACGAAAAACCGCCTTTTGAGCGAGCATCCCCGAGCACCAATATTTGCGAACATTCGGGCATTTGTCCCGCCGTTACACTTGCGGGACGAGTATTGGCGAATATTCGGTGTTGGGCCCAACACCGCTGGTGTAACTGCGGCTTAAGGTTCTGAAGCCATGAACTTGTTCAACCCTGTGGAGGAGATGGGTTGACAGTTGGAAAAAAAGCTTATTCTAGGTCAAGCTGAAAGTCAACCCAAACATGACCTCGGGAATCCTCTACTTTTTTACCCGATGTTTTTGCTAGGAACAAACCTCTTATCACGTAGATACTTACCCACTCACCTATTTGAATTTGGTAGATTTTTCAAGACCATAATTTTGTTTTTTCTTTACCATTTTGATGAGTTCTCACCGAGTTACCCCCATTTTGATAATATTCAGAGTTCAAAACACCAAGTTTTCATTGCTAAATCATTCCTTTACTACTTGCTACATTACCTTTACATTTATGGTATATTCGGAATCAGCTTGAAATTTTCTACAAGAATCACCCACCAAATCGGTTAAAATTATTCTTTGCTCATCAACTCATGCTGCAAGAATGGACTTTTTTTTAGTTGTTTGCATACCACTCCTATTATAATCAGCTAGCCATTCCACAGTTGCATTCATATTATGACTCATTGTTACGTTTACGCAATTTTCAGAAAAGACATGATAATTTTACCGTTGAAGAGAGCCAGAACACTGTGCGGTTAGGCGAAGGAAAAGCAGTGAAGCAATGCAGTAGCTGCAATGTATAGTCTTCGTTCCTTGAGGTAACGCATTCCTCAGTTCAAGGGCTGATTTATATAAACCATGGAGAGCCTGACAGTGTTTGCTACAGCAACTGTCAATCACCTCTACATAAAGTGATTACACCATATAAAGGGCTGTTATAACATTCATTTTGTAACTCCTCCTAAATTCTCTCGTAGGGAGATTCAAAGTTTTCGAGAGAGATGTTTATTGTTGAGTGCCTAAGTAAAATACCTGTGTTACTAGCACTCAGTTGAAGAAACTCTGGAATGAAGGCAATGTTGAGGAAAGTTGGAATTGATAGTCAAACCTCGTTAAGTCGAGTGCTGTATGAATTCACATTTAAAGCATAGGTTGGGCCAAATTCCGATTTTTATCTAGTGGGTTTTATCTAGTGGGGCAAATGTGTTAATATTGATGTTATTTTACTAGTGATGGAGAACATGATGAGAAAATAATATTTTGATTGATCCAAAATTTTTTGTTTTATCTACAACAGAGAGAGAAGATGAAGATTTGTTTATATTTTCAAAATATTTTGGGACCTGGGTCCCAACAAGTATATTTTTCCTACCGTATTACTGTTCTTGATAGTGCTCTGTGATCTCAATGAGGAATACTCTTAGTTCTGAATGAAGAGTGTTTCTCACCATTTAGTAATGACGGGTATTGTTTACCTCCCTAAACGCTTTACTAAAAACCGTAATTATTACCGTAAAACCTTGTAAAATGGCAGAAGGTGAGTGTGGCAACCAACACTCTGGCAAGGAGAGTCTGGTTGGGGTCCAAAATTCCCTTTTGGGAATTCCATTTTATTTCAAAATATACCGAGTTATTTCAACTTGTTGGTAGTTTGTGAATTTAATTTTTGGATATTCTTCTTGTGGAGTAGGGTGGTTGTTTCTGAACTCAATATTGTTCTTGTGGGGTACTTAGGGTGATTTTTGAAACTGAACCACCCTACCCCACATGATGGACATCTAGTTATTTTTGTTGAGTATAAAACATTTGAATTTCTTGGGTTCTCAAATGTTTACACTGTTTACAACAATGATTTGAAAAAAGTAGGTAGGTACCTACCTAATGGTAAATGGCATCTA
Source organism: Lygus lineolaris (assembly GCA_030264115.1). Classification (NCBI taxonomy): domain Eukaryota; kingdom Metazoa; phylum Arthropoda; class Insecta; order Hemiptera; family Miridae; genus Lygus; species Lygus lineolaris. The sequence continues at coordinate 10,895,214 of JAEMON010000001.1, read as the reverse complement.
CAGTGCCTAAATGGCGCGCCGGGAGTATTTCGGGCAGTGTATTTCACAGAAATTGTGTTATATTATGTTACCGAACTCTTGCAATACAATATGTAGGTACTTAAAATTGTTGGGTATTTAATGTTGTAATTCTTATACTTACTGAATGATGACGGTGTTGTTCCATTGTCATTCTGCATCATTATGGAACTAAAGTGTAAAAATTGTTATGTTGAATACCCAATTATTGTAACTACTCATAGGTAGGTACTGGAGTATTTCTGCCTGTGTAAGCATGTACTTGGTTTTCCTACCAGTTTAGCCCAAAATAGCATAATCATTTTATGTGTCATCTTTCAGGGAAACGCTGAGTGTTGGTTTCTAGTTGGTGACAAGCTAAGTGAGAGGTTAAACGTTAAAATACCTACATTTAGAATCAATCTCGAACCTGTTTTAGATGTTGCTCAATAATTGAATTGTGAGTTTAATTATTATCGTTGTGAAAACCAACCCTCCTTTTGGATAAAGGGTGTTAATCAGTTTTTGCTACTGATTTATAGAATGTAGCAAATAATAACTAGGTACCTACTGATTGAAAACTACTATTCAATTCTGCAATGGTGTAAATTTGAATCTCAGTGAATCATTTTCTCCTGTCGCTGTGCGTCTACTTCAGAGGAATTATTTTTGGATCTGAAAAGTTACTTATTTTACTATTCATCCTAGTAATCATGTTGCCCATCCTACCATTGAATAATTAGGAGAAAGGTTGTGAGAGAGCGTCCATAATCAACTGAGTGTATGGATCCTGATCCATCGAAATTCCCAAGTGAATCCATATTGTTACTAAAAGATCAACTTTATGTGTACCACATAACCTACTTCCATCACATACCTGGAGATAGTCCGCTGGTAGGTAGTTGCTCCAAAACCTAAAGTATTGTACCTGATTTTACATATTGTATAGAGTACCTATATATTCAATGTAATTGTAGCCTTTCCTGGACTGTTATACGTTAGGTACCTGTAGTAAATTTCATCAGTATGGTCCAGAGGAGAAATGATTTCCTCGCTGACCCCAGCACAAATGCTAGATCTGAACTTGTAGTTAGTAAGTCCAGCTTTTCAGGTATCCCACTTCACAAAAATGATTGTGAAATCCAGCCTTCCCATGATGAGAGGAGAGGGGCTGGCATCCGCTAAATAAACAAAGGGAAGGGAAGGTGGAAGGCTTTCTTCTGGTCAGCATTTAACAGAATCTATGAGATTCACTAAGGCCCTAGGTAGGTGAAAACCGATTGATTTCCGCATGGAGAGATTTCAGGTTAATGGTTCCCAGGCGCATTTAAGTTTAAAACAACAATCAGGTGTATTTTTGACGTGGTATTATTATTGGTCCATATCGATTGAAATATTTTTTTAAGATACTTTTATTGATATTGATTTGAGCTCTTGCATATAAGTACCTACATACATAAACCCACCCTCACGGGGTTGAATATGTAAAAAAAAGACGATAACTAACCCTGGCGGATTCCCCTGCCTCTAAGCTTAACACACATACTATGTATACTCACCCTGGGCGATTGTGTGATGGAAAAACTTATTGAAAAATATGAATTGAATTCTATAGTACCCTTTACGAATTTATTAACCGGGTTTCAGCCAAACTGTGTCCTTATTCTGACGATTAGGTTTTAATTTAAAACGGCGATTTTTGAAGTGATATTATTATCGACTGTTATTATTATTGGCCCATATCAATTGAAATATTTTTTTATATACTTTTATTGATATTGATTTGTGCTCTTGCATGTAAGTACCTACTTACATAAAGTGCATAATTCCGCATTCCAATTAAAAGAAACCAGAGTTAAAGAGAAAAACGTTGCCTATTTCCACGAAAATAATGATTTACAAAGTTGAATTGATTTCGATGATTAGGGCATCATCAGTAACAAACAAGAACTCAATGATTCAAGATGAATGACCTCACCAGTCGGTTTGTTATCTTCGTTTTTATTTAGCGATATTTTGGTGCCTTTGATGGTCACCCTCTTCAGGCATGGATGTCACATAATAGGACTGTGTATTGCACCCACTATGGGGCATTGGTGAAAACGGGGTCTGCGCATGAGAAATGAAAATTGGAAAACCCCCAATTATTATGTTATTTGAGTTTCCATGACTAGTAAACACTATATCAGGACAAAAAACTCCATGTGGGAGCAGAAATCGTATTACTAAAATGGAATGTTTTGAATTTCGCGGGGGGGGGGGGGGGGGGTGACGTACGTACCTCCAGAGGTATGTACGCCACCGCCCCCTGCTGTCCCTTTCAAAAACCGTTCGTGGATATTATACGTAGTCAGCATGGATGCGCTTCGACCAATCAGCGCGCTCCATTTTCGAGCTCATTTCTTCGAACGTTCACATTTCTCTTCGTCGATAAAAAATAGGGAGACCACATAATTATGAAATAACCCCACTTTGGCCATTTTGAATCGATTCCCTTTCAATAAAATTTGTAAAAAAAAAATCATGCGCAGACCCCACTAGTGTTCTCATCACCCAGGGCATCCCTGACCAATGGATGCAACAGTTCCATGATGGTTCTCTAGATCTAGTTTAGTCAATAATTGAATGGGTCACCTCAACAACGGCGTAACCCACATATGCGAAAATTTTCAGCAAAGCCTAAAATGTGATAAACATTTGGAGCGATGTCTTTTTAAATTTGAAAATCTGCTGCTACCAACCTCACGGAAGGGAAAACAAATATTCCCCAAGATGCATCTTGGGGGTTACGACATTATTGCATCAAAATCTCTGTTTCTGAAATTTGTGGGTTACGCCGTTGTTGAGGTGACCCATTCAATTATTGATGGATTGAAAACGTAGAGTGTTGTTGAGATGTTTATGTTTGTGAAGTTGGTTTATTTAAAAGGGCGATAGAGTGACAATAGGTTGACAGTAGATTGGCAGTAGAGAGAAGGGAACTGTTTTAAATAAACTATTTTAACTGAACTATTTTAAATAAACTAAATTCACAAACATATACACGCAATCCGCGTTCCACGTGGATTGGATTGCCTACCAGTTGACAAAAAGGTTACTAACCCTCTCAGGGCTGATATTTTTGTCAAATATCGAGTTCGTATGCTCCACAATATTTTCTGTTATTATCAACACTGCTAATCAGGAATTGAAACTCTTGGTGGTGAGCAGGATTTACTAAACAATATACGGGAAGAAACCCTGTCATTAAAAAAAAAGTACTAATTAAGTGGTTGTGCTGAGACAAAACAGATGGCGTTTGAGTAACCAAGAGTGCCTGCCGGTAGGCACACTGCTCAGTCGTAGAAACTACCAATTTGGGAGCTGCGTGGAACGCATTCTTGTAATGGGTTTCATCCCCCTCATCCTCATTCCCCTCCCTTCTCACCCTTTTGACATCGAGATTAGAGTAGAATAGAGGGAGTGTAGAGGGACCATCGTGACTTTGAAAGCCCTTTCTGCATCTTTTTTAGCATACAGGATTGGGCGTGAGATTTTGCATTTTTTTACCACCGTTCTTTAGCTTGAGAATGCTCGTGTCATTTTGCTGGAGAAGGAAAAACGTCCACGTAAAAGTGATTTACCCTCGATCTGCTGCGTGAAACTGTCGTGTGTGAAAAACACACAGCTCTACCGGTGCATCGCGTTTCGACAGTGTTTTAATTTAGAAATAGACTTCATTTCTACCACTATTGCTCAGATCCGATAGTCTTGGTATGAAGAGAAACCAAATAAATAAGGAAACGTAAGCTATGAAGTTCCTCAAAATATCAGTCGTTGAACGAATGAGTAACTAATTTCGTCTATATTTGGCAGTAGGAATCTGACTTTCCACCCAGGTCCACCTACATATTCTGTAAATGTTGAGGCCACTGTAGCGCGTTTCAGGGACCAAACATAGGAAATATTAATATAATTTGACGCATGAGTCTATAGCATACCTAATTAAACAAGGGTCTTCCCTCTTTTTCTATGAGTGTGGAAAGAAGGTCTGAACTTTGAAATCATTCCCTGGTCCTTGGTCTTTATCTCAAATTGTATGTTTTCTTTATCGCAATAAGTAAGGCAATATTAGGTTAATTCACCCACTGCAAGTCGATCCATGTGGTGCTTACTACTATTTGCAGTTGCAGATACGCTTAAATTTTTCATTTTTCTTGTTCCTCATTTTCTGATTGCCACAATGGGGTCTGCACATTAGAAACAAAAAAATGAAAAAACTGAAAAATTGATTAGGTTATTTGAGTTGCCATGACTAGTAAACACTATTATCAGGCCAAAAAACTTCATGTGGGAGCAGAAATCGTCATGTGAATATTGGATGGTTTGAAATTTTTGGCGGTGAAGTACATACGTCACATGAACAGAATCACACCCTGCTATCCTTTTCAAAAGCTGTTTGTAGATGTTATAAAGTAATCAGCTGATCAGATTTTGTCCAGTGAAAGGGACGACACATTCACAAAAGATGAGTAGTCTCCATTTTGTATTTGCGCCAAAAGAGTAGTATATCCTCGACATTTGTTGAAAGTGGATAACTTCACGCAGGTTTACCAACGGCTTTAGTCAATTTTTATGGCATGGATATTCGAATAACAAAACAGCTGGGCCAGGGCGTGGCTTTCAGTTCAACCAATCAGCAATGATGTGGTGGTCCTCCCACATGTTTTTCAAATGTAACAATTTTCGCGCTTGCCTTTTCAATGTTACAATTTTTCATCATCAATTTAAAAAACGTCTGCCAAGTTGGGTGGGCAGAATAGCTTCCTCCCTTTTGTAACCTGAATGAATTGGTATAGATAGAATCGGATGTATATATAATCGGTTAGTGAAAATTTAAGCGAAATTGGTAGAATAGTTCTGGATTTACCCCTGACAGAAAATTTAAAGTTTGTGCTTGCACACTAGCTATTACTGATCCAACTGTGATGAAATTCATAGGTAATTGTCTCGGAGCCAACCCTAAATACCCCGAGTTTGAGCAAAATTGGTCCATTAGGAACTGAGTAATCGTAGATTGAGGAAATTCACGGTTGTGCATGCGCACAAGCTACTGGTGGTCCGGTGGCTATGAAATTGATAAGGGACTACCAAAAAGCTACCCCATACAATCCCTGAAAACGTTACCGAAATTGGTCGAGTAGTACCAGAGCTATCCCTATGACAACGAATTTCAAGATTTCGCTTGCACAGTAGCTATTACTGATCCAATCGTGAAGAAATTTTGGAGCCATTGTTCTCTTGCAATATAATCTGTAAAAAAAAAAAAAAATCATGCCCAGACCCCATTACTCGGCAGTAAAAATGTAGTAAGGTATTTGATTTCTATGATGTAGCACCAATTATTCTAGAATCCGGACCTATTTGCATTAACCTGGGGACTCTTCCATGTTCTATGTTACAAGTCCTTCATACTTCTTGTATTCCATTACAAAATGCTGTTGCTCCTATACCAATCTTCAATTTATTTAATTTTTATTATTTAATCATGATTTATTATGTTTCAATTGTTGGATCAGATATAAGGTGAAATGTCACATAGGTGTATCAATAATGTTCAACTTCGGGGTTCCATTCAAAACACTCTAAAATATATGTACAAAATATTTTCCAAAATTATCTCATCTAAAATTTTGGAATCATTGACATAGGTCAATCCTTTTAAGTGTTCTTTTATTAGGTCTGTTCCTACAAGCTTTCGGAGGGGCACACAAGAGCTCAAAAAATGCATTCCTACCAACTGCAACTTTTGGGGGTCACAAGGTCTGTGTTCCAATAAGCGTGAGTCCTCCTCTAGGGGGCCCTTAGGGCTGCTCTAGCGAGCTCCACATTTCCGTTGGGGGCTAGAGTGTGGAAACCCGCGCACACGCACTTTGAAAATTTCCCATAACTGCAGGTAATGCTGCTTTTCGTGCAACCTCCCGAATTGTTTTTGTTTAATAATTTATCCCAGCTTAATCCATTTCATGCTTCTTACTTCTTCCCAGAATGAAATATTTTGTTATATACGTAATTGTGATTTGGAAGAGTCTTTATTTGAGGATTAATTTCACAAAATCTTCACACGGTAGGTATTCCGCATTCATGTTTTTTGGCTCCCGAAAGCATTCCAACAAGACTTGGTGAAGTAAAACCTCGGGGCTACCCTGTGGTGACTCTGGAGCAGCCTATCTCCGAAACGTTTGTAGGAACAAACCTATATTTAATTGCTATGAAAATACACCAATGTTGGTATGATAGGTATCTAGGTACTCAATTATAAACTCATAATATATATTTTTCAATTTGTATGGAGCTACGTAGGTACCACCATCTACCTTTCACATTAATTTATTGAACTAGTTTTTGGAGCCTGTTTCCAATAATTTCATATGTGTGTATTATTTTATACAGTTAGGTACCCAATCGTCAGCATAGGTCCAAATGTAAGAAGTGGGTAGTCAAAAACTGGCTCTAAAAGTTTGTTCAAATGAATTCATTACCTAATTAAAGAGAAGTAGTTCCCTGTCGTTTGATGTAATGTGTGTTGGCTATGGATACCTACCCGTTGATCATTAGTACCTACCAATTTAATTACTAATAAGAAGGTACTTACCTGCTAAAGAGACTGGAGAGTACTTTTTAGTAGGTACTAGATACGTAAGTATGTACCATCTTACTTACGACGGGGTTGTATACATAGAACTAAAACACTAGCTATGAAGTTGTGGGAACCCATTTCATATAGAGAAATACAACTGGAGTTAGTGAAAATCATTGGTTGGTAGTCTATTTCCACAGAAATATTAGGTTACAATGTAGAATCGATCCAACTTATATTTATTTCATTCATTTTAAATTCATACCTTCTTCATTCATACCGTCTTCAAATGGTTGGATTTTGATTAGGTAGGTAGGCCAAATAGACTGAAAAAGTGTGACGTCAATAATCGATATTACCTGAAATAACTGAGGCCATTATTATATGGATATAGGTAGGTAACTACTTTCCAAAATCGATAGTCCAGAACCCAATGAATCGAAATAAAGAAAGCTGGTTTGTATTTATTATGGTTTAGTCATATAGCAACCAAGAAAAATACAGAAACAGTAGTTTTCTTACTACCACAATTCTCCATGTTCATTTTGCTCCAAGTTGGAGCCTTGGCTGTTCTTCGTTTTAATAGCCCTAGATATTATGATTATATTTTATTAGCCTTGGTATTTTATATTTTGGCATTCGTTTTTATTATTTCAGCATATAAGCTGAGGGGTGTTGAATATTGAAATTGTGTTATTCACGATGAGTTCATGCTGCAAAATAGTCCTCATGTGATGTAGGTACTGCAGGCTGTTTATCATTACAGATTCCAAATCATGATATTTGAGCCTCTCCTAGGAACATGTAGCCAGGGATAAGTGAACAGCTCTCCCCAAGTAGGTAGGTTAATAACATGTTTTCAATAATAATAATCCATAACTGAACAGAAAAAATAACAAGCATGCAGCATAAGTCGATGAGCGAATTTTCAAAGAATCATTTTAACCAATTTCGTGGGTGATTCTTATGGGAAATTTTGCGCTGATTCAGAATATACTATATTTTCCTTGTTTAAGATGGTAAATTTACACCAAAAACCTAAAAAAAAACGCTTTTAGTGATTTTTGACCCTTAATTTTCAAAATTTGATTCCTCAGAGTAGTCCAAAAATACGGTCCAACGAGCTCATCCTTTCTTTTGATATTATTGACATTTTGAATTTTTTAGGTCAACTCTAGGGTCAGATATCGTCTGGAGTGACCTATAAATAAATATGTTCATATTAATAAGTGTTTCCAGGAATCTGTTTGAAAATTTGGGGTCGGAAATCGCTTTAAAAAAACAAGTTTTCATAAAAAAAAGGTTTTTTGTGTAAGTTACCATATTAAACATAGGAACATATATGCTGTATGTTCTGAATCCTAAAACTTCCTATAAGGATCACCCACCAATTAGGTTAAAATGATTCTTTGAAAAATCGCTCATCAACTTATGGTGCATGACTGGAAGTTTTTCAATAAGTTTTGGATCCTTCTTTCGCTCCGCATTTTTAATAAAAGCGTTTGAAATGAGTGTGAAATGAGCAAATTTTATAGGGAAAATCATCACCCCGACTCGAGGTGGGTATTATAAAGAAATCGAAGGGGAAGAAGGCTTGTAATATACACCGCTGACGTCACACTTTTTCATAATATTTACATGGCCATTGTGTCTTCACATGACTCCTTTCTGCAATTTTATTTCTTGGTAATTTAGCTTTTTAGTTTACACTAAGCATTGGGCATTGTTTATATTTTATTACATTATGGCTGTGTTTTCTAATGAGTTCAATGCTCACCACTCTTAAAATGTCTCATTTATAGGTACCTACTTATTAGGTACCTTTTTTACATGATTCCTAGCTTTTTAAAGTCTTCTGATCACCTAGTGCCTAATTCTGCTTGCTGACGACAAGTATTAAAATATATTAGTAATAAGAATTTATACATTAATCATAAGTAGGTACCTAAACCTGAAAAATAATCAATTGTAATTTCTTGTGACGGTACGAAGCTTTGTGATCTCTGCATCTTCCAAATTATGCTTGGTGGTTGTATTACATCTTTGATGGACGTATGATAAAATATATATTCAATGTGATGCAATAGCTTCCGGTGCTATCAGAATAAAGTTAACAGTTACATTTCTTGTTATTCTTATATTTTCTTATTTTGTCCCACCTTTTCCGTATGCTTCAGTCTTCATTCTATAGGTTCGAAGTTGACTTACTAAAGGGACCAGGACGTCCCTTCTATATCATCGTAGACCATTTTCCAAAGAAATGTTTTTTAGAAAAAATTAAAAAAAGAACTTCATGGAAATCCGATTAGAGTACTTACCTATGTATTCGGACTCGAACCTCACGTTAGGTAGGGGGGTTCTCCTTATCTACCTACCTAGCAGGTACTTATGTTGTATGTTTATAGGGAGTAGGGACAGGTTTTTGTAAAGACTTTTGTAAGGGACTAAGGAAATGGCGCAACTACCTGTGGAACCTACTGAGTCCATAGTTACCACAATTTTAGTTTCTCGTATTTTGCCCTTTCGGCTACAATAAATGGTTATTCGCTCAGACTGCGCATAATATTTACAAGTGGCGCTGGGGAATGGTCAAACCGCAGAAAAAACAAAGCAGGCGAAGCGCTCCACAGGATGACGGATCTAATGATGTTGGAGGCGATTGGCAAGGATCCACTAAGAAGAGAAATTAGATTTCTGACGAAGAGTTGACTAAAATTTCAAGTTCTTTTCGTTTTGACACCTTCGATGAAGAAATCAACTGGCCATCTGAGGGGAAGAGTAAAGGAAGGAATGTGGCCTTGGGAAACCGGTTGCTGATGAGCAGGAGGATTGGTCAGTCAAGACATCTGGCAAAGCAACAGTGGAACTGAGGGCTTTTGAGAAAGTCTTATAGTTACCAGTGGTAGTAGTAAGAGGGGGTAGCAAGATATAATTGAGCTGGCGGACAATAAAAAACTCCATTGACTTCTCCGATAGTACTTATAATAAAAGTAAAGGGAGCGCTGAGGATTTGTAGCGATTTTATTTTAAAGTGACAATAAATCCTCATAATATTAAAACTAATCTTCATCCATTACCAACATTTGATGAGGTTTGGTCAAAATTGGAGAAAGGGGAATTTTTACAGTCATCGACCTGAAGGATGCATGCTTGTATGTAGAACTCAAAGAAGGATAAATTGTATGAATATTAATATGTATTTCTGAGTGATTCTGATGTTTTGTCACAATTTCTACTGGAGAAGGGCAATCCAAAAGTAAATACAAAAGATTTCCTTGAATTTCTCAATCGTTGCTGCTGCTGCTGTCGTCCTCTTCATTGGGAAAGCCTCCAACCACTGACAGAGCCATCTTGCTCATCAGCAACCGGTTTCCCCCAACATTTTTCTTCCTTTACTCTTCCCCTCAGATGTCCTGTCAATCATAGCTCTACCTAAAGGAATACCTCTTGCGAAATGATTTTCTCAACTACAAACACTACACTTTTGGCCAAAACCTCCCCTGGCTTGGTCTCCTATCGTACTTTTCAAACCCACACCGCAAACAATGTCGTGTCGGATTTAATTTCCGTGGTTTGATATGGCTTTGAATTAGTTGCCCCTGCAACATAACACTATTCACCCGCAATGTCGTCCCCTGTAAGCTGCTAAATGTTATCCTTTGTTCAGTAGCCCTCTCCAAACCAATTTTTACGGGCAGCCACAAAACACCTAATGTTTCCAATTTGTTTAAAAAGTACATTACATCCGTTTCGAATGGGGGAAGAGAACCAATAAAATCGCTACTCCCCTCGCTAAAAGTTGAACAGCATCAACTGGGGAGTTCAAAAAGCACCAACATTTTCCAATTAGTCCAATTCGGAAGTATTTAAGTACTATTTTTTTTAAATATGGCGTTGTGCCATTAAGTGCTCTTGGCTAATCTTCTAAATTTTGGTGCCCTGAATCACCTCTGGTTAAAATAAAAAGTCCAGAATCGGTCCAATGTGGGCATATTTGCTCATTGCTCCAATTTTCACGGATGACCAACCAATGTTCAACTCAATTTTTTAGTGTCGAATTTGGTTTGAAAAATTTAGGCTTGGGAAATTGTCGAATTTGATGCGGAAAATGTCCAATTTGGTTTGGAAATTGTGTCGAATTTGATGTGGAAAATGTCCAATTTGATTTGGAAATGCTTCATAAAAAATATGGTATAATTATTCTTCTTTGGTTCTTCAGAGGGTTCAATAACAATACCGATAACCTCTTTGATTTGTGCAATGAGTCGACTGACTTCCAAGTTCCTGAAATATGTAGATACCTACCTAGCAGACATCTTCGAGAAGGGCTACATGACAGAAACTCAATTGAAACAGTAAAAATAACTCATGTATTAAAGGAAGGGTTGGTAAGTATAGTAACATCATGTAACAAGGTGACCTAATCCCTCATTCATGTTTTTTTCTGTACATTGGACTATCAACTATGCCTCGAAACGACATAGACTACTAAATTGAAATTATGTTTAACAAAAGGGAACTAATTCATTTTCACAATGGTGATCTTATGATAAAGAAACAAGAGTTCTCTTCAAGCAGCAGTAATTGCAAATATGATGACAAAAAAAAAAGTCCATCAAATTAACAGTTATAGACTATTAAGATGTCATTACTTCTGGCATCACAAGGATTCGATGATGTATCTATCTACAAGTAAAGAGATGGCTGGGATGATTAAAATCAACATCTAGGGCAAGTAGTGATACATTGGATCAGAGAACTGGAGAATTCTATAAGAAATAGGTAGGTACTTGGCAAATTATTTCTGTGATGAATGAAATGCCACTTGAAAAGAGATGGCTTTCTTTAAAACAACGTTGAGTAAAAACACAGGTAAACAGGTTGAGGTAAATTCACACATATCCGTGACGTGACAGCATTGTATCCATACATATGCATATATATATATATATATATATTCCAGTCGATATCCGTATGTAGGCCAAAAGTTTTGATGTACTCCAAGGGGTCAAATTTTGAAAAATAACGTTCAAAAACGTGTTTTTTCAAGGTTTTTGGTGTAAATGACCATTTTCATCATCGGACTATTTGGTATATTCAGAATCAGCGCAAATTTTCCTATAACAATCATCTACCATATTGGTTAAAATGATTCTTTGAAAATTCGCTCATGACTGCATGACTGTTTTTTTTTTCACATTTATAATACCTTTCAGGGATTTTTGACTCTAGAACGAACCAAAATTCGCCTAAAGGGGGGTCCAAGGGTCTCGAATGAAGCATAATGAAAAATATTAAACTTACATTACTAGAACACTCTAAAATGAATTCCCAAGAAATGTTTCGAAATTTTGCTCATCATGAGTTTTGAGCTCATTGCAACAGCTTCATTTTCTTCGAAAAATCGCAACAGCTACATTTTCTTCAAAAAATTGCTAAAATGTTTTAAACAACCTCTCACATGTCACCAGTATGGACCAGAAACGTTGTCAATAACAACGGGAATGGGGGGATCGGGAATGGGGGTCCATAGACGAAATTCAAGGTCTTCACCAAGCATTCGATAAATTTGCCATCTTCTTCACACCCTCTGTGAAGAATGTGAAGTTGTTGTGTTTTACAGGTTGCACTTTGGGATCAATAGTACAACTCTGAATTTTCGATTTCCCAGTTAGCAACAGCTTTGGATGGAGAAATTCGAGGGCTACAATTCCTGAGTAGGTAGTTGGACTTTCCTAGGAAAAAAATTGCCAGTTGGCAGCACTGGTTACGTTATTGCTACTTAGTGGAGGGGGGAGGATTAACCAGCAACAGCGTGCCTTTCTGTTTTGTCACCAGCTCCTGATTAACTGTGAAAGGCGTAGCGTCATTCTCCCGAGCCATGTCGAAAAATGTCACTATTTCATGGTTTCCCTAGTTTAAATAAAAGCTTTCATGAACGCATTTTCAAGCCCTCTTCATTTTCATAACCAATTTTCATCAAGTTGAATGATAGGTACCTAGTTACCTATTAATTATACCGTGCGTAAAAATTATACAATCCCACAACCCAATCATAATAATCTTAACATTATAATTCCTATATTCTGAAGTGACATTCCAAAAGAGTTCGCATTATTCAAAAATCAACACTGAGACAACTCAAAACGTTTTATGAAACGATTACATATAAAATAAAATGATAGAACTGATACTGGGGATTCGGTTAAATTTTACTTGGCGTCTCACAGAATGCTTCTAACAATCAGAAAAGGTGGTTTTTAGAAGAAATAAATATTGCAGGTGGACAAATATCGCACCTGGAAAAGTAAAAAAATTTGAACTCGATTTACTCAAAATTACATTTTTTGAGTTGTCGCACTATTGATCTCAAGGTGCGAGGTCATGGAGAGAGTCAGTTCGTCAGGCAGACAGGCATGCTGTCAGCGTTGCCAATCCTACGGATTTATAATTATTTAGGATAGTACTGTATGGATTTTTGGATCCGAAATAGTCCGGTGACTACCAGGCATTGATTTTGGCTAGGTGCTACTCTTGTTGTGATGGCATGGTGTGTTCATGACGGTATGTTTAGGAATAATCAGCTAGGTGGTGTGCTCATTCAAAAATGACCCATCACTTACTTGTGATACGAAAAATTCTCGCAATTTCACCGTTGTCATGGGTACCTGAAAATCGCCAGGGTAACACTCTCTGTGACCTGTAGAATGCGCTTATTACCATCCCTGTTTTGCAAGTTCTAGACACTCCTATTCACAATCGTAGTAGGTACCTACATAGCAACTTACCAAAAGTACAAAAACCGTGGAAAAAACATGCCTGAAGGGAGCATAACTGCATCGAGCTTGTTTGAACCATCGAATTAATATACTAGAGGTATTTTATACTTATTTACATGGTATTACGTTTTTGTGAAATTTTTATTTCACTGAAGCTGTCAGTATGGCACTGAAGACGCCGTTACATCACAGATTATGAGTGAATGGACTTCTAGTCAACAAAGAACAACACTAATTTCATAACAATAAATGATCTACAACTCAAGAATTCATAAATTTATCGATATCATTGGAACATGGATTAGATCTACCAGGGAAACTATAATATTCCTCAATTTGAGTCAGAATAATCGACCGGAATTATAGATAGGATAGGCTCCTGTATGAAGCAGATTTAAACTTGCATGACCAAATGCATGGATTATGACCCTTACATACATATTGAGAACAAAAACTAAATAATGTTCACGTAGGATTTAGTGCAAGCATTATTCATTGAAGATTCAAATTTCATCCCAGAGTAGGTATAATTATATATATATATACATACTACAATGAGCAAAAAAGGGAACGCTCTGCGCCAACTGCTAATGTTCTGACTTCCAGAATAAATTTCATGAATATCCACAGTAACTACTGTCAAAGCTCATTAAAATAACCGACAAATAACAATGTAGTCTGACCGTAACTACAACAAACGCCTACTTACCTAAACAAATCAGTCAGGACTAAACGGGTGGATTTTGTCAACAAGTATTTTCGAACATTCGTAATTCATCTATAAATCTAATTCAACGCAATTTTAAATGCAACATCTTGTGTATAAGACAATAATTAAAACTTTTGTCTTAAACACAGAATTGAACACTTGTCGCTGTGACTTCAAAGAAGCATCAGTTGCACAAACAAAAAATAAATATGATTTTTGAGGATAAATTTCATGTGTGATAAAAAAAAGAAGGAAGTAATCACTGGTAGAAATAATACTTAAATTCCTAATAAGTTAGAAAAAAATTAAACTACATCGAACTAAGATAGCTACATCTCCTATGAACATCGATCACCATAATTGTGTCTCTCGGATTTCACTGATGATGAGATTTGCTTTCTGTAAGGCCTGAAACATATCGGTCACATTATTTCATTTTTATTCACTTTAACTAATACACAAATCAAAGCCCCTAGCCCCTAGCTGAGTTCCTAGCTGAGTTTTACAGTGTACGATTATTAATATTAACCCTTTGGGCCCTCCGGTCGAAATACTCGTCCATACGAAACGGCCGGTCCCTGAGGTAGTGATGGGCTGAAGAGTCATTTCCCTATAATGCGTTATTAACTATCAGTTATTGGCCAGTAACTGGTTGGGATAACTGGTTACCACCTAATGGGCTATAGCCCGGTCCCTGAGGTAGTGATGGGCTGAAGAGTCATTTCCCTATAATGCGTTATTAACTATCAGTTATTGGCCAGTAACTGGTTGGGATAACTGGTTACCAGCTAATGGGCTATAGCAGAGCACAATTGTTTATAGGTGGGTAACTAGGTACTTATTGAGTAAGTACAAGCGTATTCTTCTTTTTTTGTGCAGAACTGTGAGCTGATGACTAAAATGTCTGTCTGTCATTTCATGAGGCTTATGTAATTTGTATGACAACATATAAGTAGATACTATCGAAGTAAAGGTTTGTCCCAGGAGAGATGTATTGATGAGTTTTGGTGCAAGAAATTAAGTTCAAGAAGGGGGTAGGTGGAGCGGAAGTGCAGGAAAGTTATGAGTTCATGAACCAACCACAAACGCAAAAAGTTGTCATGAATTAAAGCGCCTAGCAGAGAACTTGACCTTCCCTTTTCCTCAGGAAGAGATGGCATCATGAAGAGATTATGTTTGTCTACGTCCAACACAGCAATAGCTGCGACATCTGTTTTCAAGTAACTAGCGAGACAACAAGAAACAATGGTCAACGAGCCCTCCACAAATTCCCAATCATCGTCACTCCATAGGTTCCTCAGCAAATTATACATTTTCAAAAGTGAATCAAAAAAGATACAGAAATTAGTCAAACGAATTGGAAAAAATCAGAATGCGACTGACAAAAGTTCCATTCATGCAGCATGAGTTGATGAGCGAATTTTCAAAAAATAATTTTAACCGATTTTGTTTGCGATTCTTATAGGCAATTTCACGCTGATTCCGAATATACCATATGTTCCTATGTTTAAGACGGTAATTTACACACATTGAAAATTCGCTAAAAGAACCAATTATTCAAACAACAAACAAGTCGGATCAAAAACGCGAAGGTCTCAAACAGGTTTCCTATTGAACCCTCACTCAAGAGGCAAACCAGGCTCAGTTGGGGCGGGGAGTTCATGAACTCATGTTCTTTTGGATTTGTCCATATTCATGGATATTCATGAACTCAGTGCAAGTTGATGAACCCAACGTTCTTGGAACACAGTTCAAGAACTCGGACGAGCTCATCCCTCTTGGAACAAACCTTGAGAATAGAATTTCTACTTCCATGCTACGTACAATACATGTTGTCATGAAAATTACATAAGCCTCATGAAATGTCAGGCAGACATTTAATTCATTTACTTACCTACTAACAAAATGAAATGTGAAAAATACACCAATAAGCTGATTTTTTTGTGGGACGTTAGGGATGAAATGTTTGAAGCAGATTTTGAAGAGCAGAATGCTGAGCAATAACTTCCTCATAATAGGTACCTACTCGTAACTGGTTGATAGTGGATAAAGAATTGTATTGCTGCAGGTATGTTCTATATAGTCTAGGTTACTCAATACCACCTTATGTCGACAGAAAGAGGGGCGCTCAGCTGAGGAATAACTTCTTTGGGATAACCGGTTATGGGATAAAGAGTTATCACTGCAGGAAGGTACGAGGTAACCAATACCATACCATCTCACATCAAAGGGTGAAGGGAAGACACAAGAGAATTGGTTCCTCCAACACTGTGTGAGTGGTCAGGTCAATTCTTCCTGACAAAACCCTCCTCCTTTTTCTTTGTACCTGAAGGGGTAAATGCATATTTCTCCTACCCAGTAATGACTTGAAAACATGATAACACTTTGACACTGAAAGAAGAGATGTAGGTATGTACTAGTTATTCCAATAACGTAGGTTTTCACGTAACGTGTTATTTCAGGAACTGTTTCTTGGTTGATAACAGGAAATTCTAAGCGGTTACTTTATCTAATGCCCAACACTACTCTGAGGAATCTGGGCAAGTATTTCGTCCAGCGCTCGTTTTGGCCTTCTCTGGAGGCTCCCCATCATTTCTAGTTCCACTATAATCAGGTGTGAGCATTAATGTCGCTTTCTGTCCTACAGACTTAAAAAACCAATTTGAAGTACCATTTATACGCTACGTATAACTATTAACTACGAGTATATCTCACCTTTAGCATGTCACTCGATTCTCTTCTTCGTTGAGCAATGTGCTCTGATTCATTGAGTAATTCGTCAGCAGCGTCAGATTTATACAAATGGGTGACTAGTTCACTTTGTAGATTATCTTTTACATAGTTAACAAGAAAGTGCATAACAGCCTTGGGGACGCTATCCTGAATGGATTTCCTCACGATGTAAAAATAGGATTTGATAAGCCTCTCTGGAACAGAAATATTGATTGTTCATGGTTAACTGCATATAAATATGGAAACTTTGGCGAAACTGGTAATTCATCATTTAGCGCTACTCAAAGGTAGAATTGAAGACATCACCTCTTTCAAACTTGTTGAGAACACTGTGACGGTACGCCCGAACTCTCAACAGATAGCGCCTGGATCGCTTGCAAACAGTTCCCGCTATCTTATTTTTACGGCCTAGTCAATGCCTTCTCTGGGATGGTTCAGTCCATTCAAGAGCTTTCACCTGATCAGGCCAGTTATTACGCAATGGCTAGACAGGGTTGACTATGACGTATCATCACCTGCCTTTATTGCAGCAAGGGGAAGGGGGAAATTATGATGTACCTACCATCAGATTTCACACCCTCTCCCCTGCTGCAAGAAAGGTAGGTGATGGTACGTCATAGTCAACCTGGTCTAGCCATTGTGTAATAATTGCCCAGATTAGGTGACAGCTCTTGTATGGACTGAACCATCACAGAGAAGGAGAATTAGGAAAATTATTCAAGTAATGAATATGTACCGATGAGTGCCTACATACCGATTACAGCACATTCCTTCTGTTCCTTCTCAGTAAGCTTTCGACCTGAAGGAACATGTGGAGCATCGACATTAATGGAACGTGAATCACCACTTCCTTGAGGATAATGAGTTGGAGTAGATGGTTCCATTGGAGTATGAATGCCATCACCACCGCCATCTGCCGCGAGCGGTGTGTTTTCAGGAGTTCCGTCCACCATCCTATTTCGGGGACCCTGCCATATAAACGAAAAACTAATTAAAATACCGTAATTTGGTTTCTAAGAGAGGTTGAAAATCAACAACCCCTGCACCTAAAGTTCTTCAGAATTTAATTGATCTTGAGGTCTTGTTCTAAGGATCTGAAAGTTACTTCGAAATGAACGAACCAATGAGGTACAGTAGAAACTCTATTAAGAGGTCTGATTATCTGAAAACTCGAATAACCGAGGTAATTTTCGAATTGAATTGGTCTCATCTCTCTCGAGCCAATTTGTTCCTGCACACTCCATTAACCAAATCATCGACCGAAGTACTATAGTACTGACAAAACTGCGAAGTTGAACTGTTCAAATGAGTTGAGAACTGCACTTCCGCAAGTAGTTTTCTTGTTTTCTATGTTTTATATAATTATTGAGCATGCTTAGAGGGTTGAGATTGGCGCTGACCATTGCGCACACCACCAACAGCCTTTAATCCAACTTGAAAGACAGTTTTGGACAAGGACTGTTCCAACTGGCAGTGGTGCAGGTGCAATTCGAATATTTTAGCAGAACAGCTAAAATATTCGAATTCTTAACAGAACTTTCTGCACACACCCTTATAAAAAAATGGATAAAGGCGAATTTATTTGCAATTTCTTGGAAAACTGTACGTGAATCACGATTGCGTCCCTAACTAAATACCAGACAGTTGCTTGATGCCTTTTCACACTTCCGGTAATTGCAATAAATTATTGGAATAAAGTGGAGCTGAGTCTAGCTTTTATCGAACCATACCACCCACGCCAACACCAATAAATTATTGGAAAAAGGAAATGGGAATATTGGAACTGATTCATGATCTTGTTACCCAGGAACCAGTCAGAAACACGATAGGTAAGGAATCATCACTTCTTCAACATGCATTTATGTAATTCAATAATTTCAATATAACTCCCCATTGCACGTATAACGAAAGAGTGAATGCAATGGGGTTTGCGCTGTGTGAGCATGCAAGGCTTTAGGAGTCTTGATGAAATGCCTACTTACTCACAACTGAATGTTAGAAATTAGATAATATATGCAATAGATAGTAAAAAGTGACAAAAAGAAAAAGGGCATGATAATGAAGTTTAAAACATTATAATGAAAAGCTTCACTCAACTTTCCTTACCTTATTAACGAAAGATAGCCACGATATTTTGCTAATTAATCACAGCTACTAGAGTATATTCCTGGGCATGAGAGGTATTGGGTATAATTCGCACAAAAACAAAGAGTAATTTTACAATTGTATTTTCTTCAGCCCCCTGGAAGGTATTGCAAAAGCGACTTTCTCAAACACCTCTTCAAAACGGTTCTGATCAATTTTTTCACGTTCAGAACAAATAATGTCTCAAGTTCGTATCCATGTGTTTGAATGGCAAGGATGGCTGCTCTCACGAACTGACCTCTGCGCTCGAGAACATGCACTTTATAAGCAGTGTCTTCGACAATCCTTTAGCACTTGCTATTGGCAGCATATTTAGAGTTCTCACTAGCTGCGTTTTTCAGCTTTGCCATCTTGACACCTGGCTTCGCTATACCAGCCAGCCCAGTGGCTCTTTTTACACCTTCTCCCATCGAAATCGGTAGGGGGGGATATAGTGTGACAGCCACAGGATTGGAAGTTCCTTCCTGAGTCTGCCAGCCGTCACACCTCCTCCCCTTCCCAGTAGATCATTATGATTGTGTCCCGGGACCTGTAGATGGCCACCACCATTCAACATTCACAGTCCCTACTGAACTTAAGTCCTACTGTGCTTAATGGAGACCAATAGTATAATTTAAAATTGGACTAGAACTATCGGACCAATCATTCATGAGAATGCTTATCAGGACAGAATTGTATGAAATGTTCATGTTATATGAATAAGTAAATACATACCCGCCTATCGTCATTATTCATATGATTGGCAGTCCTTCTGTTTCCTTGGCCTCTATAATCGATGACCTCTTCTTCGGCAGCTGTATCTAACAATGAAGGGACCAAGGCAGCTTCTTTATGGAAGTCAGGGTGTTTGGTATTTATGTACGCAAGTTCAATAGCAACCAAATTTTCAACCTGGAAAGAAAACACATCAAGTTTGTGATAAGACTCTTCATACTGTCTAGTGAAGCATGAAACGACCAAACAATAGTAAGACAAATGCAAAGGAATATAAAGTGGAGAATAAGGTGGATACAAACCATTTGATTGGTGGTAGGTAAACGTCGACGCAATAACTGAGTAACTACGTCAATGATTTTTTCATGGAGCTTGGGAAACCTCATCATCTCTTGCTGCGACTCCGTTCCACAATGCTGAATAATGCTCTGCATTTCTTCATGCACAAGCTCAACACATCTCAAGGATGGCTCTTCAAGTCTTCTGATCTGCCTCTTGACTAGCAGTTCAAAGCTAACCTGAAATCAACGACACAGAACGTAAGAAAAAATACACTCGTTGAGTTAATATGACTCAAAGACTGCGTGATGACCAAAAGCGGCTGAGGTAATTTTGTTTATAATAATCAATATAGCAGGGGATAGGTCCATCTAATTTACCCCAATTCAATCCGTGAAATGGGTTATGGCCCTTTCACACTGGGAGGCCGAGTTGAGAGCATCCAAAGACGATTGAAATTGAAATATAACCCTAAAGATGTTGAGGGAATTCGGTTTTAGGGGAGAAAATTTATGAATAGCTACCCAAGTGAATACAATGGGAATAGTTATGTAGAATTCGCCAGACAATGTCTCTCATCACATTCCAGTCATTTTATTTGTTACTTTCCTTACCCAAGATTACCATGACTTGAATTAATACCCTTGAATTAATTATTCACCACATCTAATTGTGATGGCATTATTTCAGTAGGTACTTCTTGCCTCACAACTCATTCGAGTGCGACGGCATTCTTGCAATACTTACCTTTTAAAATTTGGCCAACAGAAATTTAACAAAGGGGCATGTTATATGTAGATGTGCAATGCTGTGATTTGTGTAACATAGTTATATCTCAACTGGCAGTAGATAATAAGTACCTCAGGCACAAACAGTGCAGGCCTTGGCCCGGTCGCATTACGAATTGCTGTGAGGACGTCTCGTTTAGTAAGCCCTGCTAATGGATGGATCGAATCCAATGTTTTGCCAAATGTTTCATGGAAGATATAGCATATCCTAGCGCCACCACACCTGCAATTCACAACATTTTTGTAGGTTAGCCAGTGCAGTATTTATTAATTAATAAACGATTACATAGGCAAAAGGACTAGAATGTTCCATTGAATGCGACAACAACATTACAACATTCAAATCACAGGACAATTAAAACAAAATGATTCAAAACAATTACGTTTAAGTTTAGGTAAGTTAAAACATGAATTAAAAATGCAGATCAACTCTCTTAGAGATAAATCCACTGCCAAGGACATGGCACAGAAGCTTCCTCGTGGCCTACACAGTATGTCACCATTAAATTTTTAGGAAACTAGAAATGACCGGTTCGCTATACTCATGACGATAGAATGCAGAACAACCAAAAATTAAAATATCTTTATTTTTGGACAATACAAAGCACAGGGGCAAAAAAGATTTAAAACCGCCATTTAACCTCACCCAACGGCTGAAATTCGCCGGAAACAACGCTGTTTCTCTAAGTTCTCTGAGATGTACAGTTACAACCTTGCTTTCCGCACGAGTAGATCGCTCCTCAAAGACCTGCTAATTTGACCCAGTTGTGTATTGAATTGTGCTGCAAATTTTTTCTAGCATTGACGGATGCGTCTCCCCCGCCAATCTGTCGAGGAGTTTGTTCGTAAGTACGCTCTTATAGTGCCTAACTACTGAGTTGAAGTCGAACCTTATCCGGCTTGATTCCAACTATTCACGTGTGTCCGAGAACCCGTGTCAGAGCGTAAAGTGGAGATCGCCTGACCAACGTCTCTTTGTGCCCTCTCTACCTTGATCTGCGCGTCTCATGTCTTTCGAGGGATTGTTTACTTTTCATTGTTATTAATATTGTCTCCGCTCAAGACCCTGCCGGCCTCGGTATTCAGTTGCGTATCGCCTGTCATTAGGTATCAACTATGGATTGCGGTAGGTGTAAGG
>JAEMON010000001.1:10846082-10862857 GCA_030264115.1 Lygus lineolaris | reverse complement strand
TTTGAAGCTATTGCAATAGCTTCATTTCCTTCGAAAATTCGCAAAAATGTCATAAAATGGAACGCAATTAAATTAATGTGAAAACTGGACAAAACTGGATGAGGGGTCCTCAAACAGACAGAAATAGGTTATTTATTATTATCAAGAATGATAAGACATTGTGAAGCTACCTAATTCTTAAAAATGAGCTTACCTTCGTTAACCCAGGCAAATCTACAAGGGTCAAGTTAAGAATGTTGGGCGAGTACATTTTTAATACGATTGGCTCCGAACATATTCCTTTGTTATGACCCGCCATCCTGTCAGTCTCTGCAGAAATCTCATTGCGAACGTCGTCGAAGTCAGTATAAATTCTGCTCTTATTGTGTAGGAATTGGGCCCACTCTTCAACGCCATTAGTGCCTGATAAAAAATAATGTCACGAAATTAGAAAAACATAATTTAGTGACCCAATGCAATCAACAGCTTTTGAAAGATTGAATGCAATGAGAAAGAGAAGTGGCTTGGCATAAATCCGCTGCATGCACAAAGAAACCCGGAAAATCATTGGTACTATTTTAGTATTTGCCCCCCCTTGGCTGACTTTATCACTTGTGCTCTTCTCGGTAAGAGAGTATGAGACAAATATACAACAAAATAGTACATTCAGATTTGGCTTCCAATTTTCTTTTAAACTAACCCAATTGAGGTCCATTTTGAAGTGAGTGGTTGCTGAAAAATTAAACGTAAAACAGTTTTTTGTTTACAAATTACATGTTTACTGATGGATTGATGGGGATGTTTTGCATTTCCAGACAACGCGAGCAGGGCACAGAATATGATAGTGACCGCGCTTCACCAATTTTTTGGACTAGCTCCGACACCTTATTTTCATCCAAGACCCTGCTATCCAGATGAAATGCTATGTTGTACTTATTTTCGAGCCCTTCACATTTTGCATACCATGAAGTGCTGGTGAGTAGATATCATTTGGTATGTAGTATGCAACAATGAACGGAAATCAAGTGCTGGGCATTTACAGGACTTTTGCTGTGTAGTCCAGGTGTAATCGAAGCGTATAGATAAATGTTAGCTCCAAAACCGTTTTGAGGTAAATAATGTAGTATGGTGTTGGCTCTGGAAGCCAGAAAAGCAGACTTAAGAAATACATTTGAAGTTTTTCAATTTCCTCGAAATACTCACAACCTCAAACTTGTGCAACGTAACAAACAACAGATCGTGATGCTGAATCAAAAACAGCTAACTTGGAATTCAGTGAGATCGCCCCTTCATTTTAAACCCCTTTCCATATCATGTTGAGCCCTCTTTTACCCATGGAAATTTTTTTGACAGATATGCTGGGACATGGATAACTGTGGTGTGAGTGTTACGCCCAAATAAGTGTAATTTGAAACTTTCTTGATTCTTCCCCCTTGATACGTTCAAGTCTCTCCCAGTCTCTCTCCCAGTATTCCTCCCTTTCGAAATACTATAGTGTTCGATTTTGAAATATTAAGGGTTAGATTCAATGTTTCACAATACGTGTTATATCAATGAGAGATAAGCCCCTATAACTGTGAGTAGCACTTGAGTCACCCTTCTTGAACATAGAACATATGATTATAGTGCGGGAGAAGTTAGGAGGTATATCCATTTTAGCAAGAAGTTGTTCAAGGAAAGAATCTGTCGCATTTTTATACAATTCAAAAGGCGCCCGGCACTTTATTATTCTTAGTTGAGGCTAAAATCGATTCTAATTCAATCATTGTAAAATCTGAATCTTGGAGAACGCAAGCAGTTAGGGGTTCAACAAAATTGTAAGGCTGACAATGCCAATCTACGAATCAATTAAGTAAACTCTGAAAGTGTCTGTACCAATCCTATGACTCTATTTCTCCCATTGTCTTACGCAATCTACTCCTAAAAAAAACTACCAGCTTCCAAAACTCTCAGGCATCTCTACATTTCCCAAAACTATCAGCCATTTTAAATGTATAATCTTTTTTCTTTTGAGCAACAATTGAGCATACGATTTTATAGTTTGCATTGATGTCAAGCTATGTTACCGCATCAGCACTCTGATTTCAAGCAACTTTTAAGGTGCCCATTCACGATCGCGCCGCGCTGTTCATTCGATGACATATTTCCCTTGCCTACTAACATAAGTGAAAATACCTTGTGCATCCTCGAGACTTCGACCGTCGAGTATAACCAAATCATGACTAGGAACAAAAGTTTTTCTCTACCATTAACTGTCTCATCCTGAGAAACACGTGTCGGCTCTTAATGACCCCAATTGTTCACCATCGCAAGCTGACCCTTACCTATCCACCCATTTATACCCCCTACAACAACGAATGCGTTTGGACCAGAGTTGCCAAGCGTTTTTTCTGGGATAGATTGACATGGATGTTAGCACCACAATCTAGTGGTTATGCACCTATTATTCAACAAAATGGACCATGCATTAATGGACCTTTTATACTTAACGAACGCCTTTGCATCCATCAATCAAGTCTTCTTGTTGAGAAGTTGACCAAATTCTTCCATTTCTCTACCAGCGTACATGCTCATTGATCCGTTCCTCCCTATCTGGTCGCACCCAGTCTGTGACATTGAATGGTTCTTCCTTCAATCTACTTCCAATATTGGATGGTGGACCCCAAGGTTCAGTTCTGGCCCCCTATCTGTTTTCCACATTTATTAATGACATGCCCCTGATCACATTCTCAACAGTTCATTTCACCTTCACGCTGATGATACTCAGATTTACAAACACAGCCCCACTGATCTCCCTTCACTCTCTCAATCTATTGCTCTGAGTGAATAATGATCATTACTCAATTAATAACTGGTGTTTAGATAATGGAATCATCCTCAATCCGAAGAAAAGCCAAGCCATCATAATTTTTAAGTAAGAAAGTTTAACTAGCGCTCTCCCCCCGATCCTTAACACTGGCACACCCATATCATATGTCTCATCAGTACTTGATCTGGGTGTGATAACACCACAATGACCGGGAAGGAGCATGTAGCCAAGATCTCATGTCCAATCTTTTCATCCCTGCCCTCTCTTCAGAACCTGCCCCTTCATGCAACCCATTCCACAGCCGCTTCAAGCTATTTCAGTCCCTTCTTCTTTCCCACTTCACCTATTGGTCAATACTTTTCATCTGGTCCTTTGATTATAATGGCCTAAAACGCCTCCACTCAACTCTTGCTTCCGCTACGTGTTCCACCCATTTTGTCAACTCTAAGTTCCCATCAGGTGGTTGTAGTCGGGCTAATAACATTGCTATCTCTCGCCACACCACCTGGCTATGAGCAAGTCTGCCTCCATTGCAGGAGCGAGGTTATGGAATGCCCTCCCAGTTGTCGTGCGTTGCAACTCCTCCCTCGGTGCGTTCAGGGCTGCTGTGGAGCGCCACTTCCTTATTTTGATGAACTCTTTTCTTTGCCATCCACTATTTATTCATTTCTTCTCCTCTCCAGTTTTCTACCGCTGTTCCGTCCATTTATACTTCCTCTCTTCAGTTCATCCTCGTATATCGAAACCAAGCCTTAGAATCGGAATTTCATAATTTCGTGGGGCTGCAATCGTGGCCGTGCGCGTACTTTTTTTCGAGTTTGGGCGGTTTCTCTCTTATCAGCAACTCAACCCACATTCATACACACTTGGAACAGAGGTTTATGACGTGTTCCTGTGTTCCTACACAGGATTTTGTACTGTAACCCAACCCAAACTCACCACGCTTGGAGCAAACCTAATTACCCAACCCAAACTCACAACTTCGTATTACTGGTAGTTCACCATCCCGCACCTAGAGGAGAAGAGTTCGATGGCAAAGCTGGCAATCACCAGTATGTGGAAACAATTTCTGTCCCATCCCAAGATTCCATTTACTGAGAAAATGAAGGTTTTTGACGCTGTAGTGCGCTCAATTTTGTGTTACTCCTCACAGAAGTGGGGCTTTGTTCTAAGCGACCACGTTGATTCAGTTTTGAGTTTCTTGATTAAGATGGTTTTCTCTCTCCCTAAGTGCACGCCTAACTATGTCCTCTACCTTGAGACTCAATTGAAACCCCTGTACCTGTACACGCTCCGAATGCACTTCAGCTATATATTGAAGGTAATGAAAATTCCGAGTAATCGCCTCCCAAATTATTTGGCTAACAAGTGTGTCGAACTTGATGTTTATTGGGCAAAGGAGTGGGGGAGTTTATATGAAAAGTATAGCATTCCGCTCTTGAATTTTGAAAATCTTCCCGAATGGAAAACATTGATTGAGGAAAGTTTACATATAATTGACAGAGCAATGTATGCTGAATTGCAAGAAAGAGCGCTCTGTTCTCGGAACAATCCTCAGTATCTGGCTCAAGACTTGAAAGTGATGTAGTACCACTTAGTCAGTTCAAGGACTTTCAGTTCTGGAGATGGCTCTTCAAGATTAGAGGGGACCTTTTGGCATTAAGCTATAGTTCTGACAACCAAGCCAGTGTAATTTGCAGTAGCGAGGAAATTGAAGACTGTTTTAATTTCATTGGGAGATGTAGGGCACTATGTGCAGTTAGAAATAGATATTTAGGAAAGGCGGAATTGGATTGCGGAGAATATATGGCATTCTTGAAAACGGGAGATCCAAATTTGATAAAGTATTGTAAGATAGCTTGGCACCTGAGATAAAGAACAATATGTGAATATGGTTTGAATTATTGATTTGATTAGTTTGAATATGGTATGGATATAATGGCGAATAATTATGTTAAAGTCCTATGCAACGACTGAAAGGTATTGACATAAATGCGGTCGGTAGGCGATCATTGAAGGAATTCAGGACACTGACTATTATATTATAGGCAAACCCATCGGACGGTCCTACGTGACCACGATTATTGCATGGCTCCTTGATCAACTGGTGTAAACATTTTCGTTATTTGTCTTAATAAAGCATGTTTTCTATCTATCTATCTGGTAGTTCACCAACCTGGTCCCTGCTTGGTAACCGTGTTAGAATTAAATCAAACCTAATCCGTCTCTCTCCACGAGAGAAGAATCTGAGGATCGCCTTCCTGCCCACCAGTAGGCCGTCTGAGGCCCTCGCCCTTATGAATAGGTCTTTAATTCTTCAGAGAGTATTTCGCTCTATACGTTGTAAGACTGTGAGCAGATATATTTCCTGTTTCTCACTATTTACTAGCACCTGGTGTTCTAGGTACGATACATCAGGGCTAGGATACTGACAAAATCCCAAACCACGCGAGTACTGGGTAATGTAGACACTTGGCTAGTAAAGTGGACTTATATTTTTCCCTGAGAGGTCGGGGTAGGTGGGTACTTGACGTTTCTTGACGAAGTGTGAATGGACCATGAAACGAAAATAATGATCTATCATAATTCTAGTAGACAAACAGATCAAGAAGTGACAAACAAGATAGTACACAAGTTAGTCATCACTCATCCATGTAATATTATAGTGGTGTTGTTGCAAATACTTGCTGATTTCAAAAATTTATTGAATAAAACCCTAGCGAGCGAATCATCAGTTTTCCGAGGATATGCAGCTGGAAAAGATTAGTAACAAATCTAATATGATTCATTGCCTACTACTCTGATGTGGATTTATATTTTTAGAATTGTATCGTATTGCAGGAGATTGGAGTACAGGAAAACGAGTTCTATCTTACCGAATTCGCTTCTCCTCTGCTTATCATCTTTTGGGCAGTAGTTCAGCTGAAGGACGAGAGGAGTTCGTGTCACGATGCCGGTTCCTCTGGGAAGAAACGAACGTCCAACAACACTTTCGATCACCGAACTCTTGCCAGAACTCTGAAATTCACATAACGTTTTTCGTCTTACAACAACCGAAAGATTTCACATCTTACATCTTGACCGGCTTTCGTCACGAATACACGAATATACGAAATAAGTCAAGTATAAGTAAGAAATTGCCAAAAATCCTACCTGAGTCCCGATGACAGTTATCTGAGGGAGTTGGATAGCATCAGCCCCGACGGTGTTGAAAACATCTTGCAATTTGTTAATTACTGGGATGAGAGCTTCCATTTCGGAACCGATTTCAGCCCCCTGTAAACACGGCTACAGAGTTCACAAAATACCGTCCATAAAACACGACATGAGACCAAGATAAAGAAGGACAAAACCGAGAGCGAAATTCTGGCGAAAGGAGGTTCTTTTCAAACGCTTATCAGGCCTACCAAAGCAGGAGGGTTGGTGGGGATTTGTACGGTTCGATACTTTGAGATAAGGTGGAGGGCCATGGAAGATGGAAGAGGGTGTCTTCCATGGTGGAGGTGGAGGGCTTTGATGCTAGTACCAGCGACGACCGTACGTGTCGCCACTGTCGCGTTTCAACGACTGACGAGACGGGGGGGGAGGGGGTGGAAGGAATGAAGGGGATGGACGAGGTCCTCTCCCCCCCCCCCACCAATTCTTCTACCTCCATCACTGTCTTCAGTAGCCAAAACCATGGAAGAGGGAGATCCTTCCACCATGGAAGAAGGAGACCTCCTTCTTCCATGCTTCCACGATAATACTGAAAATGCCGATATCCTGGTTAAAGAGGGTACAAGGCTAAGATTTCTAAGGCCCTCCCCAGCTATAGGAGTTTCAAAAAACGCCTGCAAAGAAAAGGTCAAGAAATGGGAAACCCAATACCTTAACATACTTTGGTCCAAAGAAACTGATCAATATAGACAAACAAGAATGATCATAACATCTTTTGATCCAAAACTGGCTTCTTGGCTGACATCCAATAGCCGGAATACAATAAGAATAATGACTGGCATGTGGTGAACTATAGTAGGTAACTATTAAAACGACCGTTTAGCTGTTGCTATGTGACCATATGTTTCAATTATGTTCAGTTCCAATCTCATGAATTGTTTCTCATTATCGAGCTGTCATTTATAGTGAATAAAAGCCTAATGTCCGGCCTTGCTTGTATCAGTTAAACATACAACATGGCATACTGACCAGACATTATGATTTCCAAAGAATGCTGAACATCATGGATGAGAGAGAGAGTGTCACCTATGTGTCCGTGCGAACAGGAGGAGGAGGAGGACACTGACTAACACTTCCTATGCAAATGCGACCGTTTCTGAAGATCCAGGACGGAAGCATTAATTTGGTCACCACATTGTAGAACGCGCCTCACTGCGTGACATTTCGTGGAGGCGTATAAAGAAATTCGCTGATCTCAGCAGATTTACTGACTCCTACTTGGGGTAGCCGGCGGAATCCTCTTTTAAATAAAGGGGCCTCAAATGAGGGAGATTATACGCTATTAGTGCCTGAAACTCTTTTCCAATTGCAATCCCAGGCAGTGAGTGAGTGAGTGAGGACCTCTTTCGGAACCAATCCCGACGGTGGCAACACGTATGGTTTCAGCAATTAATACCCCTCCATCTCTCTATACTCAAAGGTAGGAATACATTCAATTCCTACTTCCATGGTTAGTATCAAAGGGATCCCTTTGAGTCTTATCTATATCTATCTACCTCAAAGTACATCCCTACTTGTGTACAATGGATATTCCACTGTTTTAAACATCCATGCCTGTGCTCCCATTTGGTGCCATGTACCAACGTTTGAATAATAAAACTCATTTATACTTTGTTGATTATACAGACGATACGATAGTAAAAAATTCGTTGACTAATCTCAAATTTTTTTCGTTTGTCATATTTAAGGATTTGCAAAAACATCCGTACGAGGAAGAGCGCGTACAATTGGTATTTTTGGGTGTCATGTTGGTACCATTGTGTGTGTATAACCTATTCGTGCGATCAGGTTTATGTTCTCTGTGATATTTTAGTGTTTATTACTTTATGGTCATGTAGATTTAATTTGTTATTATTTGTCAGTCTGTTTGGGCCTTTGGCGAAAATATGATTTGGTTTTGGCGCATTCAGTTGACGTTTCTTATTGTCTTCCCGAACCGTTATTGACGTCTTCTATGGCTATCGTTTGAGGATTCCCTGTATAATTCGTTGTGCGTGACAGATTTGTTTTCACATTCACGCTTTGCTATAGAAAGGTAAGTTCATTCTCGTGCTATAATAAGTGTAAACATGAATTCCATCAACGTCTGAAGTGCCTATCTAGGTGTGGAAATACCAGTGGCTCAGTGGTCGTTGATTAGGCTCATGTCAGATAATGTAGTGGTGTTTCGCACTTGTAATGTAAGCTGCATCTGAGATGGAGCCTTCGACGTCGCTCACTGTTCAGCTCTGTTGAGAACGGGATTCCATTCATATTTTTCCATTTTCACGTTGTGTACCTATTTATTGTAAGAAAGCAGATGATCTCCCACACCATTTATCTAATTATCTCCTAGGTAAATCTTTGCCATTTCGTCTGATAGAACATAGCTAGAAAGAGGGGGAAGTTGAGGCGGCGCGAGTTGGCCTGGGACTGTCGATTCGCCTCTGGACTGCCTTGTCTCAAGGAGCATGGTTGTTCAGTGGTAAGAATTCGTCTAGAAGAAGAGAGGTTTGAATCATAGTTGTGTTCTGATTGTTTCCAACCCATTTTTCCGGTTTTTCGCGACGTCAACAAACAAAGCTTTCGTTTTGGAGTTGACTAAATTCCATTTTATGACGTATGGGTTAACCCTTGTTGCACAAGAATAGTAATCAGTGGGTTTTTGGTTGTTGTTTGTGTAACTTGACTGCAGAAATTAAGCGAAATCCCGTATACACACCAATGGCTGCAGGAGGGTAATCCTCACGAGCAATACCAAACCAAATAAATGTATGTGCCTATGACACTGCAGAGATAGTAATCGTCAACAGTAGTAGTGATATTTAACAATATCATAAATATGCCCAAAACAACAATGAAGATAAAATAATTTGAGAGTCAAAGAATGAATAATACTAGTAGGAGCACAATTAGGACCAAGTCTTTGACACCTCGACGTTGAACGGTGTAGAGAGGGGATGTCGCCAACTTGTGTCTCAGCTTACTTAATGGAAAGGTCCTCAGCTCCTCAGTCAAGTAGGCAGCGACTAGGGGTGAAGGAGAAGAATCTTGTAGTTATCATCTCATCTAAAACCAAAACGTCCCAAAACCATGTTGGGTAGGCAGTATACCTTCTTATTGCATCGTGTATGTACAGGGTGAGCTGGTGGAAAAAAATATGACTCAAAATGTATTTTCACTCCTGTAGATTAAAATTGTACAGTCTGTATACAGCCCAATTTCTCCGCTGGTCACCCCTTATAAGTTGTTAAATTTTGGTATACAGCTGATCTTGAAGCTCAATTTTCGACTCAGGTGATCTAGAAACTCTACTTTTGACTCGATTTTAAGTATTTGGAAGTACCTGTCTCAGGTGATCTATAAACTCTACATTTGTCTCAATTTTATGGATTTCGAAGTACCTTGACCAATATTCAGAAATTGTCCAACCCATCACGACTGGATGTCACCGAACGTTTTTGACGTGCATGTTTCAGGTAATTCGAGTCGGGGGACCCGACAGGGCTGAAACTTATAGGGGACCATCCAGGGCCCAGACCTCACACTCCATGTTAATTTCATCAAAATCGGACCATAAGTTTTGGATTTTTGCATGGGACTAGGCACACGGACAGGAAGCGAACTTTCTTTTGGAACCTTTGAATCCGATATTGATACAATTTTCATGGATTGTGTGATGGACCCTCTAGACGGTCTTCTATAGATTTCATCGCTGCCGGACCAATATTATCGCGCGAAAGTTTTAAATTTGGAGGACACAACTTCGATTGCCTGCACAAACAAAATGCCCCTTCTGACTCAAATTTGAATAATTTTAAATCATTCAGGTATACCTACCTAGTCTAAATTGTCTAGTTGGTATAGTTCGTCAATATTTATTTCCCTATCATACAGATTGAATCAACTATGTGAGTGAATTATCGAAATTCCTTATCTTCCTCACCTCCTCCCCTTGAACTCTCCCTCAGACTAGCCCTCAGAGCTTATTCAAAATCGAGACTGAGGTTTGATCTAAGTTACATCAATACAACGATTCGGCGAGTCAAATCGATTTCTGAGACACATGCTTGCTGTCTAATGTGCATGAAATGGAGAATAAACACATAAAACTACAATTTCATTAATATTGGCTCCGAGTGTGACTGGCTTGGATTTTATCCAATACCTCGCCAAGATAGTGTCAATATTGGTCGAGTTTATTCTAGGCATGTATGTTAAACTAGGCAATATTTAATCGTATGTTCTTGATCTGTTTCAGTTTACACCCATGTAAATATGGAACAACACATGGATTCAAATGGCATGATGAATTCTAATAACGATAAAATTCATTCATTGTGTCTGGGTGTGGAAATTTGCGTAGTCTGCGGTGATCGAGCTTCAGGTAACTTTATATCTGCGCTTAATTTGTTGTTTACTCCAATATTTTACATCAGTTTAAAAAATTCTCGAAGAAAATGAAGCTATTGCAATGGCTTCAAATTTTTTGACAATTTTCTCCATGGAAATTCGTTTTAGTTCATTCTAAGACAATTCCTGAATGGATTGGTTCCTATAAGGCATGTGGAAAATAGTGAACAATACAAATTATGACACAACGGGTTATTTTGGTTTATTATTTTCAATTATGAACCTTTGGAATCGAGCACGAAAAAAAAAAAGTTAAACCCCCCCCCCTCAAAATTTGAGGTTTTACGTTTCAAGATACGTAGAATGCAAAAATCGAATTAAAAAAAAAATCCGTCCATCCGCCGTACGCGGCATTTTCCTTAGTTACCATGGTCCAAAATTAATGAAATTTGGTATACTGGCCCCATTTGGAGTCTAGTTGTGCCGCGAAGCTTGGCGCTACCGTCAGTCTTCTCTAAGGGGTAGAAAATAGGGGATGACATTTTCAAAACGCCCTAGCGCGAAAGTTTCGAATAGGAAGGTATATTTTTTCCTTCAATTTCGAATAAACACAATTTTTAGCGTCGAATGAGACCTCACGGAGCATTTTAGGACCAAGCGTTCGCTCCCTGTAAGGACTTAGGGGTTGAACGGGAAAAAGAGCAGAAACACGAGTGTGAACCGCAAATCTTCTCAAATAGGCAAAATCTCCGTTCAAATATCAGCTGTTCAAATGCAACTTTTTTACATACAGATAATCTTTCATGTGGGTCACGATCACAGTTATGAGGTCCACAATACTGTGTCATGCACAATCATGTTTCTCCCATACAATGAGTAGGTAGGTACCTATATTTATGTAGGGTCAGGTGGGGTAATTGGGAATCAGGGGTAATTGAGAACAAGTGCATCTAGCGCTGTTACAGTATCTTGCCAAACTAAACTGCCATGGAACTTGAAACTCCATGTCAGCAGGATTCCTTAAAACATGTTACCGCGCTTTTAGCGAATTTTCGAAAAAAATGAAGCTATTGCAATGGCTTCAAAATTTTTGTATTGCAAATTTTTGTGAATATTCTTCATGGAAATCCGTTTCAGACCATTCTACAATGATTCCTGAAAATTAACACTTTTTTATATGTAGGTATATATATATATATATATATATATATACAAGGGATTATTTACACGTAGAGACAAGAGGGCTTACTGTGTGGACGCTTCGCGTATCGCGTTTTATATATATATGTTTATATATGTGTCATTCCTGACGATATCTGCCCGTGGGATCGAGATAAAAAATCCAAAAAAAATTTAAAATGTCAATAAAATCAAAAGTAAGGATGAGTTAGTTGTCCAGAATTTTTGGTGTACTCCAAGGGGTCAAATTTTGAACATTTAGTTTCAAAAATCTCTAAAAAACGTGTTTTTTGAGGTTTTTGGTGTGAGATACCATCCTAAACATAGGAACATATGGTATATTCGGAATCAGCGTGAAATTTCCTATAAGAATCACCCACAAAATCGGTTTAGATTATTCTTTGAAAATTCGCTCATCAACTCATGCTGCATGAATGGACCTTTTTGGTATTCAACTCGCATTACTGTGATCAGCTTTCAAAGTGTCTTGTAAAAATTTCGTTAATCAAAGTTGACTGTAGAAATTTGTTGGCTGATTCTGCATACAGAAATCAGCGTTAAGTGTTGTTGATGGTCAATAATTGTGGCTTAGTACGTGGATTAACAGTATTTAAGGTAGTTTTTCCCAACTCCATTATTTTGTGCCCTCTTGACTGATAATCTCAACTATCCCCGAGCTTTTTCCCAAAGGGTTAATTGGGGATGGAAGTTTACACTTCGTTATCTCCATTTCTACAACCAACTAAATAAACAAAGTTGTGTTTTTTGTCATAGTAACATGACGTGTTGGTAAAATAATATTGTAGAGCCGGTGTGAGCTGACGTGAATGGGGATTTGACCCACTTCCTGATGGGGCGCGAGCAGTTGGTTGTTCATTGCCCCGAGTCGTCTCATTCGATTCTAAAACCTGTGATATATTTTTTAAACTCTTGAGAAAAAAGAAGGATAGAAAATCTGCAAAAGAAAAATTTGGGTGGGAAGTATGGCTTCCTCACCTATTCTAACATGAACGTATATATGTGGTATCCGGGATAATTTAAATAATGAGAGAACGGAGACTTTAAAGTCAATTTCACAATAATCAATAATTTATTCGCGAATTCATGTTTACTAATAAATCATCATCCAGAGAGGCCAACAAAACAACACTGTAGGTGATGCCAACCTAAAAGAGATTTCACGTCCATCCAATCAGTGTAGACATTACCTATTCCTACAGCATAGAAATTAGCCCATTAGAAACTGAAAAGTTGTTTTCGTAATTTCATGTTTGCGCATGGTAAAGGTTGGTCCATTGGCTGCTTGAGGATAACCTGCACAATCTATGAAAATGTCACCGAAATTGCTTGTTTGTATATATAGTTTTTCCAGGGACAAGGAATTTACCACTGACAGACACGGAACCAAAATTATACCTATTGTGGACATTTTATTTTTGATTTTTAGACTTCTTGCACCATGGTATTTAGTGAGGAAGCAAAATACCTATTCTTTTCGACATTTTCAAGCGACGGCATTTTGAAAATTTCATGCGAATTTCATCTATTTTTTACCCCTCAGAGAACACTGATAGTAACACCTATCTTTGACGTGCAAGGCACAACTAACTCTTTAAAGTACCAACGCCAGAGTTTAGTTTGCACTAGAAGCTATCGTTCTTCTGTGAAATCATATTCTGAGTTTTATGGGGCGCGGCAATGGATTCCAGCTTGGTGGTATAGGGTAGCTAATCATCTTAATACAACTGTAACCACGACTGGCTTATGATTTTTATTCAGGTCGTCATTACGGTGCAATCAGCTGTGAAGGATGTAAGGGATTCTTCAAAAGATCCATCAGAAAACGTCTTGGGTATCAGTGCAGAGGAAGTCAACAGTGTGAGGTGACAAAACACCACAGGAACCGATGTCAGTATTGCCGACTCCAAAAATGTCTGACTATGGGCATGCGAAGCGACTGTAAGTCTCTCTTTCTTTATTTTTGTGGAATAGTAGGCATAACTCCCATGGTCTATTTTTAAACTAAAACTAAAACTTTTGGGAAGTTGCAATATGAACCCCTCATATTGTAACTTCCCATGTCCCATAGTATGCCCCATTCTACTAAAAAAAAGTTAACAGAATGGATCTTGAATACCCACAATCATTTTTTCTGTTGATTAAAGGCGTGGAGGGAGGTGTTCATGTAATGAGGTATCTCGTGTAATGTATGTAGGTAGCTCTTGGAAACCAAGGAAAAGTTTGATTTGGCATCTGATCAATTTATCAACTCGACCACTCACAGCACGATCATTTTCCCTCAGTTATCAACACAAAAAACGATATCGAAAGAATCTGCCAATGGGTAACACTCATTCGGCGCTCAAATTACTCTAAGTGCCGGCTAACGTCGATGGGGTGCTCATGGCTGAGGGAGTGATTTGAGCGCTGAATTCTTTGTGCCCATTGTTCTCTGTGAAATGGCTGTAGATTTATAGCCATTACTGGCGCCTGGCACCATTGTAGTTTTAATTTAATTTCACCTTGGTTACCTAAAAAATTGCCCTTCAAAATTTCAAGGTTTGTTTTACCCTCAAAAATCCAAGGCTGGTGATCATCGATAGACCTTATCATTGTAGTTGATAAAGGTGGTCCCGGAAATGTGGTTTTTCAAACTTTTTTCAGCCAATAATTTATCAATTTTATTTCTGTTTATTGTAATTCTTCTTCTTTTTCGAATCTCGAGGGATATCCAAATATTGAATTCCCAAAATTTTGAAATGAATTCAAAATTTCAATAAAGCTCAAGAATTGATTAATAGAAAGACAGTTTAAAACAGATTTGGAATTGGTAGATTATTAATGGAGAACAGTTTGAAATTCAAGGAAGGTGAAGGGGGGAGGATTTCCCTTTTTCCAAAGTATAAGTCCCAAACAGTACCTTATAAGGTTATAGTAAGAGTTCCTGTAAACTCTTTGATTGCCGAGATTCAGGCATTTTTAGGACATTTTGGGCCAATGATAACGGTACCCTTTTAATTATTGTTAATCAACCGACCAATGGGATGGTCGATTGAAATTATAGTAGGAGACTGGTAGAAGAGAAAAGGTATGACTGTTGCAGCTGGCCTCTGGTAGCTGCGAATCGAACCTAGTTTAAAACCCTTTTTTAAATGTGCACAAAATTTAAAGAAGAATTTAAAAAAAAATTGAATTCAGCGGGAGCCTACATTCTTTCATCTCCGTCATGTTGCCCAACCTAAAGCACCTGGGTATGATCTCATAACTGGTCATGTAATTTGAAAACTTCTGGAGGAAGACATACTATTGTAGCACTGAGGCTGAAATATGTACCTCGTTGCTGGAAAGTGGCGGAAGTTATCATGATTCTGAAACCGGGGAAAGACCCTAAAGACAACATTTCTTAAAGACCGATATCTCTGCTACCAGTAATCACGAAACTGTTCGAGAGATTACTTGTTCGAAGACTGAAATTTACTGTCGAAGAGAGAGAACTAATCCCCGATCACCAGTTTGGTTTCAGGGAAAAACACTCTTCCATAGATCAAGTGCATCGTGTCATCGATATAATTGAAAATTGCTTAGAAAGGAAAAAAGTTTGCGCAGACACCTTCCTAGATGTTTCCCAAGCTTTTGATAAAGTCTGGCACCAAGGGCTTGAATAAAAACTTGAGAGAGATCTACCAAAGCAATTCTACTTAATTCTAAAATCTTATCTCTAATATAATCTCTAAAATCTTATCTCAGAGACACTTTAGAGTGAAACGCGAGGGAGAGTATTCCAGTCTCAAGAAAATAAAGGCAGGTAGCGTGCTCGGGCCCTTGCTCTATCTTCTGTTTACGCGTGATGTACTTAGCCATGATAACACAACGATTGCAACTTTTGCTGTTGATACATCCCTATTAGCGGTTGGCGTTATGGTAGAGGAAGCAACTAGGAGATTACAAGTTATTGTTAACAATGTCAGTACAAGGACAAAAAAATTGCGACTCAAACTCAACGAACAGAAATCTACCCATGTTAACTTTATGAACAAAAACGTAACAGAGATACCAGTCATGTTGAAAGGGCGTGAGATCTCTTATGCCAATACAGCAAAGTATTTAGGAATGGCTCTTAGTGCAACACTGAGATGGAAGGAGCATGTCATTAAAAAAAGATCAATTAAATATCAAGTTTAAAAAAATGTACTGCCTGCTTGGCAGGTACTCTATCCCTACACAACAAATTGCTCATCTACAAGCAAATTCTAAGTCTTGCTTGGACGTATAGCATCCAGCTCTGGGGCTGCACGAAAAACACAAACATCAAGATCATACAAAAATTTCACAACAAGATACCAAGGAGTATTGTCAACGCTCCCAGGTACATAAGAAATGAAGACCTCCACCGGGACCTCAAGATGGAAACAGTTAGTGAAGTGGTTAAGGAACTTGCGATTAAACACGAGCAGTGGCTTCATGAACACATGAACCCAGAAGTTCTTAGTCTACTAGAAAACAGCAACGTCATCCGTCATCTTGACAGAACGAAATCTCTCGACCTTGTAATGTGATGTGAGAAGTCTTGTGAGGAAGTGATCATATGGAGTAGTTGCCATTGGGCTATGAACTCTACACAATGTCGAATATAATATTAAAGTAATCTAACTTTATGAGCCAAGCTCAGTTGTTATGTTATGTTTCTAATGAAGAAATTTTGGACAAGAAAAAGTTGCCCAACCTGCGTCCCCTCCTCGTCTCATCTGCCATCCCTCCCCGACGCCATTCAGTTTAAAGATTGGGAAATGGATGACTAAACGTAAATGGGATTGGGAAGAGCGAACCTAGCTGCCCCGCAGCCACTTCTCACCCCACGTTTGCTGGGTGGGAGTCGTCATACCTTTTCTCTTCACTACCTACTATAATTTCAATCGACCATCCCATTGGTCAGTCGATTAACAATCATACTGGTGCGGTAGTTCCTAGAAAAGGTATGACTGTTGCAGCTGTTTAAAGCATTCATCCATTTCCCTTGGCTTTCGTAAGATGTTCCCCCTTAGAAGAACATCCCCAGAGATACCAAAATGTTGAAAAAATGTTTCCAAAATTTCCAACATCTCCACAAACCTTAAATAATCTATAGATTATTTGTCTACTACAGTGGCTTAAAAAAACCTTGGAGCAATATTTCCTATCAGTTTTCCAATCTATATCCCTGCTGTGCTTACTTGCTGTTTGGACTTCTATTCCTCTTTATAACTTTGAGGCTCCTTTCTCT
>JAEMON010000001.1:10829879-10841365 GCA_030264115.1 Lygus lineolaris | reverse complement strand
AATAGAACTTTTTTTGTTAAGCAATTGCTGTTGTAACAGGCCTACAAGTTTGAATATCACAATGGCATTGCTCTTCTTTACAGAAAGTGGGTATTCTAGAGAATCGAATCCTACCAGTGGCAACAACTATGATGATAATAACTATGAAGAATCTTCTGACAGTGATATTATTGAGTCATCCTATCCAGCTCAAGAGGACAGGGCTACCATAAATGATACCCTCGAAGCTATACAGATGGTGCATAATTTGGTAAACTCTATTGTAGACAGTAGATTGATCAGGATTCCTGTAGGATTGTGAATACGTTTATACGCACAGGTTTCAGTTATTCAGTCAACTCCTCAATTTACGATCATTGTGTGGGTACAAGCAAATTACCGTTAAGGTGGTACATTAGCTACGGGCTGAAAACTTCAGAACGATCTCAGCAAGAGAAGTTTGTTATTCGACGGTGGTTGAGGAAAGTAGTTGTTGTCATTGTGCCACAACCTCCAGTTCGTTCGGTTACCCCAGATATACAGGGTGGAAGGGTATAAG
The DNA here is from genome assembly GCA_030264115.1 of Lygus lineolaris. Taxonomy (NCBI): domain Eukaryota; kingdom Metazoa; phylum Arthropoda; class Insecta; order Hemiptera; family Miridae; genus Lygus; species Lygus lineolaris. Next base: position 10,840,827 of record JAEMON010000001.1, on the reverse strand, counting down.
TGACGAAAATTGTTTCATGTTAGTCTGTATCACAGATGTAGTAAAATGCCGCCAACCGCATATTTCCGTCTCAATCCATACTCGAGATATGATTTTTTAAAGGGGTTTTCAGGAAAACCGTGTTTTTTCCTTTTAAGCTCAAATTGCTCCACTTTACCTCATTTATTTTAACTTTTGACCTTATTTTCGAAATCAGAATTAAATTTCCTATAAGCAAAGTGTACTTGGGTTCTCGAAAAGTACCATCCAAAGACCTTCACACCAGCTCAAACATAGACAATTTTGAAAAAATAAAATTTCTGAAAATCTTTGAAACTTGACTAGGTACTCTTTCAAAAAAAATTCTGGAAACTCGCAAATCACACAAAAAACTGCTTCATCTAATATCTTTCCAATGGTATAATCAGCTTCAATAATGATTGTTTTCTTTGGTCTATTATTTCAGAGCTAGTGCTGAAAAACGCGGTATTAGTGAAGGAAGCAAAGGGGACTGGATGTAGCGTACTCGCATTTCATAATTATTCTTTTAACAAAATCATTTCTATGATCATGTAAAATAGACAGTTACCTAGTAACTATCAATGCAGCATGTCGTCAAAATGCCGACCTTGATTCTGAAAATAAGGGCAAAAGTTGAAATTGGACGGTTAAAAAAAACCAGTAACTGTGAGGTTGAAGTTTACCTTGAGGTTGCCAAATCATGGTTAGAAAAAGTGTGTTCAAAAAAGGTCAGTAATCGATTATTCTTGAGATACATTGAAAAGTTTACCATGGGTACGTAACCCTGAGGGGCCCTAGGGTTACTTGAAGTTTACCATGGTAAACTCCCCGAGCTAGATTCCTATTGGCCGAGCTGGGAGGTCTGAACTATAGCTCTGGTCAGGCGTATTGGCGGGTGGCTTCGGGCGCGCTGTTGCCGCACTTGGGCCCACTCTCCCGTAGCGCTCTCTCTCTAACCCTAGAAAATGGCAACGTCGCGCGTCCAGTGTTGCCTAGTCCAAGCGTCAACGGCCCGCTCCCCGCTCCCGATTTAACTGTCAAGTGCACGGTTTGGCAACGGCGCGTCCGAAGCCACCCGCCAATACGCCTGACCAGAGCTATAGTAATGGAAAAACAATGGCTGACGAGGAAGATTACTTACCTAACTGCATAATGATTTGATTACCTACTTATTTAAGAGTAACTAGTTAATAAACTCAGGATAATATTAAACGCAACATTAATATTAGGACAGGAACAGAAATAATCAGACAAAGGAAACTTTCAAGTTGGTGACTTTATTGCAAACAGAATCTAGGTACCTTTTGAATCATGTAGGTATCATAAAATCATACAGGCTGTCTTATTATTCATTCAGCTATGAAGATGTCCAAATTACTTACATAATTCGAAAAGGTTGGACCTAGGTAAACGAAATCGGTATGACAGTTGACAGTTCCTCTATTGTCTTATCACAAATCCAGTTCTCATCAGAACTTGTTGCATGGTCTGTGAATTTCACGAATGTACGTAATGTAGTTTGTCACGATTCATGAAGTAGGTAAAAAGCAAGCGAAATGGGCAGAAGTAGGTTCGAACAGACGAAAATAAAATTATTTGAAAGATCTTGAGCTCAAAACTAAACACAAACAGTGTTGTGACCTTGTGACACAGATCATGGATGTCCAATGCCGCCAACTGAATAAAATATAAAATAATCTGGCTGTAGAAAACATTCCACTTGAACTTGTGAAAAGTTGTACACATCCGGTCCAAATAAATATATTATTGTGATATAATAATAAAAAATTGTGTAATATTGTTTGTAAATGAGAAAACATTGTTTTTCGTAGGTAGGTAGCAACATGGGTACTTAAAAATGAGTACTTTTGAGCTTCCATGTCTATAAACTGCATGGAATTACAGCTAACATTGGTGGTTCGACATGGATTTCTCTTGAAGTTTCCTGACGTTATCAAGTTATCTTGGTAACCTTACCTGAAAAAACTTTTTTGAACTCTCCAGCTGGTTACGTAACTATCAGGGTTGACCACAGGGTCACGTAACCATCAAGGTTACTGAGTTTTTTTGAACTGGCCCTAAATGCCATGGACTTTTAGAAATCTCTGGCCCTCAGGCCATTGCAAGCTACCAAGCCACAGTATTCAATTGATCTTTATTATCAAGGTTATCTACATGTGTACATCATGACTCAGCCACCATACAACAAGAATAAGAGGGATGGGTGCAATAAGTTCGAACTGTTCCAATCAGGTGTGTCAACCATACGGACCCAGATGCTCTGGTCATAGGGCAACATCAGGTTCCCATAATCCACCATACTAACCATGGTGAAAATCACATACAACAACACTGTGTCTTATACCCACTACTGTGAACTACAAACCATCCAATTTTGACCATAAAATTTGGATTAGGTGGGTTGGTAAATTGTACCTACAAATACATACCTGACAAAAAGCTGAAAGAAAAAAGTAGTACTATCAGCAGTGGGTTATTTCAGTTTTCCCAGTATTATTAGTTCTTCTACTCCATTATTTACAGTGTAGGTAGTTGATTTCAACAATAGGGCATTATTCATATTCTGTATCTTCCATCTAGGTAGCCCTTCATCATCCATAGGTAGGTATGGCAAGCTATTCAATTGGCTATGAATTCACCATGAATCAGATTACTAGATCCTCTCCTTTAGAAATGATGCTGTCGATGCCAGGATATTGAACTATTTTAAATTGAAAACGGCTCCTGGATCGAGCCGTTCTGATTGGACAAGCGATTTCCCATAATGCACCATAATGGTGTGCAGCGCTCCCAGCGGACCATGTTGAAACCTATCAGACCAGATTGGAGGTTGTATGTGAATCGCCATTATGAGAGATGCGTTTGCTTTTCCTGTTCGAAGCCGAGTGCCGCTCATGTGTCCAGCGATTTTATTTGACTATTAAGTGAAATTATTTGACAATAAGTATTGTGCGGATAAGTGACTTTATTATACGCGGACGATTTCACAGATCGATTTAATTTCATTCCATCTCCCAGTGCCTGCGAACTTCAGATAGGGAAAAGGGGCAAGGATGCCCAATTCGATATCTTGCAAAGCATCTTGCCATGTCCGTTCACCCAATTCAGTGGCTGTCAACATGTTTTGTAACACTGACATAATTCGTTCACACTGTCCATTGGCCCTAGCAGAACCAGTAGCAATGAGATGCAAGTCTATCTGAAATCTGTTACAAAATATTTGAAAATCTTTACTTGCAAAACATCTACCACAATCTGCTATTACTCTGGTAGTGGGACCTAACAGTGAGATAGCTGAGTGGAGAGAATTGATAGCACTAGCTAAATCCAATTTAAATGTATGGCAGACGTTTGAACAGGCCCTAAATGAGGTAAAGTAGAGAATTTACAGTTTAAAAGAAAAACACGGTTTTCCTGAAAACCCCATTGATGATGGAGATCATGCTCGCCTTCACTTCTGCGCAAGTGCGCAATCCACACCAACTTCCTTACTTTAAACGAGAACCCTCATTTTTAGCGGATTTTCAATGAAAATGCAGCTATTTCAATGGCTTTGAAATGTTATTTATTCAACATTTTAAAAATTATCTCCATGTAAATCCGTTTCAGACCATCATAAACTATCCAAGAAGTTTGACACTTTTTCATATGTGTGTCTCTCCAGACGATATCTGACCCCAGAACCGATCTAAGTAATCAAAAAAATTTCAATATGTCAACAATAACTAAAGAAAGAGTGATTGCGTTGGCCAGAATTTTTGGAGTGGGTATTCTAAGGGGTCCAGTTTTTAAAATTAAGGGTTTAATATTTAGGTTTTTGGTGTAAATTACTGTCTTAAACATAGGGACATAATATGGTATATTCAGCATCAGTTCAGATCAGTCCATCTCCTATAAGAATCTCCCACAGAATCTGTTAAGGATTAACCGGGTGATTTTTGATGGTGTTGGTTTGATGATGGAACTTTTTTTAAATTTCACATTCGGATTCTTCGTGAAATTTCTTGACAAAATAACTCGAAGCGATTGCTTGATCTGATCCTCATGATATGGCAAAAGGAAGAGATGCCTAGTGAGTGGGAGTTGGTCTGTTCAAATGGGCAGTTCCAGCCATTCCATTTCATTCGTTAAACTGAAAGATATCAATGATAGCTTCCCAAAAAGGCACTATATGTGGTAGGTATATCCTATGATTGCTGCTGCTGCTCCGCCTCACTCGCTCAAGTCCTTCTCATGGAAAAAATTCCCGACCTCATATGGTGGAAGAAAAATCAAAGTCGTGAATGACCATTTTATGACCATATTAAATAATGTTTTGGGATGGAACGAGGAGGCGGAGGTGGCGGTGATCACATTAGCGAATAAAAGGGGTACTTATGTGGGGCCAGATGTTGGTCCTCAAATTATGTTAACATGATGGCTACCCAAAAGCACATTCGAGCATACCTATTTGCACACTCGAAAGTTCGAGTGAGGGGTCATTTTTTGATCAAATTTCACGTAGAATCCGAAGCTGAAATGGAAAAATGGGAGTTCTCGTTTGAAATAAAGAAGTTAGGAGGATTTTGCACACTGCGCACTTGCGCAAAAGTGGGAGAACATGATTTTTTGAATCTTGATAATTTTTTATTTTTGTAATGTTGTGCCTTAGTTTGGGAAAATCCCGGGTGCTTCCAATGGAATTTTTTTCATTTTTCAAAACACCCATTAGAAAACTTTTTCTATTGTTCAATGTTTTTTCTGTACTGCTGAACCTACAGAGATCAAACTTTGCCGATTGATCTGTATCACGGGTATGTCCTCTTGTGTGTTTATTGTAAACCCATTAAAAATTGTTTTGGAAATTTCAAATTTTTCCCTTCATTAGAAGTACTGGTAATAAAAAATAATGGGAATAAGTGAGAAGAGATCTACAATACTCCCTTAAGGTACAAGGTTTTTAATTGTCTTCCTCTGCACGTGAGAAAAATTGAATAATTCATAAATAAGTTAGTTATTGGGAATTTCAGATTCATCTGAAGGATTTGATGATTTTAAAAACTGTTCGAAGTCCACCCTCCCCCCCCTCCTCACCCCTATCATTTTCTCATATTTTGAATTTTCATTTTAATCAGCAACTCATTCCTAAACCAGTCATATTTTATGATAAATCCTTTAGTTGCCATCCTGAACCAAGAAAAACGGGATTTTGACCCTCCAAAAACGAACTTGCTTTGGCCTCTAGGGCTATGGCACTTTGTTACGGAAGCAATCGAAGTTGATTCTCTTCCTAGATAACCGCCCACGTTGTTCCTTCCCTGTTGTTGTCTTATCAATTAAATATTCTGAAAAATGAAATACCACGTCTTTTTGCATCATCTACTTATGTATGTATCAACAATTTACAATTCAGGTGAATGGTCCTGCAGCCAACTCCGATGATGAGGAAATAGAAAATATCCAGATTGATGGCCGTATTTTGGAAGATAGCACATTCACGTTCAAGATTCAGAACCCATCACCTGTACCTGAATTTAACGATGTCCACTACATCATTGAGTGTGCCTCGAGGCTATTGTTTCTTTCTGTGCATTGGGCAAGAAATATTCCAGCATTTCAAATGTTCAGGTGAGCATATCTGAAAGATGAGGGTGGTGAATTTGCTCTTTGGTTATCTTAGTATCCTAAATTATTCTTAATTTATCCATTTTGCGGATTTTCAGTAGCGTCTGGCTGATTCTCGCGATCTTGTTTATGGATCAGTTGAATTTATGTTATGTTTCATACAATGTTATTCATCATTCATGTTTCAGTGTTCAAAACCAGATCAGTATAATGCAGGGTTGTTGGAACGAATTATTCCTACTTGGTCTTGCTCAATGTTCAAAAACCCTCTCTTTTCCTAATATAATTTACTCCATGATCAGCCATCTGCAGAAGTCTGTTGCCGAAGAGAAAATATCTGTTTCAAAAGCTAAGGCGGTAAGTTTCACTGCGAGTTACTCATCTACGAGCACTTAACAATATTATTGAACACTTGAGAAATTTCCGAAAATCCATGGTTCAGAAAAACGTCCTTTTTATTTATCTATTTGTGAAAGTAAATAGATTCCAACCTACTGATAATTTTGATAATTTTTCTCTTACGATAAGTAGTTTTCTTTCTACAATTTTTCAATGTTTGCTCCCCCTTATGATGTCACACTGTTCGGGTGGGGGGGATGGGTGTAGTAGCGTCACAGAGGATGCAAACTTTGAAAAATCATAGAAAGACTTTTAGGAATTACTCTTGATAAAACAATTGTTTACGTACCTTACTGGAAAATCAGTCTTGACTAGCAAGTCGAGTACAGGTGGCGAGCCCTTTCGATGTAAGGACATCATCATCAGGCCGTCGAGAGAGTACTCCTTTAGATTTAATAGTCTTGAGAAAATACGGTTGGAAAAGTGGTTGGACCCTCGTTGGTTGGAATTAAACATTTTTGACCTCAGCCAGCAGCAACGACAACAGAACAAACTCCTTGGTTATTTCACTAACTATAACTATTTTACTAGTAAATTAAATTATTTACTAATTAAACACTGTACATTTTAGTAAAAAAAAAAAAATGCAAACACGGTTGTCAGCCCATTCGTTTCACGAATATTATACTCGAGGACCACTCAAAATGTGCATTGATTGATGAAATAGTCGGTATTTCCCACCCATTGTTTTATCTCCTCATTATGAAATGTTGCATTTCAAACTATTTAAAAAAAAATCAATTGCTACGTTAAAATGTTTTTGCCATCGTTTTTCGTAATAACAGGTTGAGAACTTTGAGAAGAAAAATTCGCTAAAAATCATGTCTGTCACCCATTCTCAGGATAGAACATACTTTCATTTGAAAATATAAAACGATCACGTGGTTACCTCTCATTGTTGCTACCGCTCTTCATTCGGTATTTTTTGTGTTGAAAAATTGGAGAAGTACCTATCCTCACCCATTTATCTGATGTTGAAACAGAAAATGACGTTTTGCCTATCAACACTATATATACTTGTTTTACCGTAGATTGGATTTGACTTTTATTTTGGAGCGTTATAACACATAATCAGGGTGATAGTCATGCATAATATCTGCAACAATCTTGATTACCATCACAACTTGTGTGATTTATTTATTTGGAATTTGATTCTGACCACTTTCAAAATTAGGGTTGCAGATGTTCTAGATATAATCTGTAAAACAGAAAAATTGAACGAGGGGAGTTGCAATATTATTTATCATTAAAAGAAAAATACTATTAGTTTTAGAGTTTTGTTGAGTTGACTCTTGTTGTGGTTGATAGTCTCTTCCAAACTAGCTACGCTATTAATTGAGTTACTAGGAGTAAGGGTTGAGACTGATACTATCCTGTCGATACTATTGAACTACAGGATTGACAATTTCCTGCAGCATGATTTTGTTGACTTTTTCATGTTTCTGTTTTTAGGTAACCACACACATTTTCTCTCTGAGAGATTATTGTCAGTCGCTCGCTTTGTTGAATGTAGATGATCAAGAGTATGCTTACCTGAAAGTGATTTCTCTATTCAGCCCTGGTATGTACTAAGTGGAAGGATTGAGAGTTATGATGTGTTATTAATTTTATCATTACCATAAATACAACTCACGGTTACAGTTGTAATAATTTACGTACTTACCTTTGTTGGGTCAATAAGTATTTACTCTAATGTGAGGTCCTCTTTTTTGAATTGCAGACAATCGAATGGCATATTTGAGACGACGATTGTCACAGCTGCAGCAAAAAGCTGTGCAGGAGCTGAGAGAGCAGATTGGGGAAAATAATTCAGACAAATTTGCCAAATTACTTCTTAGGCTCCCCCCGCTCAGAGCACTGAACCGTTACATAATGGAACAAATGTTTTTCCCAGGACTTGGAGATCAGTGTGACATCGACAATATTATTCCTTTCATTTTGAAGATGGATAGCACTGATTTTTTCTCTGAACAAGGTCAGTGACAAATGCATTTATTAAAACATCACCTATATTCATATTTATTTTATGAGTTCTTCAAGGGGTTTCTTACTACTACTATCTTTATCCATTCGGATTTCATTTCAGCTAACTTCTTCTTTCTCTCTTTCTCCCTTGTTTCCTTGATAAACCTAGGTGCAACAAACAGAAAATATTATCTAAGAGTGCCAAGACAAGAGATGCAGAGTATTCTAAAAATCATACTAGCGTATACGCCCCCTCACTTGTCCCTGTTGGTCTGTCTGTCTGTGTGTCCGGGAATCCTTGCAACTAGTATAACTTCCACAATTTCCATCCGATTTTGATGAAATTCTCAGGGATTACGTGGGTTAGGCCCTAGATGGTCCCCTATGAAATTCATTACCAGCCGACCAACTGCAGCCTCTGCGCATGCGTGAACATGAAATCTTCGAAACATCAATTTCTACCTAATCTACCTAATGGTCCGATTTAGCTCAAATTTGGAGGAATGTTGAGGATAGGAGATTCGATAATGCCCTATGAGTTTCATAAAGATCGGATCGGTGGTACCCATTGCGCATGCACAAACGTAAAACTCTCATAACTTCGACAATTTTCATCCGATTTCGATGGAATTTTCAGGGATTGTGCAGGTAGTAATCCCTTTGATGATTTTTTTAAATATATATATATTTTATATATATAATCATGTTATGGGTACGAGGAAGCTATGTGCCACACTCAACTTGGCAGACGTTTTTTATGGTATCATTCTGCTTCATCACTACCTAAGGTTCTTGTAAGAAAAAAAGTTGTCTTCCAAAATCAAAATTTCCACTTGCTTTTCACGTTTCAGAGCTTTCTGAACCATTTTGGTGACTTGTTGCCATGGTGGAGGGAGTAAACCAGCTACCCATACAGCATTGTTTTCCCCTCCACCAAGCTAATGAAAGTTAAGGCAATGTGGCGCTTTGAACCCCTTAGCTCAGAGGACATGCTTGGCTGTTTGTTCAGACCTAATCACTGTAGCTTTCAAGAATCGAGAGTGTACCAGTCGAAATGACATGGTAAATCTCTTTTACCGTCACAGTCTGTCTGTGGTCAATTCCTTGTTCCAGGCAGAACTATTTGAAGTTATGGTCCAATTTTCATGAAATTGTTAGGAATTGTGCGGGTTGGCCCCATGACAGTCCCCTATTAATTTCATCGCCGTCAGACCACTAGTACGCATGCGCAAACGCAAATATCCTGAAACTCTGGTTTCTCAGTAACTAATGGACCGATTTTTTTTTTTCTGAACTACATCGCTTGTTAACAATTATAAGACTAATAAGAAGACTTCCAATAATTGTAACCCTTTTGTTTACTCTGGTTTATGGAAAATTAAATAGTAATATCTGATGATTATTTCTGCATTTAATGTTATCAGGTTCATTCCAAAGTAGTGCTATGGACGCACTCTTTATTAAATCGGAATCAAGAAATGAAGAGGCAGTTGCGTAATTATCCACTATGTCGTAAGAATAGTGTCTCTTACTATAACTATAAAGGCTAAATTGTCTTCTGGAATAGGTATTGTATGTTCACGTTCTCTTATATGTGAAATAAGCATTTTAGAAGTAGGTACCTATCTGTTATGAAAATCGTTCCCTTGTTGTGGTTCATTTTTATTTTTGGACTGATCACCAGTTGTCTTGTTTGAGATACACAAAACTTGTCTATGAAATTAATGGTGGACCTCTAGACTGCTCTCTTGTCTCTATAAAACCAAGGTTCGCGTGTTTTCTATGTTGGTAATTATTATTGTCGATAAAACTATTGAACTTGTCAGAATAACACGTTTCCACTTATAAATGTGATGGATGCTTACGGGAGCTTTTATATCACAATTGACAACCACTAGACAAGAACGGTTATCTCAGCTCCTTATTATCTACCAGAGCATTTCATGTTCGAAAAACATTTTTAATTTGTAATGATTTAGAAATATTGTGATCCGTCTGAAAAATACTTCAAAAGTACTAATACAAGGTATGCATTGATACAAACCAATTAAATTAGAAATGCTTAGAAATGAATGCGGTATTCAAAATTCCAATAGGTACTTCAAAATTACAAAGATTACTTTAAATTCGCGTTGTGGAGTATTTTGCATTTATTATGAAGTTTCTGAGGGGTGATAGAGCGTTTTCTTGTACAAGAGTCAACCTTTTTAAGGTTTTTGAGATATGAACACAAACAGTGAACAAATGGAGGGTTTTTATCGTAAATTCCGAATTTAAAGTAAGATTTTTTAAACGAACATGTCGATTAGATAGAAGCAGGTAGCTGGTGATCATGTTGGTTTTCAGCCCCCCCCCCCCCCTCCCCATTTAAAAAGGTTGCCATTTCTGGCAGCACTCCAAAAAAACCTTAGAGAGTGGTTATTTACCCAGAAATAATATTCAACTCTTTTTAACCAACAAATTACAAGTAATTTTGGGAATGGCGCTAGTGAGTAAAACTGCAAATCGCTGATAAAAACGATGCGTGTAAAGAAGGGAAGTTAGCCGTCGCGTTTGCACATTTTCCCCCAGAACAGCTTGAATTGGAGGATATCATTCAACCCCTGGACTTTTTTTTGTAACTCCCTGCTTCCACATTTCAAATCATGCTTTTTTCCTCTGCCCACCTGAAAGGTGGAAGGAAAGTATTGCTTCTTGGAATACTCCCAATGAGATCTTTCCTTTGAAAGAATTTAAAGAAATCGACGCAAATTCCCCATTATAATGGGGAACTTACGTGGTTATTTTTTATTTTGTAATTTGAAAGATCTTAATGAGGGCTTTCCAAAAAGGTGTTATGTGAGGGGTATCCGACGACTGAAAGTTACCAAAAATGGGTCTTGTAATTGGAACCTGACTGACACCGTTGACCCCTGCGCTCCTTTTGCGGAACCTAAATTACGTCACGCGCTCCCTTTCA
>JAEMON010000001.1:10816322-10829695 GCA_030264115.1 Lygus lineolaris | reverse complement strand
ATGAGGTTAGGTGACTGAATCAAGTTATCTTGGATTTTTCATTTACTGGCGATAATTTGAGCGTCTGGTTTGAGTTGGTAGCGTGATACATCAAGTTGTGATAATTTTCAGTGATTTCAATCATTATCATGTTTTCTTCCTTTCTCCTTGACATTTACAATTGATACATCGTTTCCAATGGATACATCGAGTACCAAATCCATAATCTCTCACAACTCTTGTTACAACAGTCGTTCTGCCATTATGAATTTCCAACAGTAGTTTTCAAAAGTTGTGATAACCCCTTCTGGTTTAGTAAAATATTTAAATGTAAAATTTATTAGGTACCTAATGTTTTTTCTTGTGTTATTAAAAATTAAGCAGCTCGTTCTGGGGGATTGCAGAGGCTCACTTGTCCTGGTAAGGCTTGAAATATTGGATTTATCCTCTTGAAACCAATAGCATGACAAGTTAGTCTAGTATCGTCTGGATGCAGAATTCTACAATGTGGTAAAACATCTGATTTTCAATATGGTCGAAAATTGGTTTTCCATAATTTTCCCTACATTTTGGCTAACTCTTGGAGAAGGATTTTGTTAGGATTGGCGGAGCCACAATTTCAAGATGCCCTAAATCGTGATTTTGAAAATGAGTGGGAAAATGTCTGATGTGAAGCGTTGGAAATCTTGTTGCATAAAATCTAAATCCGTTTGGACAAAAAAACTCTTAGTCTTCCAGGAAATAATGGGTATGTGTTTCGCTCCAAACTTTTGGCCTAAGAATTAGATTTCTGGCGTTCTCATCAATAATATAGGGTGTGTGTTCTTCAATATTGTCCCAGCCACTTCCTGATAAAACTGGAATCTTCTGCATCTGGTGTTATAGTTTCACAAAAGGCAGCACTAGTGGAAAGTTGCCATGAGTTCATTATACCTACTGGGCTTCGCCCTGCCCCCTAGATGTTTCTACCTCATATTTGTCTGAAGAAAAAATTAGATACCCATGAAACGAGATGGATTTTCTGATTTATCTTATTAGCCAAATCCTTTATAAACTGGCATTCTCTGCAAATGTAAATTCATTGTATTTTTTCCCAATGTGTAAATTTATTTAATTTCAATATTTAGTAATGACGTTTTAAAACCTCTTAATTAGTTTTGTGTGGCATTCAGTGGATTGTTCCCTAATCGTGAGTTTCCCTTGTTTTGTTTTTGTATGCAGGCAATATTTGTTGATGGATTTTTCTGAAGAGAAATGCATTCAACTTGCAAATTTGTTGCTCCCTTGATTGGTGTGTGTTGATGCAAGATATTGTGTCCCCTATTAGTAATCATAATTATTCTTGGATTATTATTCTTAAAGAATATCCAAGTGGAGGAGAAAATAGTGAAATGAATAAGTAAGAGTATTTGTAATTTAGTATTTATCTATGATATGTTCATTCAACTCGATTTTCATAAGTGGTCGGGCTCGATTACTGGGTTTAGTACACTGTGTACTTAATCAGAATGGGTTCTATAATGGTTGGTAACTCACAAAATATCCAAATTAGTTCCTTGATATAGAAGTCGGGTGATAAGCGTGAGCATTGAAACTTTAATACACTTTCAAGGTTATTCCATTCAGATTTCAAACACATAGAATTGGCAACTCGAGTGGTTCAACGTTTTTAATTATTTTGCCTCAGTAATAATGGGTATAATAATGAAGGGTTTCGTATAAAAGTCTTTATTTGATGTTTTTGAAGAGAGTTGAATGAAATTTGTTTCACTGCTTGTTATACTTAAGATTATTGCTGTTTAAGGTCTGTAATGTAGCTCTTAATGTAAACATAATTCTTATTATGGTCATTGATGGGGCTCTTTGATGAAGGGTAGTTCAAATATCTTATTACAATCTGAAAGTCAAAGTTACCTTCATTATCAATGCAGAATCCATAACCCGTCTGCCCGACTATTCAAATACCTCTTCCATGTTTTGGTTACTACCTAGTAAATGAGCCTTATTTGGACGGCATTCAACAAAACGGGAGCTAGCCCTCGACAATGTCACTCAGAATGGCCAATTTCACCTTTTAAAAGTTTGACAGTTCATGGAAATGAAAGAGATAATAATTTTAAAAACTGTTTAAACAGTCTCGTCCATACTTGAGAATGACTTTGATGGACCTGACTTACTTTATCCAAATAAGTATCCATCGTAATCGTCTTGGTCTCAAACCAAAGTGTTATCCCTTTTCGTTTGTTGTCGTTCACTTAATTACCTGTTTCCTTGAAAAAAAAAAAAAAAATTGTTCATCGAAAATATACTGTTTATTCAGTCAATATGTATCTATCGCCTGGTTACGTTTTATGTTATATTAATTTATAGATACTAATTTGCATATTGTGTTTGTGTGAGGTTCTAGGCTACCTCGAACTAATGTCTTGAAAATATTTTTTATAGATTTATTTGTTTAATTAGGAATCTATGTGCAATTAAGTCCAAAGACAATAATGAGTAGGCCTGATGGTTGGTTAAGGTATTCTTGTATGATTTTGTAAGTATCTTTCGTTAGGTAACAGAAGTGTTGTTGCAACTTGCTGTTTGAATAATATTTATTCGATATTCTCTTTTGAGCTAGTTACATGCTTGAATGTAACCCTAAGCATTCTGGGATACGGTTATTCTGGTAGCCAGTTTGTAGATAAATTGTTTTTCCAATTATGATTGTGGTAGTATGAAGGTGTGTACCTACCAATAACCTTGAGCTGATTTTCCTTGTCCCACTCTTGACAATACTAACTGTGCCTACTTACTTAGCCCTACTCCTACAAATCACTGAAACCATCTCTTCTTTATAAGGGGACCCCAATGCAGAATACCGCACCAACATAAGTCTATAAGTACATACTATGGTCTCGTTGAAGTGATCCAGTAGCCAGTTTAATGAATAGGTATGCTGACTTACAGAAACACAGTACCTACCAGAATGTTTGGGATTCTATCAGTACACTACTCTATTTTTTATTAACTGCACTTTTATTGTTAAAACTATAGTAATTTTCAGTTTATTTTATTTTTGTATGCCCTTGCTGACTGTTTTACTTTGTAATTTGTTGAAAGAAATTTATTTTCCCGTCCTTGTTTATGAGAAGTTTGAGTAAAGTGGCACAAACAATCACAGTTAATTATTTTGGGTCAGTGTGTAAAACGAACTTGGAACCATTATTTTTTACTGAAAACGCTTATTTGACAATAAATTATTGAATCATGCATATAAATCCTGAATATATAAAAATGTGACAGTGTATTGTGATATATCCTTCTTATTATATATGCCGTTTGTCTGTGGAGTATTTAATTATATGAAGTTATTGATTGTTTTGATAAGTCAGTAGATTTATTTAACCCTTTCTATATTATAAGTAAATAAAATCTGCCAAATCGGGGGATTTTCAAGAGCTCTCTGAGCTCTGGGGGTAGGTATAGGGTCTTAGGGGGGATTTTTCGGGCTTCACTGATAACATTTAATTTTTATTTATTTTATACTACCATTGAATACCCAATACCTCTCAAATAGGAGTTTAAGAATTTCGGAAGGCAACTTTTTGAAAAATATTGTCAATGGAAATTCATTTTTTATTATCTTGAATGGGACCCTGAAGTTAACAATACACGTGTATGTTTTATTTGTGTAACTCCGGGCAATATCTGAGCCTATTGTAAGTATGTTCCTTCTAAAACATCTGGTGTGAGACTTTACACTACTTTTCTCACCCATAGAAGCCTGGACATGGTTATTTTGTAGGTTTTAACACTGATTTCGGTCCTTAGGATATTTTTGTTGATATGAGGGGCATTGGAACTTGTTTTACTTGATATGAGAGATCCTGAATTCCATCAAAATCGTTAGAGTAGTTTGGGAGAAAAGCTAAAAAATGAGCTGAAAACGACGTTTTTTTCACTTGCTAAAAACGACGTTTTTTTCACTTGCTAAAAACGACGTTTTTTTCACTTGCTAAAAACGACGTTTTTTTCACTTTTGCTTAGTTTCTACACCTGGAGAGCTGAAATGTTTATCGTCTCATCCTCATACATGTAGAAACCAATCCTCGAAATCAGAACTATTTAATCATTCTCGTACAGACTTACATACACTAACTTGTCCAAAATTTGGAGAAAGTTGATCAGAATATTGATGTCTATTAGGACAACCTAAAATTTTAAGATTGTGTTTCAGAAATTGGGTTTTCTGCTGGTTACAATACGCACTTACTTGCCTTTCACCTGTCTGCTGGGCTGAGGAAAGTAAAAATCCAAAATGGTGCCAAAATGTCGATAGTATCAAAAGAAAGGGTGAATTCTTAGGCAAATACAATATCTACCTAATTTAAGTATTATTCAACTTCTGATTTCTAAGGTTCAAAAATCCCTTATTTTTATGGTTTCTCGGAGGGTAAAAGGAATATACGTTGAATAGCCTTCCTATTAATTTTGTGGGGTATTCCAACACTATACCATTTAGGTATGTTTTTAACCTATATGGTATATTGTTGGAATACCCCACAAAATTATGTTGCTAAGAAGGAATCAACCTCAAAATTGCAAACATCTTTTGGAATAGAAGTGCATCTTTGGACCTTGGAAGTGGTTTTTGGAAAAGCCAAACTGTGAAACTGCATTGTCAAGGTTTTTTTTTAACTTTGGATGGTTACTATTTCGACATTTGTGAGCAATTTCAACAATATTTTTTACAAAATATTTCCTTTTGGACTAATCTGAAACGTGGGACATGTTTGGGGCATGACGATAATGATCGGGGGATGACAAGGGATGATCACAGGTGTAAAATAATAAAAAGGAATGGGATTCAATTTTAATTTTTCTTCACTTGAGGCACACATTTAATACACATTAAAATCATGATATACAAATTTTCTGTCGATTTTAATTTTTGTATTAGAGTGGACATATCGATTTGTTCGTAATCACAATCATACACAAAATATTCTACAAAATGCATTCTCGGACATTCCTTAATTAGGTTGGTACCTAGTTTTCCATTATTAAGAGTGGTAGAAATACGTCTCCTATGAATGATTCCTGTAGGTAATTAATTGTATAGGTACCTACCTACCAATGTGAACCATAATCCTTAATCGAAACAGGACAAATAGATTGCATTTCCAGACGTAAAACTTATATAAGTACCATAAGAGGGTTTTGTGAACACAGAATGGATAGTACTGTATCCCTGTATCGCGCGATATTTTTAAAATTTATAAAATGCTTCTAAACAGTATGATAGTACACAAGTCAAACTTTCAAATATACATTGATCTTAACGCGATATATACACAGACAATATTACTTGTATGGTTATAATTATAGTATTCTTACGTATACAACATATTAATAATAAATTTACACAAGCATTTTTATATACAATGAAAACTGATACTTGGTGCCTATGTACAGGTAATCGTTTTCTGAAAGAGCCGGTCTTTGCTAGTTCCACCTTGGAACAATGGATTTTTTCAACAATTCGGTACAGGTAGGTCAAGTTGTGGTATTAGGTAGGTACATTTCTTTTGGGACTCCAAGTAATAAAATGCTATGAACATCCCTAATGGGGTGTGCACATAGTTTTTTTTTTTCCTTTTCCAAATGATAGATCTCAGCGAGAGGTCTCTGAAATGGCGCAACATGAAGTATATCCTATTATCATACAAGGGTCTTGAAGTTAATAATGATGACGTCACCGACCCTCCTCCCGCCTGGGGAGGGGGACCCTCAGTGGCCAAATAATTCTGACCTCACGCGCCTCTCTCCAGTCCTTTTCTGGCTCAACCAGACGGAATTTTCAGTCGAAAAGTGACTCACGGGGGTTTTTGAGAACGCTGAACACGAATTTGAGGTCAAAAACGAGAATTTCCGACTTATGCGCACACCCTATAGCACTTCCAACCTCGGAATCATAGCTGAATCCCACAGTTCATGAGAAAACCAGTGTGCCAACCTATATCCACCCATGTTGACGACCTTTTCGCATGCTGCAAACCTAGGTGTCTGTATCAAATCAGCGTTGCTAATCAACGAACTGAGAGAGATTTCAAACCAAAGACAGTCAGCGAGTAGGTACCTACCTAGTGCTTCAGTAGTTACAAAGTTGGGAAATTTGTGGATATTTGGGCCTTTATTGTTTCATTATCTTTAGAAATTGATGAGTGGGGTGTGTTTTGAGGGGAGAAGTAATAACTCCTATCTGGTTGATTGGTTCTATTGACCGATTGTCTTTTGTAACTGAGCGCTTTCGCCCTCATCAGAGCTTAGTTATTGTGTTTTTAGTTCCCTCCTCATTCCACCTTCCTGTCTCCTCTTTGCCACCGCTACACCTATGCTAGTTGGGGCAACTCTCCAACACCGTTTTACGTTTCTGGTAAGGCTTTGGGACCCCTCCATCTAGGCACCCTCCGCTAATGGCTCACAAAGAGAACGCAAAGGATGGACTGGATAGGAAGGAAGAATCCAGGTACCTATCTAAATATAAAGTCAGCTAGACCACATCTGATAAGAGGTTTCTGGCACAGCCAGTTCATTTTCCCAGAACACCGGCGGAGTTGACCAACAACCGTGGTAGACACCAACCTACGATTACGAGTAGGTATGTAGACCTTCATATTGATGATCTTTATCTTAAATACCTATCCAGAGTTCTGGATCAATGTATTAGGTACTTATTCGTTTTGCATGGTAGTTACGAGTAGGGGAGACCGGGGCAGGTTGTCATCGGGATAGGTAAGTTGTCTCAGTGCTCCCTCTTGGCACACGTTACATGTGGGGAGGAAAGATGTCATCTGGGCATGCGCATACCATTCAGTTCTCAACTTTCCGGGAGCGTGGGCGCTCAGTGAGCGTTGATCCCATCATGACAGAATACCTACCCCATTTTGGCATGTGAAAAAATACTTTTTGCTGGTATTTCTCTGTTGTTGATTTCCGAGCCAAAAAACAATGGAGATCGGATGAAACTCTAACCCTGGGCAGCGTAGGTACACAGGATTTTGTCAACAAACGCACCCTTTTTCGAAATACAGCAAAGTAGTGCACAACTAGCCCCCCCTCACCCTGAGTCGAGACAAAAACAAACACGCAAATCGGTACATACCTACCTACCTCGATAATTGTGATCCCACATGATTTTGTCACATACACACAAAGATGGTCAGCCATGGTGGCTAAGATGGTGGCAAAAGATGGTGGATCCATGGTTTTCTCACGGATTTTGACTCAAGATGGTTAGAAACGGATTTGTATAAGTATGGTTCTTTTCATTATCAAGTTCGTGTTTTCCTCTGGTAAGCAAGATCGAAAACATCTTAACGGACCACGAAAACGACTCATAGGTCCCTACTACTGAGGGACGTCCTCATTCTCAGGTTTGACGTTAAGGTTTTTTAACGAAAATAAAAGTTCTGGGTGCATTTTTTGGCTATTCCTCATGAAAAATTGAAATGGTGATGTTTTGTTACGTAGGACAACCTGCTTCTATCCTCTGGGACAACCTACCCCAGCCTGGGGCAAAAAGTCCCAGCGGACAAATTTCTTCTACATTCAGTAAAATGCACCGTTTGTAAAGATATTTGGAGGTTTGTTCCAACTTTTATGGATTGCTATTGAGATTGACATTATACTAAATACAAGATAACTTTTGCGATAACGTGATGAGAGAAAAATAGAGAAAATAAAACAGAAAAAATGTGACAACCTGCCCCGGTCTCCCCTACCTTCTTGCATTACTTACATAGAGTGAGATCATCCATTACGAGTGCATTAGGTAGGTACGAGTACCTATCCCTAAACCGGGTTTGAATTGTTAGTGGGTAAGTATCACACGAGTGTGGATATCACATAGGAGAGAGTGGGGCAACTGTGACCACTACCTAGGTACCTACCTACCAAGATTGTTGGATTCAATCTATTCTCAAAACCCACCATTATCTTGGTTTCTTTTTGGCCCTCATCTTATTTTTTGCGATAACTGACTTCTACATTTTCATGAACTTCAGACATATCAATCTGGACGTAATCAGCCAACGAAAAAAATTTCCGATTTGGTAAATTTCAACATGAAACGAGAACAGTGATTTAGGACCAACCTGTAGGTCTTGTTGTGTACCAAACCGAGCACAGCTCGTACCTATGGTACGCAATCCAATGAAAGATGACTGAAGATGGCAAAGTTGGCATGGTTTTAGGAAACAATTATCCCTATCCATATAGGATAGAGGGTGCTTTTGTATAGCTGTAGTTACCTGTCTCTCACAACAAATAGGTCTCATGATATTTACAATTATGTACAGAATGTGGTACAAGGTGTAGTGTAGGGGAGGTGGGTTCAGAATAAGTGGTTCGTAGGAAGGGAGCCTGCTGTGATCTTATTGCCGTGCAGATGGTGTGAAGGGCTGAGGAGGTAGCCAGGCGCTGCACTCAGCAGGGAGAAAGGGCCTCCGATGTCCTTATGGCTGCCCGCACTCAGTTGACTCCACTTGTTATTGTTGCCCAGCTCGTCACTCAGCTTGCCTGCAACAAAAATTAACAGCATAATCAAACTAGAAT
This sequence comes from Lygus lineolaris, assembly GCA_030264115.1. Classification (NCBI taxonomy): domain Eukaryota; kingdom Metazoa; phylum Arthropoda; class Insecta; order Hemiptera; family Miridae; genus Lygus; species Lygus lineolaris. The sequence goes on along the minus strand of JAEMON010000001.1, from coordinate 10,821,115 downwards.
TTATAATAGCCAGTGGACTTGGAGATAGTAGGTACTACATCAAAGAAGACTCTCCACGCAGCAACGTTGGTAGGATGAGAGTGCCTACTGAGCAGGCCTTTCTTCAGGAGGCGATGGCTGAGTGAGCGCCAAAAATGATCTGTATTGGGCTATTTGCTCGTATTTATGGCAAGATGGGTACTTCTAAGTTCTAAATATCGATATATCCAACGAAACCCCTCGTAAAATGCGGGGGAACTTATAGTACCGTAGGTAGGAAATACTTCATCAAATTTTTTGGACATACCAGCACCTTCAACTTATTTTTTGCTAAACTATGGGACGTGTTTATTGAAGTTTCTCAAAATGATCACCTTACGTCTATTATACATGAAGGTTAGCGAAAAACGTGTTGGAGATGTTACCTACTAGATAGGTAGATCTAGATAAGTAGATCTAGAGGTACTAGATAGGTATGCCAAAAAGCACTATTTTCTCCGGAGAATCAATTTTCATTATACTCGAAATGAATGAGTAGTGTCACCATTCCATTTAGTGTGAAACAAACCATTACCCAATTGAAAAACGATACCCCCCCTCCTTCCTGCAACGTATAACAAGTGTATACCACTCAATTTCATGGAAAAAACCCACTTTTTTTTTGTCTTTAAGCCTTATTTTCTCGTTTAACCTGTAGAGTTAAAAAAAAAAAAAAAAAAAAAAGCTGCAAGTTATTACACAATGGTTTATTATTTTTATGTATAGATCACCCAATAGTATAGATCACCATCTGCGTAATGGTATAACGAAATTTAAATATTTCCTCTATGGTCGTCACTTTCACCTGGTCGCGGACCATCGACCATCAGTTTATTCGACCATACACGTCAGATCCACCTGATATCTATTGATTTCCTCTATACCATCCTGGCCATCTCGCCCCACAAAGCCCTTATCTGTATCCCATCTGTATGATAGACCGTTGGCAACTAAAGTATCTGTTCTCATAGACACCTTTATGTTGGGGATTTTTTGAGCAAGTTCTTTTTTAATGCGCAACGATTTATTCTTTTTATTTATAGTATTTAGCGAGAGGTGTGGCTGCCCATAGAAACCGGTAGGTACCCCTCAAGACTGAAGATCCTCTGAGGGCCTCCTCAACACTCCGCCAAAATAGGACTGTTCTTGTCTTTCCCCAGATGAAAAGCGCGTTTCATAGCATCAGCGGCAATTTCCAGTTTTAACACATCTTTCAGGATAGCCTTCGCCCTCTGAGTAGGATTTGATCCTCCATCCAAGCCACCTGTAATCATATTACTTTTTCTCGAACTGATTTCGAGGGTTTCAATATGACTATAAAGCGTTCCCATTTCCTCTTGCATTTTCGTGTTTCTTTCTTCTAGAATTAGCACATTATTTTTGAGTGATTGAACCTCAGTCTGCAATGAGTCCAGATCTTCCTTTGTTGCCAATTTACGATTATCAATGACTTTTTCTTCATCATTTCGTTCAACTCCCCTATTGTTATATTTATGTCCGACCTGTATACTGTCCATTTCACTATTCTCAATTAGATTTCATTTAGTATAGCAAAAACTTGAAAATTGGGATCGTCTTCGGAAACTCTCCCGCGCTTCGGCGTGAAAAACTTTTCGATTTGCTGTCGTCCTCGGTCCATTCATCACCAACGATACTCCCTGATGCGCCTGCGTGGTCACACGAGTGGGATCTATGGCGGAAGGAATGATCCGTAATAGCAAAACAAGGAATAAAGTGTTCTTCGTGGCGCTGCCACCGAGAATTTCAACGAACGATTGTACTTACATATGGCTGGTAAGTTTGTAGTCGTCCTTGCAAATATTCAGGCTGAAACTCCGTGATTAACCCACATAAAAGAGCAAAACAACACGGAACCGATGTATACCACAACAATGTCCAGGCCAAAAATGTCAATAACATCAAAAGAAATGATGAGTTCGTCGGCCAGAATTTTTGGAGTAATCCAAGGGGTCAAATTTTGAAAATTTAGAGTCAAAAATCGCTAAAAACGTGTTTTTGAGGTTTTGAGTGTAATTACCATATTAGAGATAAGAACATATGGTATATTCGGAATCAGCGTGAAATTTCCTATACAAATCACCCACCAAATCGGTTAAAATTATTCTTTGAAAATTCGCTCATCAACTCATGCTGCATGAATGGAACTTTTTAAATTATAAATTGAAATGTGTTCACACAGGTGAATGTGCTGCTTGTTACGGATTCGTTGGAATGTTCCAGAAGAGAATAATTCAGACCCATTAGACCAAATTTATTATTCTCATTTTATTAGTGAAAACTGTCCTTCCAGACTTGATTGGCACACAATTCAGAAGGAAACCCGAACTGGTCCTGAGCGATCTGGCATTACCAATTATATAGTCATTGAACGCCAAACCACGGAACGGTCTAAAAATCCAAACTCCCAATAATATTGAAAGAAATGATGAGTTCGTTTGTCAGAATGTTTGGAGTATTACAATTTTAAAATATAGAGTCACGAATCGCTTTAAAAAACGAGTTTTCAGATTTTCAGTGAAAACTACTATCTGCTATAGCAGTACTAGAAAAATATTCTGCCAAGTATTTTTTTTTTTTTTTTTTTTGCACATTGCACCCTCTCGTCCAATAAAATTTGAAATAAAAAACGCTGCAAATGATTAAACAACGGTTTACTATTTTCTGTACCTATAGATTGCCCATCTACAAAGATCCTATTGGTATATAGTAAATACCTACCTACCTTTACATAATATATCGTTTTATATAATAATATTCGCGAAGTTCATTCATTCATAACGAAATTCAGTAACTGAGGAAGCATCTAGAAGTAAACAAGAAACTTGGTCCGGTGAAATCAAAAGAAAGTTGCATTTGATCAGCTGATCTTTGAACGGGGAATCGAAAGACTCGGGAAGATTTGCGATTTTCACTCGTGTTTCTGCTCTTTTTTCGGTTCAACCCTTAAGACCTTACAGAGAGCGAAGAGTTGGTCCTAAAATGCCCCACGAGGTCTCATTGGACGTCAAAAATTGTGATCTATTTGAAATCGATTGAAAAAATATATACCTTCCTGTAATGAAATTACACGTAACTAAATCAGAATGCTCGTCCTAAAATATAATCAGGGGCAAGGTCACTGCCTGAGGGAAACCCACCCCTACTCACCCTCCGATGGACAAGGGGATGAAGGAGAGGTAGTATAAGGTACTGGCAAGGCAAGGAATCATTCCTTCGGCACCCTCTAAACCTGAAAATAGCTAAATAACCTGTGTTGCCCTTGCTATGCCCTTTCCTATAAAGACCGAGGCAGATATTGCTAAACAACCAAGTTACGAATTTGAATCAGTAAATTCAGCATCTAAACTAAATATTAAGGCGACTAGGTGTATGTCACTGGGCCGTCCCGTAATATTTGGCAAAGAAGCATTAAATAGGTAAATTCGGAAATTCTACTTCACTGAACTGACTAAGCGTATGTCACCGGGCCGTTGCTCAGTCGAATTAGGACTTCGTAGCCCTTACTACTTCTTGAGAACAAAACACATTGGAAAAGGTACCACTATTTCTGACTAAGCAAACATTTGCTCAGGCCGTCGTTATATTGGGACTGGACCAATCCTGGTTTTTATATTATCGAAATTTGACGTACCTATTAGTTCAATTTCTGACATCTGAGGTCTATATGACCGGGACGTCGTATCTAACAAAGTAGTGCACAATTTCTGATAATACCCTCAAGGAGTAAAAATTACGTTAGCACATAAGCTAACACCCCTACTCCAGCAAAAGGATGAATGTAAAGTAGTAGGAAAATTTAATTCCCTACACTTCCTATTTGAAGTTGTCGAGCTAGGCTTTTTGAAAATAGCATTCCCTATTTTCTACCCCTTAGAGAAGAGTGACGGTAAGCTTCGAGGCACAGCTAGCCCCAAATGGGGCCGTAATACCAAAGTTAATTAATTTTGCTCCAAGGTAACTAAGGAAAGTGCCGCGGGCGGCGGACGGATGGATTTTGTTTTGTTTTTTTTTATTCGATTTTTTAGCGAATTTTCGAAGAAAATGAAGCTATTGCAATGTCTTCAAAATTTTTGTAATGCAAATTTTTGACAATTTTCTTCATGGAAATCCGTTTCAGACCATTCTAAAACGATTCCTAAAATTTAACACTTTTTCATATATATATATTTATTTATTTATATATTTATATAATGTGTCACTCCAAACGATATCTGCCCGTGGGATCGAGATAAAAAATCCAAAAAAATTTAAAATGTCAATAACATCAAAAGTAAGGATGAGTTCGTTGGCCAGAATTTTTGGAGTACTCCAAGGGGTCATTTTTTGAAAATTTAGTTTCAAAAATCGCTAAAAAATGTGTTTTTTGGGGTTTTTGGTATGAGATACCATCCTAAACATTGGAACATAATATGGTATATTCGGAATCAGCGTGAAATTTCCTGTAAGAATCACCCACGAAATCGGTTAAAATTATTCTTTGAAAATTCGCTCACCAACTCATGCTGCATGAATGGAACTTTTCTATTCTACGTACCCTCTTGACACGTAAAACATCAAAATTTGAGGGGAAGTTAAAAAAAATCGTGGTCGATTACAAATGAGGACCTTAGAACCAGAAGGGCGAACTCGAAAAAAGTCGATTTTTTTTTTTTTTTAGAATCGGATTCTATAGGTCCTCTACTACGCATGGCTACATTCAGGGTACCGAAGTCCGCCCTTCTGGTTGTGAAAATGTACTGTAAAAGAAACGGGGA
>JAEMON010000001.1:10781855-10792074 GCA_030264115.1 Lygus lineolaris | reverse complement strand
CCGGTTGAAATCGACTGTCACCAGCTCTCGATCTAAGAGCTTAACGTTTGCGCATGCGCATTCCGCACCGCTGATCAGATCTTGATGAGACTCATAAAGCATTTTCGAATCTCCGATCCTCAAGTATTCTCCAAATGATCTGAATCGGACCATTAGGTCGCGAGAAATTGATGTTTCAAAGGTTTCATGTTTACGCATGCGCAGAGGCTACAGTTGGGTGGCTGGTAATGAATTTCACATGGGACCATCTAGGGACTAACCCGCGTAATCCCTGAAAATTTCATCAAAATCGGATGAAAAGTAATAAAGTTATACTTGTTGCAAGGATTTCAAGTTCTGCGCATGCGTAGTAGATACCGCCGGTCCGATCTTGATGAAACTCGTAGAGTACCATCAAACCTTCGATCTTCAACTACCCTCCAAATTTGAGCAAAATCGGGCTATTAGGTCGCGAGAAATTGATGTTTCGAGGATTTCACGTTTACGCATGCGTAGAGGCTACCATTGGTCGGCTGGTGGAATTTCATAGGGGACCATCTAGGGATTCTAGGGCCTAACCCGCGTAATCCCTGCAAATTTCATCAAAATCGGATGGAAATTGTGGAAGTTATATGCCTGTTGCAAGGGTTCCGGGACACACAGACAGACAGACCCGTAAAACGCGAGTTGAAATTTTGATTTTGGAGAGAACAAAATTTTCACTTTCCAAAAGTGAAAACAGTGCTTCCGCTACCTTGATAGACTCGGAAGCAATAAAATAAACATCGAAGTACGCCGTCATAACTTCACCCTCACATCACCATAAATATTTAGAAAATATGGGCAAAACCAGCAACAATAAACTTTTCTGTAGACCTCTGTAGAGTCTCTGTTGTACCTGAAGGTTTCTTCAAAACCTCGTTCCACTAATAAAATATTCAGTAACCTATCAACTGACCACTATTCCTGAATCTCGGCTCTGCCGTCACCGCTGAAGGTCCTCAGTAAATTACCATCGTCCTGATTGATGTGAAGGACGGTGGCGAAATTTGTTCTATTCTAACGAAGTTCTTGAGCCAACAAATCGGTCTAACGGGTCTGGACGGTAACGACTGCAACGAGTTTTCCTCTTCAATGATTCGATTGACGCGATGCTGCCAATTTAAACGTCGAGGTACGAACTCGCCAATCACCGGTTGATGGTAACAATTCAAAGAGGAAAAACACACGTCGGGAAGCACTCGAATCAATCAATCATACGTGGGATATTCTTAGCCAATCCCATTCTTCGTCCTGTTCTCTTTTCACTTACCCTACCCCGACGAAAATGTTGCAGAAAAGCGAAAGACGACGATTCGTAGTCTGAATCTGAGCCACGAGGTCAAGCAGGGTACCTACTGTTACGTACAAACCTACGATGACTTGGTGCTATGATAAAATAGACTCAGTACTTGACATAATATACTAAATAATATAATTATAATGACTTCAGACATCACGAGAGACTGGGGACTGATAACATGGATTCCTCGCTTGAGGAGCGCAGAACAGGAATACGCGCATGCGCCAAATGTCCCGCCAAGAGTATTCCACTACACCTACCTAATGGGGAACTAACATGGGTAGGAATTTTGCATTTTGAACCTCAGAATCTGATCCAGTGCCCTTGAAACCCACCTGGTGCCAATTTTCAGTTTGAAGTTACGACCGGTTCGACCAGAAAACGGGTTGAAAGGGAGCGCGTGACGTCATTTAGGTTCTGCTAAAGGGGGACCGGGGGGGGGGGGGGGGGGGGTGACGTCAGTTAGGTTAAAATTGCAAAACCAAGAACTAAGAAGAGGCGTTTAAATGCAGAATACTGCGTCGGAGCTAAAACTGAGTTACATTCTTAAGGTCAGTGTTTCAATACACATTTATTTCAAAAATTTGTTTAAGGCTAATAGGTTAGGTTTGTTAGGCTAATAGATTAATAGATTGTGTATCTAAAAACAAATGACTTAAACCACTGTGGTCAGTAAAATAAATACAAATAACAAATAAAAACAAAACAGTTCTTCTCACTCAGTACTGATGGCTAAAACCAATTAAGCACCTACACATTTCATTAAATATTCATATTATATTTAAACTATCACAAAACTGAGATCACTATTGACGATTTTTTTAAAACAGATATTGTGGGACACTTCTCAGTGCCCAACCTCCTGCTTGGTTGGAATCCATAAAGTGCATTTTTATATTATATAAATACAAATAAGTATTATTTTACTACTGAAAATGAAAATGGACGTGCTCAGCGGCTCGCCTGCCCCACTCCTCCCCTCCTCCTCCCCTCCACTCCTCCTCCCCTCCCCTACTCCTTGCAGTGTTGTCTCGCCACTGTAGACAGTGGAGTGAATAATCTTTAATGATCGTTTTTGAAACAATACGCGAATTTAAGTGGGACGTTCGGGTTCGGTTTACAAGTATCGATACTACAGTTGAAAAGTGTAAAACATATCGATACAACCGAGTATCGTTACTAAAATAAAGATGTATCGGAACGAAGTATCGATACTTCCAAGTACCGGTTCAGTATCGCCCATCCCTTATAAGTATAGTTTTGCTAAAATAGGTTGTGTAGAAGGCAAGTTATGGTTGAGGATAAGTTGACTTTTGACTGAAAAACATCAGAAAAAATTAGTAAGGGGGGCCATTTTTGTGGAGAAGGCAAGTTGTGCTGGTAAAGGTAGATTTTGAGGTCCTATTTTTACACAGAATCAAAAAAGTTTTGCAAAACATTGCATAACATAAATATCGATGCAGCTTAGAAAGGAGAGCAAGAATCCGTGAAAAAACTGTTTATGGCTGAAAGTGGAAAAGTCAAGTTTTGCTAGAACGCTCGTCATTTCAAAAGAAAGATACAAACAGTGATATCACGTTTCATAGTACTTCAAATCCCTTTAGTTCAGAAACATGCTGCCTTCCATAGTATGATCAACAGAGCACTATCTATACCCATGAATGGACAAAATTTTTTGAAAGAAAAATCCATTATTAAAAGTGTAGCTGCGAGTAGTAGATATGGTGGAGAACTCATTGACTCCTTATGGGATAAGTTCCTGGGAAAAACAGTATAGGGGTGAGGCGTCAAATTTGGTTAGAGAAGTTTTGTTAGAGCAAAAAAAGTGGATAAGTGTACATTATTATGGGAAATTTTTCGATAAAATTGGTAAAATTCTATCATCTAGAGGTTTTAGAGTGGGTTTCAAAAATAAAAATAATCTTAAAACTTCATTGGGTTCTGTTAAAGATAAAATTAAAGATTAGGACAAAAGTGCGATTTATAAATTGAAATGTTCATGTGGGCAAGGAAATTTAGGGAAAGAATCGGAGATCATGAAAAACATTTCAGGGATAACGAGGGCGCTTACACTTTTGAAGGTGATCTGAGTGAATTCAATCATAACTTTAGTTTTGATCCGACAAAATTGACAGTTTGTAGAATTTCTTCATTTTTGTCCAAAGGGAGGCATGCTGAATGTACTTTAAAAATTCTAAATAATTAGAAGTGATAGGTCTGGTAAATGTCTGAATGAGGTAATTCCAAATCATATTTCAACATTAACAAGTTTAATCCTGCAATAGCTTGGGGTTTTCCCCTTCATAATATTACCTTCACCACTTTTAGAGCCCCCTTTCACTTTGTCTGCACCTGATTGGGTATTCCACTCAGCCCTTCACTTTGCTCTAGTTTTCAAGTTTCCATTCTCCTGTGACTATAAAGCGGTGATGTACATTCAGTTCTTGTTCGTTACTGATGATGGCCTAACCTAATCAATTTAACTTTGCGGTGCACTAATGGAAGCCTGAGCACCGCTACTATACTCTGCGTTTTTTTTAAATATTCGTTTTCCCATTAGTACCTACCTACCTGACGGTTATTATTGTGCAAGCTATTTATTTATTCATTCGTTGACATAATCTGTGACGCATTCTTACCTTGTAAAGAGGATGATGAATTTATTATTATAATGATAATTTGTAACTCATTATTTTAATTGAATCCGGTTTATTTTTACTCTATTATTGGTTCATGGTTCATTTCGACTCTATCAAATTTTCTTTTGAACAAGAGACCCCCCCGCTCACAATACGTTAAGATCAGACCTGGACTACACTTGGCTTTTTGAGTTGGAGCACCCAAATATGGCGGCAGTCCATGACGTATAAGTGACCTGAGTCGGTCAATGGCATGTTCGTACACAGTGAAGAGAAAGTTGTGAACACTCACTGGTGCCTGTGTATTTTGGTTCCCGTGCAGTTAGTAATCGTCGGCAGTCTGGAGTTAGGAGTTGTTACAATTTTAACTTCTCGTTTTATAGGGCAACAAGTTGGCAAGTCGAATAACCAATTTTTGTTGAATTGAACGTTGTGTCTTATTTCGAGTTAGCTAGCTGCTGTTCTAAGCCCACGAATTATTGTACGAAGTTCTTTGACGAAGGGAGGATTTCACTACAAGCCTTCGTCAAGATTGATTTCAGCATACAGTTTCAACAGATTAATGACCATGATATTTTTGATGTTATATATTATTTTCACTAACGTCATTTTCGACGCATGTGTTTTTTATGCATGAAAATATTACAATACCTATATATTTTAAATGCAGCTGTTCATCTCTTATTGAGGCTCTACTAATCCTATCTCGGGTGCATTGCGGGAGCGAAAGTACATTTTTGTAATGGAACGAACTTACACATTGGGAACGAACTTACAACTATTTCCGGTGACGGGAACGAACGTACAGATGCCCTCTGAGTCTATTGCGTAACAAATTTTTGGCAGACAGGTATTGTCTATCGGTCAACGGCATGTTCGTTCCTGGTGAGGAGAAAGATAGGGCTTCTGTAAGTTCGTTCCCTTAACTGGAAATAGTTGAAAGTTCGTTCCATTGAATGTGTTGTAAGTTCGTTCCCAATGTGTAAGTTCGTTCCATCACAAAAATGTACGCTCGATTTGACATCTATTCAAGAGGGGTACCTGTGCACTCTGGTGAGCAAATGTTCAACTTTGAACTACTCTCACTACTAATGCAATTGAAAAACAACTACTCCTACAACAACTTCCAACTACTCCTAACTTCTCGATCTGGTGAATCTACACCAATTTGACATAGCTTTTCTGGCTGGAAGGCGGTACGCAGGGTGGTCTGGGGGGTACTTTCGCTCCCGCTATGTAAGTTCGTACCCGTTGGCTGAATATAGGTAGAGTAATTTTCAATAATGCGTCATTTTCAATAAAACACATGCGTATAATATAGGTAGATATATAAGATTTTATCATATTAAAAATATCATGGTTTTCAGTATCACATTAAAAAAATCATTTTCATCATCTGTAACTAACTAGGTATTGTAATTTCCAGTAAAGCATCATTTCTATAAAACACATGCGTATAATGTAGGTAGGAATATAGGATGTTATTACATTAACAATATTATGGTTTTCAGTATCACATTACAAATAATATCATTTTTCATCATCTGTAACTATCTAGGTATTGTGATTCCCAGTAAAGCATCATTTCTATAAAACACATGCGTATAATGTAGGTAGGTATATAAGATGTTATCACATTAAAATTATCAAGGTTTTCAGTATCACATTAAAAATATCATTTTTCATCATCTGTAACTATCTAGGTATTGTAATTTCCAGTAAAGCATCATTTTCTATAAAACACATGCGTACGTATGCACATCCATCTTTTGATGTTGCCGGAGAGGGTTTTATGAAAAGTATATTTACACTCATTTCGGACAATTACGGTGCCCCCTCGCTTGGTTCCCACTTCAATGGAGCTGGTTGAAGGCCCGTCCATCGCACCGTCTCGTTAACTACTGATAAAGGGATGCATCTTTCGCTCGACGGTCACTTTTCAACGGCATGTTTGTACGGGAACGAAAGTACATTACCCTGGATTGCCACCGATTACTCCCCGGGAACCAAAATACACTCCCACGAATGGAAGTTCGCTATCTTTCTCCTCACCAGGAACGAACATGCCGTTGACGGTGCGATGGACGGGCCTTCAACCAGCTTCATTGAAGTGGGAACCAAGCGAGGTGGCACCGTAATTTTCCGAAATGAGTGTAAATATACTTTTCATAAAACCCTCTCCATCCGGCAACATCAAGAGATGGATGTGCATACGTACGCATGTGTTTTATAGAAATGATGCTTTACTGGAAATCACAATACCTAGATAGTTACAGATGATGAAAAATGATATTATTTGTAATGTGATACTGAAAACCATAATATTGTTAATGTAATAACATCCTATATACCTACCTACATTATAAGCATGTGTTTTATAGAAAATGATGCTTTACTGGAAATTACAATACCTATATTCATCCAACGGGAACGAACTTACATTGCGGGAGCGAAAGTACATTTTTGTGATGGAACGAACTTACAACACATTGGGCAAGAACTTACAGCACATTCAATGGAACGAACTTACAACTATTTCCGGTTAAGGGAGCGAACTTACAGATGCCCTGCCTATCATGAGGAGTTTCCTCTGCAATGTAAGCATTCCCTTGAATAATTGTGCATCGGTGTGTACCAAACCCCTCTCTCGGCTGTAACTCCATAGTCTGGGGTGCAACGTGGCATAAGAGAAGCACATTGAAAGCTCTCACATTGACCCGTTCTAGAATGTCAGCATAAGGGAAGCCCCTAAGATCAGAGGTGTATGATGGTACTTGCTGTCACTAAAGTTGATGTTAGAATTTTCTCATATTTCGATTCAAAATTATTTAAAATATCACTAAAATTGCACTTTTTACATGACGTGTTCGCCCTTAAGTCATAACACTGTGCCAAAATGTGATTCTAGGGTAACTTTAGATTTTTCTGTTGAAGCTGACGGAGTTTCGGTGTTTACTGGCGAGAGTTGGCGCTTATGCAGAAAAAGATTCAGTCGCCGAATGCACCCCGCGCGAATGTGAAGGGCGAGAGGAGGGTTCGTTTGTAAATACCATCTGTTACTGTTTTTGTTGCCTAACTCAACACGCCAACGGCAAACACTCACTGATTGTCAATTGAACTGCACCCCTTCCCCTCCCCTTAGGACCAATACTTCACTGGCAGTAATCCCTTCCATTTTAATAGGCAAGCTAAATAGTTATTATGCGACCCCCAACAATAAACGGGTCAGTTTGATTAGGGGAACCTACTGCGGGAACAAAAGCGCCAAATTCAGTCCGGATAGCATCGTTGCGATTCAAAGAACGATTGGTGTGGGGGATGAATAGAAAAGAGAGACACGAAAATGGAAACTGTTCTCCGCTTCAAGTAAAAACCTTGAATCACAAATATTATAATTAAGTGGCGTTGCTTCGACGTTTCAACCTCATAGATTTAAAATAAGAGGAAATAATAACGAAAAACGACGTCACTGCTAGATTAAGCGAAAATGTCAAAAGTAGGTGATAACTTCTGGGAGGTGAACTTTATGAAACGTGGATTATCCATTGAATCAGTGTCGGGCTTAGAAAAGGAGAATTTGAGGAGTTTCCTGAGTTTTTCTCTGGTAATGCTCAGTTCTGACGTTTCCAAGCATCAGCGGCCTGCTGAGGACGGAAGCGACGAGATCAATCTTCAGGAAAGCCTGGCGGTGGTGTGAATGTTGCATGAATCACGGCCGGGGACCTGTCACAAGGTTGTCTCTCGCGGTCCTCATTAATTATGCAGTGTCACAATTACGTACTACAGCATCGCAGCTAATCAGGGTTCGCTAATCATAAACGCGATCAACCGCGGGTGCCACAGGTCTGACGCTTCTCTCACGTTTCACTCTGCTGTGTGGGCCTGTCGCTGGAAAAGATTGACAGGGATGTTGAGCGACGTCGTGCGAATGGCAACCAGAGGATATACAATGGGAATTCGTTGTGAAAGGCCCACGAAAAGCGGCAGGTTGTGGAAGCACGCACTTGAATAATTCTCTGAGAGTCAATTGAACAGGGAGTTTGTTGTCCCCTTGTTTCGCTTCCGCAAGGTAACGCAGTGATGGAATCCGAGGCGCATCGATAAATTAAAAGAGCTCAGAGTAGGCGTGTACGATACATATCCAGGTATTTTAATTTATATTCCTATTTATAATAATCCTAAGGATCTCCTCTGCAGGGGGAGAACAACGTCCAAGTCAACCATATTTGTTCGAAATTTTCCTCGATTAGGAACAAAAAGAAGGATAATAAATTCAAGTCCTATTATCTGTAGGTACCTATGTGAATAATGTTTATTCAATTCGTTGAAACTAGAGAATCATCTCTCGTTTTGACGATATCTTTTTTGTCCACTTTTTGAGCCATAGTGAGTTTTGGGGTGAGACTCAATGGCGGCTTAACAGGGTAGGCAAGGTAGGTACTGCCAATCCTGTAGATAAACTAGGCTAATTAAAAAAAATTAATTAAAAAGATAAATTGTTCAGGTAATCTAATATTCATTTTCTTAGGGCCTTTTCATAATTGTATTGGAACTCATATCACGTTAATCATATCAGAAAAGTTAGAGAGAGTTGCATAGAAGAGTTATTCCTTTTTCAGTACAGAAGCTAGATAAGATTGACGTATAACGTCTTGATTCATATACATTTGAAATTTCAGAGTTGGTTGGAGGTGGTTGGAGTTGGTGACGAGTTAGTATCTCCTGAAAAGCATTCCAAAAGTTTGTTTCTTGTTCCAACGATCTACAAACAAAAAATCAACAACAATATTGAGATATGAGTAGGTACTCTTATCTCGATGGGTAAGCATATGTAGGAATAATAAGCTTCTGCAACTGCCATAGGTAACCCTGAAGGTTACTACTAAGCTAATCAGTCCAGTCTTCATGTTCCTATTACTGGAAGTATTTCAGGTAAACTCCTCACCAGATAACATAGAGTGAATAATAAGAGAAAATAATAAGAGTTCTTTTCATCGCAAAACGTTCATCAAAATATCATTATGCAATACTTGAACTACTTGCACTCACTTATAGTCCGTGGGACACTCGATTTAGTCATTTTAGTCTGCCTCAGTCTTATTCAGTCCGATTTAGTTCTATTTCGTCCAAGATGGTACTATATTAGTCCGATTTAGTCTGATTAGTTCAGCTCCGTCCGGTGTAGACCAGCTTAGTCTTATTTAGTCCGAGGTTTAGTCCTGTTAGTCCAGCTTTGACTAATGTAGTCCATCAAGTTCAATGTATTCCGAATTAGCCTATGACAGTTTTAGTCCTGGGACACTTTTCTAGACAGTGGTTGACCTCTCGGCCCCGCCGCAGTTATAAGAAACCCGTTGTTCGACCTTGATAACGCCAACAACCTGGTTGATAACGTTTCCAAGTTGTTCACCATCCTTATCTTGCGATCACCTGCAGGATTCGACGCATTCCTCGATGAATACACGAGAACACGCTCAAGGATAGAGGGCCCTCATAATGCGAGTCCATCGTGTATGAAAAGGAAAGTGATTTCTTTCGCCATTTGTTCCAGAGCCTCAAGTAAGTGCTGGGTCTCAAGTCAATGATTCGAGGACGAGTTAAGTATGACAAATGTGAGGCCGGTCGAGGAGGGGAGAAGAGACGTGGGCGGTTGCCAGCACATAGAAATAAATCGGGGGTAAATGACGGGGAAGGTTCCGCACCGCTGGCCTACCAGAACCCTCCAGCTGGCCTTCCAGCTCTTCCCAGCCTGCAAGAACTCCATTGCCGCTCCATTGGTTTTCACTTAGCGGAGACCCAATACACCCCAATGCACCCCCACGGCCACCTGCTATACCTTCAACAATCGTCGTATGTTCCTCTCTCTCTCTCTCTCTCTCTCTCTCTCTCTCTCTCTCTCTCTCTCTCTCTCTCTCTCTCTCTCTCTCTCTCTCTCTCTTTGACCCCACGTACCCCCTTAATCCGACGCCCTCTCATCCGGATGAAGAAAAAAAATTGACGTTTAATCCTACAAACATGGGTGGGGTGAAATCATTGTTGATTCACTTGTTTGAAAGTAGGGAGTTAACCCCTTGCCAGTGACAGTCATTGCCTATTCATTGCCTCTCGGTCAACCAGTAAAGTTGTCACTTGTCACCCTTGTTCGCAGCAAATGCCATGACTAGCACTAAATCTGATATCTACGTCACGTCACACTAATGCCTAAAAAGAGCCTTTCAGCGAATTTTCGAAGAAAATGAAGCTATTGCTTCAAAATTTT
>JAEMON010000001.1:10641824-10652292 GCA_030264115.1 Lygus lineolaris | reverse complement strand
AATCATGGTTACTGTGTTGGAGACCTGGCATTGGTCTCATTCAGAAGTATCAGGTCTTTTACTTTTCTTTTATGTAAAAATAATTTTAGGAGGTTCCAATTGTCAAAAACGTAAATTTTTTTTTTTTTTTTTTAATGTTTACGCAGTTAATTCGCCATTTTAGGCATAGGAACATGGGGTATATTCGGAATCAGCGCAAAATTTCCTATAAATGTGGAGCGGAGCTTAGTTTTTGCGGGAAAATTACCATTTTGCCCCACTGTGCGTTGTATGGTAGGTCATTCTGCACGTAGAACCCCTCGTTTCTGAGCTTTCTGGACTGAGCTAGCACAGATTTGACGGCTGATGATTTAGCTATAACTCAACACGAACTGAACTAATTGCCTCACCTTTCTTGTCCACGGGAGTTGTGCTATTATTACTTTGATTGTACTAATAATATTGGCCGCCTAGTCCAACCCCAGCTTGGCTTCACAACTGCGAGGTCAAAACAAGAGCAGAGGCCATGGTAATCTTTCCTCTTCGATATCCATAAAACGGAACACGAAGTGACGAAAAAGTGAGGAAACCAACACGTTTTGGAGATGTTGGAAGATAATTAGAGATAGTTACACACTTCAGGAGCTAAGTTGCAAAGGTCTAGATACTTTGAAGAACTTTAACCATCAACTGGGACCACCCTTCGCCAAACCAGTGTTGCTAAATGATATCCACCAAAACCCCCTCAACTGTCAAAAAAACCTAAAACCCCCCAAATTCAATAAAAAGCCCTTAAAAAAAAACCTAAATTCCCAGCTAAGCAACATGCCCAATGAGCGAATTTTCGTAAGAAATTATGGAGTTTGACCTTTTTAAACTGATTTTTAACTTCAACTTTTAAGGCTTTCACAGATTTGCTAAAAAACTCGGCGCTCCGCGCCTCGCCCCTCCTTTGAGCCTTTGGCTAATATCACAATTCATGAATAATGTTTTTGCGTCCCGTTTCCCCTTTTCCTGATCCCTTTTCTTCGTTGGAAGTTGAATGGTATCCACGTTGTGCGACTCGCCAGATGTGGTAATACTCAGTAATGGGCGATGATGAGGAAAATAAGATGTGTAAGCCATTGAAATGTTTAGGTACTACCATGAAACGTAGGTAACTAGTTATTCGTAGGTAACAAAGGTAACGTTGGTAATTCTTCATCACATTCCTCTTTGCGCTCATCTTTATCACATTCCTCTTTGTACTCATCTTTATCACATTCCTCTTTGTGCTCATCTTTATCACATTCCTCTTTGTGCTCATCTTCGTGACATAATTTCGTGACATAAACTTCGTGACACTTTTCGACTCTGGTAGGCCACCGCAAAAACATTATTCATGTTAAAATGCGAAGTAGGTAGTTAACGAAAATGTGGTTCGGAAAATATATTATGTGGGTTCAGAGTGAGTTGTTTATTCACAGTTAGTTCTCCTTCTTCCATGGTGGAATTGTTAATGATATTATTAGACATGCACGAGACGAAAAGCACTTTATCTTATTAAGTATTCTGTCTTTCATGCACTCTAAAACTGATTCATGTCCACCTCTGGTTGCTAGTTCACATGGTCATGTCAAATTTGTGTGAAATGAGTGTGATTTTCCCCTATCACCCTTTTTTCATCCCCCTCAAAAAATCCCGCCGAACTTGCTCCTTCACAAATAAATCCCCCCTAATTTAGGAGGTGGGGGGGATCCCAGATTCGGCATTACTGAGCCGAACTCTACTGCACAATGATTAAGCCTGCTTAGATGCTGCTATTTCTAACTCTTCATTTGCTATGAAGATAATTAAATATTTTTGAAATTATCGATGAACTTTATGTACGGCAAGATGTTCAGTGCTCTATTAATTCGGTTTTTCAAAATTAAGCATAGTTTCTGAGATAAATTGACAAAATCACATAAACCGTTCGGAAAATTTTATTGAACCTAATCACCCCTAATAGAGTGTGCGCATAGGTCGGAAATTCTCATTTTTGACCTCAAATTAGGGTTCAGCGTTCTCAAAAAAAAGAGGTGAGCCACTTTTTAACTGAAAATTCAATCTGGTTGAGCCAGAAAAAAGCTGGAAAGGGGCACGTGACGTCAGAATTATTTGGATACTGAGGGTCCGGGGCCCCACGAGGCGGGAGGGGGTCAGTGACGTCAGAATTATTAACTTCAAGACCCTTCGGAAAGCTATCGCTATGATCTATCATTTGGAGAGGAGAAAAAAAGAGTCCCATTCATGCAACATGAGTTGATGAGCGAAAATTTTAACCGATTTGGTGGGTGATTCTTATAGGAAATTTCACGCTGATTCCGAATATACCATATGTTCCTATGTTTAAGATTGTAATTCACACTAAAAACCTCAAAAAACACGTTTTTTTTTTAGCGATTTTTGACTCTAAATTTTCAAAATTTGACCCCTTGGAGTACTCCAAAAATTCTGGCCAACGAACTCATCCTTTCTTTCGATATTGACATTTTAAAAAATTTTCGGGTTTTTTATCTCGATCCTTCGGGCAGATATCGTCTGGAGTGACATATTCATATACGAGTATATACATATAAAAAAGTGTTAAATTTCAGGAATCGTTTTAGAATGGTCTGAAACAGATTTCCATGAAGAAAATTTTCAAAAATTTGCATTACAAAAATTTTGAAGCCATTGCAATAGCTTCATTTTCTTCGAAAATTCGCTAACTATGCGCACACCCGATTCTACTACCTTTCTGAGCTAGATTCAGCAAACAGATTCCAAATATTCCACTCTCTTTCCAAATGATTAGTAATGTGAATTACACCCGTCAGAGCTACCATCTATTAGCGAAAAAAAAATTCTCACCACTCCCTAGGGGCATTTAGCCTTAAACAACTACTAAAGAAGGACCCGTTCTTACAGGTGTTCGCAATCGTGGCAGACTCCTGTTCACCTGTACTAACTGTAACCAAGCTGTGCCACACCAACGTTTCTTTTCGCACCCATGATCGAATTCCCGTGTAGTCAAATTTCTGTGTAGTACCTGAAAGTTAACTGGACCAGGGTTGGAAAAAAAACGTTTTTTTTTTTTTATTTAAATACAAAAAACAGTTTTTTTTTTTTTTTTTTAAACAGTTTGAAACGTTTTTTTCCTCTGTGAGACAAAGGTTTTTTTAGGTTGTTTAAAACTGTTTTAAACATGGTTTTAAACAAGTTTTTAAAGATCGCTCATCAAGCACTATGGCAGCGTGTTTGTTCCCGGTTCCCGAAGGTGGTACCTCCTCAAAATTGTCCCACACGTCACCTTTTTTCCTCCCACTAGCCGAAGACATGTACCTATAGCTAACGGCAGACAAAACGCAACTGTATTCTTCGGGGGAAGATCCAGTATTCTCAACCAATGAAGAAGAGGATTCATACTTGCATAGTAAAAACGACTATGAATTTCATAGAAATGATTAGGAATAGGAAGTATTAACTAGAAAAAATATTCAGGGGAGTACGTATACGTATATGTACGTATATGCATTGACTTTCGCAGAACGGGGAGGTGAATTTATAGCGAATTCACCATTCAAATGAAAAAACGTCTGCCAAGTTGGGTGGTCAGTATAGCTTCCTCACTTTTGTAACACGGACGTAAGTATAGAATCAGTTAGTGAACATTTCAACGAAATCGGTAGAATAGTTTCGGATTTCCATGAAAAAAAAATTCGAAAATTTTCATTACAAAAATTTTGAAGCCATTGCAATAGCTTCATTTTCTTCGAAAATTCGCTAAAAGCAAGTGGAAATTTTGATTTTGGAGGACAAAATTTTGTTTCATTTCTTGGACGAATACATAGCTTCCTACCTTCGGTAGTGAGGAAGCAAAATGACCCATTGGTAAATTTCTCCAGAACTCCAGAAGTTCGGAGAAAGGAACAAAACCAAGTTCATTTCTACTTCCGAGAATTTCAAAGCTGGTGGTAGCTGATAGGTATCTAACTTGTCCTTCTGACTACTGGCGAATGGCGATGGAAATCTGTCGTTACCTATTATGTTTTTTGTTGCTCATTTCTCATGAGGTCAATGTCATTTTCCTACGACATGTCCAGTTTGAAATAACTCACGAAGGGCATGTTAAATCAGTATTAAACAATGTTTTAAAAACAATTTAAAACAAATAGTTTAAAACAACCCTTTTCCCAAAAATGTGTTTAAAACACTGTTTAAAACAGTACCAACCCTGATCGGGACTGGCTCACAAGGCCCCACGAAGATGAGTTGACGGAAAGTTGTCCTGCGATCATCCGCGACTTGGGTGGTCCGTTCAGAGCCTCCAATTCACGAGGTGACAACTTGAGCCGATGATGCCGCGGGTCGCTCGCTTATCATCCTGAAATCGCGGTGGGCTCTCCCATTGTTCGCGGCTCGTTTCATCACAAGTACCGGTTCTTAAGATGAAGGAACGCAGCCTGCCCTCTCCAAGTACCTACGCGCAGCCCCTCGTAAATCCGATGTATTCATCTCCGATAAATCGGTTATAACAACAACAATAACCGATAACTATGTCTTTTTGGTTTATTATCTCAACCAAGTGTGTACCTTTAGGTTTGGAATCGAGCAAGATTGTAACCCACCAAAATTTTAAGGTTTATTTTTCAAGATACAAAGGATCTGATCATCGAACAGAAACAATAGGTTTTCTTTCGTCGTGATAATAATAATAATAATTGTAAATTGGTTATATAGTCCATAGTACATCGAAGGTTGACGTTACTGTAAGTCATCTATCATGTGTGGAAAATAGGCTGTGATATTTTCAATACGCCGTGCCGACGCACAGTGATTCAGATGCCGAATATTGGTGGACAAAAGACCAAAACTCGATTTCGTCGAAATCGGTTGGCAACCTCGTTAACACTATTAATAGAGACCTTAGGATAGTCAGACCAATGAGAATTTTTAGAGGTCTTGGAGGGGTCAAATGTCAAGAAATCGAGTTTTTTTGGTTTCGTAAACTATTAAGTACTATCATACATGATTGTGATATATTATAGTTTGAGTGAGGATATTATGTTTCTTCCGAGTCTACCGAAGGTAGCGGAAGCTTCTTTTTCACTTTGAGAATCGAAAGAATTTTTGTCCCCGAAATTTTATATTTCCACTTTCATTTCACTTTTCAGAGCTTCCTGAACAAATTTCGTTCCGTGTCTGTCTGTCCGCATTTCCTTGTTACAGCCATATCTTCCAGAGTTTCCATCCGATTTTGTTGAAATTTTCAGGGAATATGCGGGTAGTGCCTCTTGATGGTTCCATATGAATTTCATCATGATTGAAATAACGGTACGCCCTACGCATGCGCTAACTTAAATTTTGTTCACGATTATGTTTACATTTTTTCTAACCTGATCAAAACGATCAAGAGTTTTAAACGTACACAATTTTTTATTTAAAATTTTCTTGGACGCGAGGAAGCTATGTGCCAGTATATATTGGGAATCCCAGACATTTCATGAAAATTTGAAATTTCGAGGCTTGAACGAAAAAGCTACATCACCACGTTATTCAGCGTGAAAAAACACATTAAAATCATGTACCATACTTCTTGATAGTTTACTCCATCCAAAAAACTAGATTTCTTGCTTTTAGTGCACATTTGGGGGTATCTATTTGCTCAAGTTTTTGCGCACTCAAATTTCCGAGTGAAGGTCCATTCATTCATGACATTTTGCGTAGAATCCGAATCTGCAAAAAAGGGGGTTTCCGTTCGAAAAAAACGAAGTCAGTGCGCCACCGTGGCGCGCGAAAATGTAATATTTAAATTCTACGCAAAAAATTAAGGGGGTTTATGTTAGCGAATTTTCGAAGAAAATGAAGCTATTGCAATGGCTTCGAAATTTAAATAATGCAAATTTTTGGAAATTTTCTACATGGAAATCCGTTTAAGACCATTCTAAAACGATTCCTGCTATTTAACACTTTTTTATATGTATATATAATTATTTATATAGGTATTTATTTATATATTTATATATGTGTCACTCCAGACGATATCTGCCCGAGGAATCGAGATTAAAAATCCGAAAAAATGTCAAAATGTCAATAATATCGAAAGAAAGGATGAGTTCGTTGGCCAGAATTTTTGGAGTACTCCAAGTGGTCACATTTTGAAAATTTAGAGTCAAAAATCGCTTAAAAAAACGTGTTTTTTGAGGTTTTTGGTGTGAATTACCATCTTAAACATAGGAACATTATGGTATATTCGGAATCAGCGTGAAATTTCCTATATGAATCACCCACCAAATCAGTTAAAATTATTCTTTGAAAATTCGCTCACCAACTCATTCTGCATGAATGGAACTTTTTTGAATTCTTTTTCTAAATGGCTTTTTAAGAAAGTTAAGTAGAGGGGGAGATCATTAGCTGAGACAGCCGAATCATCACTTTAACTAACAATAGAGCTGAACAAAACGCTATATGACAGATGGTATAATATATGATGGTATATGATGGTAGGAGGTCACCAGAAGCAAGTCGGCTGGTCGTATCATCGGAATGCTAAAATTGAAAGTCCTCGAGACCCAATCGTTGCGTGAATGAAATTTTCGAGGGATTGAAAATATAATTGAGCTGTGGCGCCACAGGCTATTTAATTACTACGGTGGCGAGGCGGACTTATTTGATCGTCTTGAACAATAGAAGGTGGGCTCTTGGTCCTATAGTTCGCCCATAGTTAGATAGGCCAGCCTAATTCGCTAGTGATGACGCGAGTCTTTCGATAAGCAGTAAAAGCGTTGCGATTAGAAACCAGCCTGACAACTCTGAAATGTCTCAATAACATCGACCGAGAAACCGAGATGCGATTGGTGGTAAAAGGGAAGGGTGAGACCAACCAGGGCTTGTAACTCGAAGTTTGAGGACCCAGTTTCCCTGAAAAAATGACCGAGCATCTAGATATCTATAATGTTGAGTTTCGAATGGTCGCCGCCACTCTGACAACATTATTTGCCATCATCTCTTCAGATAAGCCCTTTCGTCGGATTATTATTTTTTCGGCGTTCGAGTTCTGCCCGCATTGGTCCGCTCGGGTCATGAATACTAATGAATTGCTTACGTTTCTTCTGGGGACGTCTCCATTTTAGGTTACAACGGAAAAATTGCCTTCAGGGGATATCATCTGTAAAATGGATATCTTCCTATTGCAACATCTGGTAGTTGTGTAATGGTGCTGCCACCCGTTGAGATTTCCGCAAATCATCGATTTATCTCACTCAGAACGAGTTAGAGAATTCTCTACTCTAACAGATTATGGTAGGTATAAGGACATTAGGAAATAGTATCCCATTTTAATGAATCGATGGTGCCTTTACAGAATATTACGTTACCTGTTTTAAAACCTAATAAATGATTTTGTTTCTTTTAAATCCACAAAACACCTACTTCATTTTCTTATTTTGTTTAGCTGATTTCAATTACATAGTAGTAGCTACATAAAGTAGGTAGGTACCTAACAATGAAGCATAATATGATAAGAAATATAGATTAAACATCAAAACCTGGAACAATTGTTTACGTAAGTGTGTACCTTCACATCTATCCCTTTATGTCTTAACCCTTTAAATTTAAGTTTGGTACCAAAAACTGGTGGTTCAAAAAAGTTGGGGGTGCAGTATAGCTTCCTCAAAGCATAACATGGAGGCAGGAATTCAAGGTTTCGCATGCGCAGTGGCTGTCGTCGATCAGGAGGTGATTCGATTCATAGGAGACGGTCTATAGATTAACCCGCAAAATTCCTGAAAATTTCATCAAAATAGGTCAACAAATATTTTTGGAGTTTTACGTGGGACAACAAATTTAAAGATTGCACGTGCACAATGGCTATTAATAATCCATTCGCAATAAATTTCTTAGGTAGGTGCGTTGACAGTCAAAGTCCATGTTTTTGTTTTGTTTTTAAATAAAACCCGTATTTTATTTTGAGGAGCTGTCAACAACCCTCTGGTACTGGAAGTAGGTAGATCTCCTGGCAGGAACTAACTAACCACTCCAGGAGTGACCAAACGCTGTCAAAAGCTGCTTTGATTCAGCAAAAGATTGGAAAATCGTGCAATCGGGTCGGAATTGTCCAAGGGATCGAGCTGTATATTAGAGCACCGAACATCCCGGGAAAATTGGGAAAATGCCAGTAAAAACTCAATTATAGATCATTATGTGCTCCGGGAAACATGCTTCTCACTAAGTACCTTGGAAATAATAATACATATATATGGTGTCTCACGTTTGGTCGCACCACCGGCCAGCTTTCGATTCTACAGGTCATTTCCAACAAGAAGTGTACTCATATTTTGTTGAACTAGTGTACAATTGAGGTGAATCTGAGCAATAATTATTTGGAAAAATTCAATCAACACACAAACATTAATAAAATATGAGTTGGATGTGCTGGTATGTCAAAAAATTGACTAGTTTTATCCGAAACTCATTTTTCTATCATTCAAAATGAATCGGGAGTGTCACCATTCGATTCAGCGTGAAAAATTACTAACGATATTTATCTCCTCAAGTCACGGTCAGGTCGTCAACACCCTACATAAAACACTCGATTTCCTTGAAAAACCCACCCCCCCTTTTTTGCATTCAAACACAATTTTCTCCATCAATTAGTGCACCAGAATTAGGAAATACTACACCATTGGAAAGCTGAGATTTTGGCGCAACGTTCAGGCTTACAGCATAAAAATCACATGCTAGATGGCAGGGACTTATGAGCGATTGAAAGAAAGTAGTGATTTTCAAGATTTGGCAATTTTTCCTCTTCAAGTTCATTTTTCACCCATTTCTTCCACTGAAAAAAACTTTGAATTTCCATCAAGGAAATATGAACTTTAACGCTCTTTCCAATAGTATATTTATTTTTAATTTTACACTGTAAATTAAGGGAGTTATGGCTGTTTTAGTGATGAAAACTCGAAAGAAAAAACAAAATATTAAAATTGAAATAACTCGAAAACTAAGGGGTTTAAAAAAACTCTAAGAGACACTTTTTGTTGGAAATGACCTGTAGAATTGAACCCCAGCCGGTGGTGTTACCAAACGTGAGACACCCTGTACAGGGTGTCCCAGATAACGAAGACCCCCCCCCCCCTTAACTTCCTTAATAAATGCGTTAGAGGAAAATTCCAAATGGTAACCCCCCTAATTTTTTCTGTAGATCTCAAATAAGACATTTTTGCGCACGTGCGCATGCGCAAACCCCCACGCTTGCCGGTAGGGTTGCGCGCCTTTAAAAAAATCTATTGAGGTGAATCGAAAACGAAAGGAAACGTTTATGAAATTTTGCGTAGAATCCGAATCTGCAATAAAAATGAGGGTTCCTATTTCAAATAACAAAAGTAAGTGCACACTGCGCACGTTTTGCGCATGCGCACGTGAGCAAAAATGTCTTATTTGTGATCTACAGAAAAAAATAAGGGGGATTACCATTTGGAATTATCACATATCACATTTCACATGTGGAATATCACATTTTCGCGCGCCACACTGGTGCTTTGGCACGTTTTGCGCTCTAACTTTGTTTTTTCAAGTAGAAACCCCCATCTTAGAGAATTTTCGAAGCTCAGCCATTTTATTGCAGATTCGAATTCTAAATTTCATGAAGAAATAATGACCCCTCACTCGAAAATTTGAGTGAGTAAAAAAAAAAGCGCAATTACTTACCAAATGTGCTCTAAAGGCAAGAAATCGAGGTTTTGGGGTGTAGTCAATTATCAAGTAAGATACATGATTTTAATGTGTCTTCCACGCTGAATAACGTGGTGATTTTGATTTTTCTATTCAAGCCTCAACATTTCAAATTTACATGAAAAACAAAAACAATCTTTTTCAACAATTTTTCTGACAAATAAAAAAAAAACAAATCACCACGTTATTCAGCGAGAAAAAAATACACGTCGAAAATGTTCAAAAAGGGCTAAGGGCCCTCCCACTCCCTTTTGAACAATTTTCTTTTCTCGTTAGTGTCAGGGGAAGGTTTTTTTCAAAGACAATTTTTAAAAAGGGCAAAGGGAATTTTTAATTATTAATTTTTCATTTGCGAATTAAATACTCATAGATAAGAGAGGACAACGTCTGTCGAGTCAGCTAGCGCTTGAAAATGCACTACAGCCAAAAACCTCGTTTTCTTGCTTTTAGAGCACATTTGGAGCGTGATTGTGCACGTTTTTGCGCACTGAAATTTTCGAATGAGGGGTCATTTTTTCATGAAATGTTGCGTAGAATTCGAATCTGCAATGAAAAACGCTGCAAATTATTACACAACGGTTTATTATTTTCTGTATAGATCGCCCATCTACAAAGATCCTATTGACATAAAATACCCACCTACCGCGAGGTTCACAATCATCTCTTGGCGACAATGAGTAGATACCTTCTTGTAATTGCTATTATCGGAGATTTGTATCATTCATTCTTAGTGAAATTCAGTAACTAAGGAAGC
>JAEMON010000001.1:10615698-10632049 GCA_030264115.1 Lygus lineolaris | reverse complement strand
TGGCATAAGAAGTTGTTGAGTGGAGGAAGAAGATACACTACAGAGATGTTGGAACCTTCCCTTCAATGGATGTATCAATGAAATGGGATAATACATCATTCCGTGAAACCCGAATACCTTTATTAGGTTGGTTATGTGAACTTCTTTTTCTAAGGTCTTACGTTGAGCTTTGAAAAAGATTGTTCCTTCTTTCTGAAAGCTTATGTCCTTAGCTAGCTGTGCAGGCAGTCAGCAACCTATTTCGTCAAAGCTATCATTCCGCCATATGTTTTTGATGGAAGTGGTTTGCGTGAAATAGACCTCTCTGTAAGGCGTAAATATGGCCTCCTTTTTAGTTTCTTGTTTCAGGTTTCAAATAGCACTTTCTTATAATGTGGTTTCATGTGCGCGATTCCGAAGAAAAATAATCGCCACGAATCTTAGAATTTGAGGAATCAGATGAAATAAGGGGCAGTGGAACTTGACAGAACACTGGTGAGGGAGAGATGGTTGGGTGTGAAATTTGCTGAAATCAATGAACGTAGAACTTACCTACCTAGTAGTAGGTACCTACTTACTCTAGGGAGATTCGTCAGAGGGGCTAAGTTACCTACTCGTAGTTGGTTGAAGTCGTGGCTATACTTAGTAACCTACCTCATAGCGATCGAGCAAACCATTTTTGGTGCAAGTTGATGCAAAGGATGACATTCATTCAAAGGATTGATGCAAAGGATGATATTCCAGCTAGCACATAGGAATTGCATGCCCCCTTCCAAAAGAGAAAGGGTGGGTAGATCTCTTTTCTTCTGAACGCCAATTCATAAACCTTGTGGATTCCCAGAGCTCTGGAGTTCAATATGAAAAATATTACTGCTTCCCTGACAATACTTTATATTTGAATTACTGTCTCGTTTCGTACTGTTTCCGCCAATTTTTCACACTTTTTTACGATATTTTGGGGAGGGGCCTATATTTGCACCACTTTATTTGAGGTGGCAGTTTTTAAGCTTCTTGAAAACCCTCCATTCTGAGCAAAAATTCCGGCTTTAAAATATCCATTCACCTTTTATCATTTAGTGCACACCCCAAAGTAATGTATTAAGGTAAAACAATCATGCATTTTTGAAGAAAAAAAACTTATAAGTAAAAACTAAAGTAGGAGCCCACATTTTCACCTTCTCCTCTATTTTCCCAACGGATTAAACTTTTTTACTTTAAATTGAAGGTGATAAATGTTAAATTAAAATTGAAAAGGGTGCAATAAGAAGTGATAAGAGTAATTCAAAGTGAAAAGGTTTACTTCATTCAATCTGAGGAGGTTTAATCCACCGTGAAAAGGTTTAATTAACAATGAAAGAGGTTGATGGGGTTTTTGGAAAGGGGGGTTACTTTGTATTGAATAAAGTAACCCCCCTTTCCAAAAACCACATCAATATGGAGGAATTGAAACAGAAAAACACTCAACAAAATTAATTGAAAAAGGTTAATTCAATGAGGAAAGGTTTTCCTGATTGAATGTGAAAACGACTAGGAATTTAATGTGAAATTTGTTTAATTCAGTTGAAAGATAGATAAGTAGGACCTATATTATTGTACTTTCTTTGTAGGTAGGTACCTTCCCACTGCATTAATTTATTCGCAGTCAAGAATAGGTAACCTAACAACTCATTTTGTATTCACGTGATTTTTAGGATAAAAAAGAAGAGAAGGTGAAAACGCCCATACTGAATATGAAGGTAACATCTATTGATAATATTGCCTAGATATCCTAGATATACCTACTTTTATTAGTACATAATATCTTATGTGATGTACCTGTAGTTCTGAGTAAACTGACACTTGTCTAATTCTATTTCCACATGACTCTTGTCCTTCACAACTTAATCATAATATTGCTGAGTGATTCAATATGTGTAAAGAGGTCCTTTATAGAGGAAGAGACGTGAAGAGGCTACCTACCCGTGCTAAATAGGTAACCTACGTGGAATAGATACGTAGGTTCCTACGTACTTAGGTTGGTACCCCACGTGGAACAGAAAGTTGCATTCTATCTGCAAACGGTTAAAATCTATTTGCAAGGTTTAATGCGATAAGGTTCATCCAGGTTGCCAATGGTTTAATTCGGTACAAAGCCAGGGGAAAGAGGGTTTAGGTCCATCAGGGGCGGTTTAAGGGTGAAGCATTAGAGGCTGAGCAACAGAAAGGAGTATTGCGAGTTACCTCATGCAAATTGCACCAGGCGTTACCATCAGCCAGAAAGGCCCAGAGACCATTGTACCTGAGGCATCATGTTAGACAAGGCTTTAGCTTGGTTCCCATGGTAAATTACTGAGACAATATTTTCTCAAGATCCTTGCATTGAAAACACCACATGAGGCTTGTCTGACTTCAACCTGACCAGGGCCTCCCTAGCTATTCATGGTCCCTTATCTCATCCTTCTCCATTATGCAATATTGCCAACCTTGGCGGTAGAATAACTTCTTCTAGTGTCATTTTATTTCACTTTGGAAAGATGATGGTTAGATAGACCATATTTTGTTGGATTATCATGCTTGGGTGATTTCATGGGTGCAATACAGGTAAGTAGCAGCCTGCACACCCTACTAAGTGTATTCTTACTGAGTTCTTTAGCTTGAGTGCTTCAATAGATCAGCAGTTCACGTGCATTTTCAGGCGGCACTAATCAGGGGTAAAAACAACACTTAGGGGTAAAAACAACAACAAATCTGTTGTTTTGAGGTATTGGTATGGAAATGGTAATTCATTTTTTTAGCCAAGCTTCACCCCTTCAGAGCTGCCTTTGGTTTAGGTGGAAATATGGAACTTCAAACCTTCCTTGGGTTAACGGTTTTTGTTTGTGATTTACGCATTAGAGAATTAGATATTTAATTTGGTCCATAAACCGTAAATAATAATATTGCTCATTTTTCGGCTCTTCACTTCAAGGAGATCGAGTTGAAGTCCAATAGGCAAGTCGGTAACTACCTACGTAAAAGCTAATTAAGTGCTCCTGGGGGATTGTTGTGGTTCAACACATTGAAGAGGTAGGTAACGTAGGTACCTATCTACTACCATTCCCCTTGATTGATAGTGGAATCATTAGGTACCTAATGCATTAGAGTAATCGTTGAGCAAACTCCATTTGTCAAATACTTTTGTTTTTCGTTGTTAATGATAATACATTTACTAATCACATAACTCACATCAATCTATTTACATATTATCATTGGTTTCCGTTTGTTCTATTGGATTCTCAGGCGGTTCCAACGGTATGGTTGAACATGAGAAATGGATTGGTTAGCGCCTCAACAACGAGAAAACAAATGATTTGAAAAATGCCATTAGACTAGGAGTACATTCCTGTATGTGGGCCGATCTACCTAGGAATATGTAACGAGGACCTACCTTTGTTGGAAAATACCTTACCTATCTTAACTTTCAGATGGTTGTTGGAACGGTTGCCTCCAATCCTGATCAACTATTGCCAGAGATGTACGAGTCATTACTCAAGATGGAGTCCATACAATCATCGATAGCATTGAGTAAATCTGTTTTCGCTGTGCTCGAAAAATGTCGTGAGCTAGTTATGATCACGGATAACAACAACTGTATCCAGGTACTATATATAAACTAATTTGGCTTTAGATTTTGATGAAACTTTGAATCTATTTTCAGAAAAGACTGAATGTGCCTAGGTATATGGAAAGTATGATCTAAACATGTGAATGAAATAATATGAATAATCATGCTGTACCCATAGTACGTAAACACTCCAATGGCACGGGTTCTAAGCCATACTCCATCTGAACTCACTGGCCAAATAGCAACCGTCTTCCAAGAGCATAGCGATCTCCAGCCAGCCATAAGGACATTGGAGAGAGGATTTGAATGGGTTGGAAGGATACGATGGCGCACGAAATCCGGTGATAGTGTGTCCCTGCAATGCCGTTCAATGCCGATCTCCCCTGCTCCTTCGTAAGTTAGTTAGATATCTTATCATGGACGTAGTGCTTGAGTGCTATAATTTTTGTTTTTTTAGTTCATTCTACAGACATCACCCAACCCAAATCGTGCATAGGCCCATAGGAAACACTGTAACCACAAATTGGGCGAATACACTCCTTACCAGTTGGAATTCATTTATCAAAATTAGGGCATCTACCATTGAGGAAAGTACCTACCCTACGTACTAGTTATTAAAAAAAAGGTACATGCCGTACTATCCAAATTGGGGCATTTAGTTCTTACTTATTCGCAAACCGAAGTATCGCACTAAAGTGTCCAAAAATAAGAACGGTACCTAAGTGATATTAGCTCGAACATGTACGAATGGGAACCTTTAATTATGTTAGTGTTAATTCAAACTGGCCGGACGAGCGATGTTCAGGTTCGGAAATACTTGAGTTTTGATCTCACATTCAGCGTCCTCCAAAAAACTTCTGAAGCCAATAATTTTTAGTTCGGCTAAGTATAAAAAGCTAAGTAAAAAAAAAAAAAAGTTGGAAAGAGTGGTGGGACACGACTACTAGCTGGCTTGGAGTCAGTGACGTCTTGTCTTTTCTAGTTTCTAAAATTATAGGCAAAGTGATCGATATTCATGGTTTTTTTTAGATGGGTTGGTATTTTACAGGTGGACCTACCTATAAAATTATAGTTTTCAGTGCCAGACCATGGTGGGGTCACGAATTGTTCCAAAACTGAACAGCAATCCGAAATCTATGATCATCTACACCAAACAGGAAAATCCGTGTGGCGGCACACTGTCGTGCCAGTCTGCGGGGAACGCCTGCATTGGGAATGTCTGAGTTCAACACAAAAAAAAAGCAAGCAAATCGGTATAGAATCAAGACGCTGGGGAACGCAAACAGGATTTAGTTAAAAATAATGTTTTTTCGGAATCCCCCCCCCCCCCCCCCCCTTTCCACCCCCTCGAAATACAATTTTCCAACTCCCAGCGTTGTAGTGCACAACTAGACTCATTCCTAAGCTGAATAAAAAAGAGGCACACGACTCGGTTGAGAATTAAGCGTAGGGAGTTCAAACAAGATTTTTCGAATAAACGCGTTTTCGCGGCATCAACACACCCCCCCCCCTCAAAATGCAAATTTCGAAAATCCGGTGATGTAGTGCACAACTAGACAGTTTTCCGACAAAAAAAAAAAGCACGAAATTCGCTTGAGAACTAAGCCCTGGGGAGCGCACACAAGATTTTGTCATACACACCCATACATAGTCACACAGACATCCACCTATGGTTTTCCCACGGATGTGGACGTAGGGTGGTCTGAAACGGATTTGTACGTGGTTCTTTTCTTTCTCAGTTGAGTGTTGTCCTCCTTCTACCCAGATTGAAAAAAATCATTTAAACCGATTTGGTTGGTGATTCTTATAGGAAGTTTCACGCTGAACCCGAATATACCAAATGTGCCTATGTTTAAGAAGGTAATTTACACAAAAACCACGTTTTAAGCGATTTTTGACTCTATATGTTCAAAATTTGAACCCTTGGAGTACTCCAAAAATTCTGGCCAACGAACTCATCCTTTCTTTTGATATTATTGACATTTTGAAATTTTTTTCGGATTTTTAGCTCGATTCCTCTGTTAGATATCGTCTGGAGTGACATATGTATCTATGAAAAAGTGTCAAATTTCAGGAATCGTTTTAGAATGGTCTGAAACTGAATCCCATAAAGAAAATTTTCAAAAATTTGCATTATTAACATTTTGAAGCCATTGCAATAGCTTCATTTCCTTCGAAAATTCGCTAACAATAGGACGCCACTCATTAGTGAGGGACGTCCTAAAAATGACCTGGGGCACTTCTAGTGCTTTAAATTAGTAACTACCAATCGGAATGTCAAACAATGTCGATGTGTTTTCAGATACCCTACATACTACCTCTATCTACTCGACAGCCCCTCAGACTGCCATTTTCCTCGTGGAAGTGTTCCATCCTTACGCAAAGGCTCATATGACTTGAAGTCAATCATCAGTGAAGGTATTACCATCGAGATAACAGCCCCCTCTTAATTCGATGCACATTACTCGAATTTTTTTCAGCAAAACGTAAAGAAAGTAAGGTAACGAACAAAACTATAAATTTGCGAGAAAAAAACAAAAATTATATTTGCAGAGCAAGTGCTATGATTTGGATGCACAGGAGAGTAATGCCTGTTGGAATAAAACATTAAAAATTTTAAAAAAATTCCCTAAGATGGTTCACAATCTATTATGATAAGGTATGTACATAATTAAAGGACCAATCAAAAAATGAAGACTCAGAAAATTTCCCTAAGATGGTTCACAATCTATTATGATAAGGTATAATACATAATTAAAGGACGAATCAAAAAATGAAGAATCGGAAAGAAAGTCTCCAAAATGTTGTATCTATCAAGTGTGAAACCTAGTTGAATAATTTTGCCAGATTCCAGGGCTTTAGCGTACATTTTGCGCGTTTTCACGTTAGGAAGAATATTATTTCTAAATGCTACACAAAGTAGGAAAGATACGTTTTTCGGAATTCGCCTCAGATTAAACAGAAATCACCACTAGATCGTATTTAGTTGGACCCCATGGATATACTAGCATTTTGCTCCAAACATCATAAAGCTAGGGGCCTGTGGGACGACGGACTCGGGAAGCGCCCCAACCATGCCCCAACACGGCTCAAAATCCTATTTATTATTTTTCACGTTCGTGATTTTGGAAATTCGTCGATGTTCGTATGTTATACTTACAATCAAAATTTCATACCTACTTTACGATGAGAATCATAATTTTAAGTTTGTTACATCCAGAGAAAACTGGAAGAAACCGATGAAACCAGGTTTTCTGACTGTAATAAGCTCAACATTATGATTCACATAATAAAGTATGTAGTTGTGATTGTATAACATACGTACATCGAGGAATTTTCTAAATCACAAAAATCAGAAAATAACAAAAAGTATGTTGAGCTGTGTTGGGGCTTGGTCGGGGCGCTCCCCGAGCCTGTAGTTCCGCAGGCCCTTAAATTGTAAAAATGATTTTATTTCCTTCAATAGTGAACTTTAACTCAGCCTCATGTCACCTTACAGGATCTGCCAGACGTCAAAGCCTTGCCAAACTGCACAATCTTCCATTGGAAGCTCCCATCACTAAAGTCCTTTCGTTGCTTTGTGCTGCTCAAGAGAATGCTCCACCTAACGTGATAGGAATGCTTGAAGAGGTTGGTGTACCTGCTATTTACCCTTTTGAAGCCCTTTGGTTTCTAGTTTTGAAATATTTAGAACACCTATATTGTTTGTATGGAAATTTTGACTTCTGATCAACTTCTTCCGAACACAATAAATTATCATTTTGCAGGTGATGGACATATTAAGAACGACTGAACTATACACGTCGCACCTTAAAACAGACAATTTACGGGCAGAAGATCCACTTACAACCAATCTGATTGCCGCATTGGTTGCAGTAAGTATCCCCAATTCTTCTCTTCTATCTAAAGAGAGAGTGAAAATGTTTAAAACGGTTGGTGCCTATATTTAGTAATCACCTCAGCGTTACTGGTGTATACCTATATGTAATCACTCCAATATTTTTGTTGTAGAAAGGTCCTCCATCATCCATCATGCCAAGGCGGAGTTCTGCTGAATCCCCCACCAAAAAGAAGTTGATGTATAAGAAGAACACCAATGTTGTACTGCCAGCATCAAAAGAACTCAAAGAGGCCATGAAAAAAATCAATACATGGGAATTCGATGTCATATTAGTAGAAAAATTAACATCAGGCAAGTGAGTAAAGATGAATGAGTACCTACCTTTAATAGATTCCAATCGAATTTATCATTCGAGTTTGATGATTGGTTCGCCAGAGAAGGTACACTTAAACTTTCGTTCGTGTGACTATTCTGTGTGAATGGAAATTACTTAGATTTGGGAAATTACTTAGATTTGCCAGGTACCGCATTTTTCGTCCACTTTGGCTCCCCCATTTCTCGACACTTCCACAACGTTCTCTACAGATCGTTATAAAATAAATTTGATCTGCTCATGTACTTCGGGATGTGTACTCGTACTAACTTCTTTTCAGGGCAAGGGAAAAAGGTTTAAGGAATCTTCTGCCTATCAATTTTCGGTGGTATCTGATTTATTATAATTGTGGTTTCTATCTTCTCATCTTTGTTTACCTATATTCGTTTAAAGGTTCTGATAATTAAACGGGAATGACACTTCGAATAACTCCCCCTTTGAAATCAAGACTATTTCTGCAACAAACAAAAAAACTCGTTACGATCAAACATGCTGATAAAAGGTTTGTTCGCAGTGACCCGTTTAAGAAACCCGTTTGCGACCACGTTCGGTGATGATCATTTTTCTGACTGTGTATAGTATCCATGCTGGTCTCATTCGGTTTGTAAATGGTTTGTAAACCACTTCCAACCACTTGTAAATGGCACTGCGAACAAATTTAAAATGCATATTTTAAGTTTGTTCGCAGTGCCATTTACAACTGAATAAAAACTGAATGCTTATATCAAATTGAAAACACTCTTTCTTGTTTTGAAGCGAACGCAGTTGAATTCGGTAACTTTTTGATAAGTAGGTAGACGTACCCGTTCCTGATAAAAAATTTGCATAACGTAAAAAAATTGAAACAATAAAAAATATAATAGTTAGTGAATAAATGAGTAGTAATTCACACCTTACCATAACACCTCTTTGGTACACGAACAATTTTTCGGAGCACACTCTCGACAGTACGTAGGTATCACAAACCAGCCTGGAAAGAGACGGGGAAAACAAGATTAGCAGTAGTCTATGAGCATAACATTGACTTACCTGTAAACAGTCAACCTGACACCTGGCGCTTGTTTTAATCAGAGAGGACATCTAAATAAACAGAAACGATGCTCCAAACGTTCTTCCGATCATTTTTTCAAGTTTCGATCGCCTAAAACGACATTCTGTTCTGCCCCACTACATTGTACGTTAGATTAGTAGAGATCCCTACGTAGATTATTATGCAATACGTGCAGGTTTATGTGTCTAATCAGTACAAGACTAACTCTTCTACTCATCACTATCCCATCTAATTTTTGAATCGAGAGGAAGCTAAGGCGACTGGGTACCTCCTGGAGAATAACACAAACTAACTATCATTACCACTACTCTGTGTAGGTTGGTACCTACCTACATGTAGGAGATTACCACCTATGCAACTGATAAATGTTTCAGGAACATGCAGTTTTGTTATAAATTCTTCTAAACGTAGGTATTTTCACTCTGAAACCGTTTAACATGGCGGGTACTGTGTCTTTCTATTCCAGGCCTCTCGTTTACGTCGGAATTAAAATCTTCTCAATATTCAACGCATATAAAGTACTTGGAGTGGATGAAAAAACGGTGTACTCTTGGCTTGTACTTATGGAGAACCACTACATCCCCGACAATAGTTACCACAATTCCACTCATGCAGCTGATGTACTTCAGGCAGCAGCCTGTTTTCTCTTAAAATTGAGGAGTAAGAAATTGCTCGAACCGCTTGATGAAATTTGTTGTTTGATAGCTGCCGTCGCTCATGATCTTGGCCACCCAGGAAAGTCCAGGTAAGTTGACGATTAATTTATTACCATTGATTTAAACTTCTTAGGTAGGTACCCTACTTAGTAAACTGGACACGTTTGCTCCAATTAGAAAACTGTTTAGATGGCGAAACATAGCTAGGTAGGTACCAAATTGTGTTTTTTCTGCGTTTGTATAAACGCCCGAGTTGACCCTGCCAGTGTACGTTTCAATTTGTACAGTGCTTTCTTGACCAATGCTGGAGACGATCTGGCCCTTCTTTACAACGATATCAGTGTTTTGGAACAACACCATGCGTCGCTCACCTTTCGGCTCACCCTTGCGGATGACCGTGTGAATATATTAAGAGGTGGGTAATATACGTACTACCTACCTACCTATTATATTAGGTAATTCAATTGTATTCTATCTCTGTTCTTCATCGATCAGGATCATTCAAATTTGAGTTTCTAGTTCGTTTCATGCTATTTGACGAAAGTTTGCAGGTCAATCTCAATTTTCTCGTGTCTGTCTGTCTGTCCGTCTGCTTTTCACGGCCACAGGGTAGGTAGGACCTCTGAAGTAATATTAATATTGTGAGTAGAAGAATATCCTTGGATTAGACTAACTCGAATTATATTACATCGGATTTTTCAAAATTTATTGAATCAGACAAAGAGTTTTAGGGAAGGGAGGTGGGGTAAACACAGAGTTTCGACCATAACGTCCCACAGATGATTGATGATCCAATTTGTACGGGAATAGGGAAGGTAATAATATCTTTGAATTGGTATAAGATAGTAGACCATTCAAAAATAATGGCCCAAATGAGCCAGATGTGGATTTTGGAGGAAGAGAAAATCTAGATTTTTCGGCCATCATGCAGCTATCCTAGCTCTAATCCTTAGGTACCTACGAGGATAAAGAGGTACCTACTTACCAAAATATCTTCGAACTTAGGAGATCAATGCAATAAGGGCGTAGGTACCTGTAGGTATATGTCCATTCGCCCATTTCGGGAGGGGGGGATGTTGAAAAATCAATCGGCCTGGTCTTCTCTCATATCTGTACCAAATTTCGTTGAAAATAGTTCTATTGAAGGATTGCTTATCTCACAGTTTTTGATCCATGATTCAAAATAAAGTGCGGCCCAAAAAACAACTGGATTTTTCCTCAGTCGAGCCGTCGCGTTAGTTTAAATGGCAAATAATAACTATCTTGTGCATTTATTAGTATATTTGAGTATTATTGAACAGATTTTTGCATGATTCCTCGACCATTCTTGAGACCGAAAGATAAAATAGATGAATGTTTTTCTTATAGTTGCGTACAGGGAGCAAGGGAGGTTTTACTTTGTAGTTCCTGTCAGTTGGAATTTGATTTCAAACATAATTTAATACTTTGTCTCTTAGTGTGCATGTGCATGTCAGTTTAGGGCACTCCTCCAGGTACCTTCAACTCTCTAGGTGCAAAATACTTCCCCTTCAAAAAGCGGAATATTTCATACTGGGTAGCACGTAAGGAGTTGGCTTCATTGTCCCAACCCGGCGAACGATTAAAAGAAAAAAAAATATGTGCATGTCAGGTAAGGCATCCGGAATGACGTTATTCGTAATTCTCTCTTGATTGGTTCTAGGGCTGGAACAATCAAAATATAGCACTGCTAGATCATGTATCATCGATACAATTCTAGCAACAGATATGTACAAACATTTTGAACACTTCACCAAATTTGTGACAATATATAGTAAGAGCTCAGAAGATGTTCCAGAAAAGGTGAGAATAATTCAGGTTATGTTCGAAAATTCGAAATTAATTTATGCTGGTACTTAATTAGGTTATTATTACCAAAACATAGGTACCTACCAGACAATTTAGGTAGGTAGGTACCTAGGATGGTACCTACTTTATTATCATTCGTATGACGCAGGGTGTCAAATGATTAAGCTCACTAAAGCCATGATACTACAAACCTATACAGCTTTAAGGGTGCGCAGGACGACTGGCTCGGGAAGCACTACAACCATGCCCCAACGCAACTCAAAATCCTATTTATTATTTTTCATGTTTGCGATCTTGAAAATTCATCGATTTACGTATGTTATACAATAATAATTACATAATTTACGGTATGAGTCGTAATTTTAAGTTTATCCCTTCCAGATAAAACTGGAAAACTGATGAAAACCGGGTTTTAATTGGTTTCTTCCAGTTTTCTCTGGATGGAATAAACTTAAACTTATGATTCACATAATAAAGTATGTCATTATTATTCTGTAACATACGTAAATCGATGAATTTTCAAAATCGCAAACGTGAAAAATAATAAATAGGATTTTGAGTTGAGTTGGGGCATGGTTGAGGTGCTTCCCAAGCCTGACGTCCTGCGCACCCTTAACATAGAGGAAAATTGTCTTTCAGGCGGGTGGGCAGACCATCTATGTTGAACTACTGGTTCTATATCGATGGGCGCCAAACAGAAAGCAGTTGGAGAAACTTTATCACGCAATAACCATGTGTTGTCTCATCTAACAATTACAATTTGTGCATGTGTTTGTCAATTGTCGTAGAATGAGAAACCTGGAGAGTCAGAAGTTGACGTAAACCCAGAAGATGTGGTGGTCGTTAAAAGAATGCTGATCAAATGCTCAGACGTAGCCAATCCTACAAGGCCTCTGCAGCTCTGTAAACACTGGGCAAAGAGAATAGCTGAAGAATATTTTACTCAAGTAAGATCCATTGGAACTGATTGTGACGAAACATTCTTACCTAGGGAGAAACTACAACAAATAGTTCTTTCTAGGAAAATTGAACCAACAATATTTGTTCGTTTTCTAGACTGACGAAGAGAAAGAGAGGAACCTCCCCGTTGTTATGCCCCTTTTTGATCGAAGCACCTGCTCAATTCCTATTTCTCAAATGGGTTTTATGGACTATATTGTTAACAATATGTTCGAAGAATGGGATGGTACGTATAAAATAACCACATTAAGTATAAATATTTTGTTTTAAACTCTTGTAGGTAGGCAGCTTCACGATTGATCTCGAAAAAAAATATAGCGGAATGATATTCCTCACTGCCTTACCTTCACTGCTCACTTTCATGTTTCATTTGTTCAAGCATTAATTTTGATTATTTAAATGTATTATTAAGAATATTTGTGATTATTTTTCTTTGAATAGCCCTGTAGATAGGGGAGGTTTCACATGGTGTTTTATTAATTTCATTTGTTTTATTTATTAAGCATTTTTGGAAATGCCAGAAACCTTATACAATCTGCGGAAGAACTACGACTACTGGAAGGATCTTAATGATAAGGGATGCGTGGGAATAGAAGAGGAAACCAACGGGAAGAAAGAAGTACAAGATTCTGCTCAAATTTGAAATGTAAATAATAATATTCTCTCAATGGGCAATTCCATAGGGAAATTTATTTCAACTAGCGTACTAACTAATTGAGCTTTGTGAAAGCTTTCCAAAATCCCATTAGCAGATATCCGATGAATAGGAATGACGGCAAATTTTTTTTTAATGCAAAGTCTTTATGTTTGATGGCTTTAGGCCCACCTTAGAGAAGAGACACGCAGCACCCTCCCTTTGCTAACGCCACACGCAATCTTTCCACCCATTTTGCTAAAAATAAGATACTGGCATAGGTACCCAATTAGTCTGAGACCGATAATGATGTTTAACACCACAATTCGGACCCACTGGAATTGCCCAACAAAACCTAATTATCCTTTGTAAATCAACCTGATTAGTTTTCTACCATTGAGGAACAATCCAATTACAATGAACATTTTCAATTTTAAATCCAATTTTTTACTACACAGTGTTTAAAGGTCTTCTCACACAGAAGACGGATTGAATAAGAAAATGAAACCTTCATATTCCAAAAGAACGCAGCCAGCGAAATCACAAGGAGCAATCTCCTACGTGACAGGAAAGATGAGTGATTTGTCATAAATGTATTTTTTGGTGACTTGTATGAAAAACTGAGGTAGGTATTGCAATGGCTCCAACATTTTATATAGGCAAATTTGTCAACAGTTTTCCCGTGTAAATACATTTTATATTGTTCTGAATCAAATCCTGAAATTGAACATCCTCCATAATTAAGTATGTCCACATCTATCTATGTGTATCATGTATGCATCACTTAGGAACTTTCTAGAAAATCAAAAGACGTGCGAAAATTTCAATATCAGAAGAAAACATGGGGGGAATTTTGGGTCATTTTAGCGAATTTTCGAAGAAAATGAAGCTATTGCAAAGGCTTCGAAATTTTTGTAATGCAAATTTTTGACAATTTTCTCCATGGGAATCCGTTTCAGACCACTCTAAAACGATTCCTGAAATTTAACACTTTTTCATATGTATATATATATATATAATATATATTTTTATATATTTATATATATGTATGTGTCACTCCAGACGATATCTGCCCGTGGGATCGAGATAAAAAATCCAAAAAAATTTTAAAATGTCAATAATATCAAAATTAAGTCTGAGTTCGTTGGCCAGCATTTTTGGAGTACTCCAAGGAGTCAAATTTTAAAAACTTAGTTTCAAAAATCGCTAAAAAAACGTGTTTTTTGTGGTTTTTGGTGTGAAATACCATCCTAAACATAGGAATATATGGTATATTCGGAATCAGCGTGAAATTTCCTATAAGAATCACCGACAAAATCGGTTAAAATTATTCTTTGAAAATTCGCTCACCAACTCATGCTGCATGAATGGAACTTTTTACGTTTTAGGTTACTTATCTCTGTAGGAACATGTGGTAGGTACGTTTATTCGTAACCAGCTATAAATTGCCTATAACTCATCAAATAATTCCAACCATCCCTAAATGTGGCTTTTATTTGCCACACAAAAATGTTTTATAAAAATTCGCCAATTGGAATTGACTGGAATTTTTTTTGTACAATACGAGATACAAGACTACAAAACGTTCGATTTTATGGGGAGCGGAGATACATTCAGCCGAAAACGTTTTAATAGTGCAAGGTTTGTTCGTTATGATCAGCAAATTTGGGTCACATTCGTCCACTTAGTGAGTGAATGTATCCAGTCCAATTTCTGTATGAGGAGACCTTGAGTGTTGAGTTTTGCTCATCTACTATTAAACAACTACTGATTTATTACCTGATGAATTTATTGCCCTTTTCCCTAGAATCTATTAAGAAAAATGATGATTTGGTCATTTATTTATTTCTTCACTGTGACATGGTCTAGTAGTGAGTGATGATTTAGTCATTTATTTATTTCCTCACTGTGACATAGTAGTCTACTCAAGCGTTGAAAAAGCACCTCCTTTTGGTATTAATTTTCATTATCAATATTTATTAAATAGTGATAATAAATAGTGATTTAATAAATTTATTCAAATTTATTAAATAATTGAAATTTAGTGACATAGTACAACGCACCAATAACCGTTCAAATTTGAGGCGCCAGATAATGAATACAGTATGTATAAAGGATCTAGTTACGCATAGGCAACCGTCTCATCAAGTCTGCTTCAATGTTAGTAAGATCGCCTCAATCTTACGTTCAAATAGTTTGGTGCAGTCAACTGAGATATTGCAGTCAAAGTCCTATTCAGCAGCATGACTAAAAGTTGTAAAAGATAGAGAGAGTTGTAAGTTGTATGGTGTGTTGGTGTTGTTGCATAATTATGTACGAGTTCTAAGAGACGTACTAAGAATCCTCAATTATTGTTAACTGGTGGATAGGTTCTTGCTCAATATTGGACAATAAAGGAACGAAAATTGACCAAGGTCCACGTAAGTTTATTTATAAGTACATCACAGTCAAGAAAATAGATGAAATCACAGTAACTTGAGTAGAATTATGTTACACGAGAGCTTTCAAGCAAAATGTATACAAAGTGTATGAGATTGCCATAATACTGTGAATACACTTTTGAGAGAAAATTAATGTGCTCCAGTTTAGGAGTTCGTGAATATAGAATGAAACACATACGAGGTTACTTGAATCCTACATCTTATACATGTAAGAGGTTCTGGAGTTATTACAAAAATACGAGTGCTGGTAGGTAAGTATTAAAATATTCAATCATCACAAGTAATTAAAGCTCAGCATAAATATGTATGAAAGGTATCTACTGTTAAGTAACAGAACATTCAACTTACTCGTGTATTGATTCAATATGGGATAATACTCGTATGTTCTGCATCATGTAAACCAAGAGTTAGGAAGATTTTAAAAGTGGAAGTTTAAGCAGAGCTATAAACAAAGCTGTCCCTCTCAACTTACACCTAATGTTTACATCAAAGGTAGGTATCTCAACCCGTATTGACGTCCCATTTTATTTAGTTGGGTTATTATATTACTGTACAAACTCGCCTCATGAGAAGGTAACAGTACAGTTTTTCATAATACTCGTATATTTAATCTTCAATACTCTGAGACCACATCAAGAGTATTACTGGGGTAATTTAGTAAGTAATAAATGATTTTTTCCAGATTACTCTATCCATTTATTCAAACAAAAACAAGTGTAGAAACGGACCAGGTTGCGGCAGTGGAAGGGTGACGAATCCGGTACCGTAATAAATATCATATGAAACGCCCTTATCCTTCAGTCACGATTTCTTGGGATAGTGGGCTAGGTGTTCCCGTTCCTTTCCTTGAAACAGCAAAAATCTGATCTTTCTGTGTCTTACGAGGTTTTGAAATACCTACCTACAAATCCACTAAAAACTGGATTATCTGATAACATAGTGTAGGTAAGTAAGCTCGATTTGAGTCATTTCTCATGGGTGTCCTTCAGCACTGCCCCCCCCCCCC
>JAEMON010000001.1:10543728-10560706 GCA_030264115.1 Lygus lineolaris | reverse complement strand
CCCCCCCCCCCCCCCCTTCACCGCCTCGGCATATGATCCTTCAGTCTGTTTGGGCTAAAACCTTGCGAAACTGTTTTAGTTGGGCTTAACTTTTGAGGGGCTACAAACCTCGACATTTTCGAACTTTTGTGGTTTTTCGCTTATAACTCGTTAAGGAAGATCCTAAGGGAAAATCATTCAAATGAAAGAGCATTGAATTTCGCGTCGAATGACCTACTAAAACATCAAAATCGGTTCAGCCGTATAGCCGCAATCGCTCGTAGAAAAAGAGATATTTTTCCAACTTTTTCAAAAAAAGCATTTCCGGCACTTACAGCTATAACTTCTAAACGGTCACTCTAATCAACAAAAGTCAACAAATTTCACATACGGAAACCACCTTGAGGTCCACCGAACAGTGCCTACCATACTGCTAGCTGGCAGTAATGTGTCAAAAAGGTCTCCGGTGCGCGGCTGCGGCTGAGCGACGGTCGTAGCGAACACAGGTGCGACTTTTAAGCGACTCTTACGCCTACGAGAGTGGTTTAAATTTCAACCGATTCAGCGTGCTGAAAACCACGCTAGGCGACAACCACGGGTCAGTAAGAGTAAACTGCTTAAAAGTCGCACCTGTGCTCGCTACGACCATGGCTCAGCCACAGCTGCGCACCGGAGACCTTTTTGACACATTACTGCCAGCTAGCAGTACGGCAGGAACTGTTCAGTGTATCTCAATGTGGTTTCCGACCACGAGAGTGGTTTCCATTTTCAAAAACGTGGTTTTTCGTTGTCAGGGAGGGCCTTTTAGCGAATTTTCGAAGAAAATGATGCTATTGCAATGGCTTCAAAATTTTTGTAATGCAAATTTTTGACAATTGTCTTCATGGAAATCCGTTCCAGATCAATCTAAAACGATTCCTCAAATTTAACACTTTTTCATTTGTAACTGTATATGTATATATATTTATTTATTTATATATATGTGTCACTCCTGACGATATCTGCCCAAGGGATCGAGATAAAAAATCCAAAAAATTTTTAAAATGCCAATAATATCAAAAGTAAGGATGAGTTCGTTGGCCAGAATTTTTGGAGTACTCCAAGGGGTCAAATTTTGAAAATTTAGATTCAAAAATCGCTAAAAACGTGTTTTTGAGGTTTTCGGTGTAAATTACCATCTTAAACATAGGAACATATGGTATATTCGGAATCAGCGTGAAATTTCCTATAAGAATCACCAACCAAATCGGTTAAAATTATTCTTTGAAAATTCGCTCATCAACTCATGCTGCATGCATGGAACTTTTCCTCTAGTTTTAGACACATTACTGCCAGCTAGCAGTAAGTGAATGTTTATAAAACATCTGTATTCGCCACGGAGTAATGAGTAGAAAACGCTGCAAATTATTACACAACGCTTTATTATTTTCTGTATCGATCGCCCATCTACAAAGATCCTATTGACATAAAATACCCACCTACCTCGAGGTTTACAATCATCTCTTGGCGACAATGAGTCCTTGTCCTTCATGACCTTCTTGTAATTATTATTATCGGAGAGTTGTATCATTCATTCTTAATCAAATTCAGTAACTAAGGAAGCTTCTGAATGTAAACAACATTGATATTAAAACGGAGATTTTGCCTACTCGGGAAGAATTGCGATTCACACTTGAGTTTCTGATTTTTTCCCGTCCAACCCTTAAAATCCTGAGAAATTTGTTCTATTCGAAATCTAAGGAAAAAATATACCTTCCTGCTTATTTGAAGTTTAAGAGATAGCGCGTTTTGAAAATTGCATCCTTTATTTTCTACCCCTTAGAGGAGACTGACGGTAACGCCATGCTTCGGGGCTCAACTAGACCCCAAATGGGGTTGGTATACCGAATTTCATTAATTTTGATCCGTGGTAACTAAGGAAAGTGCCGCGGACGGACAGATTCTTTTTGTTCGTTTTTAGGACCCTACGTATCTTGAACGTAAAACATTAAATTTTGAGGGGGTTTTAAAAATTTTTTTTTTTTTTGCTGGATTTTAAAGGTTCATTATTGTAAATATTAAACCAAAAGTACTGCTCGACATAGACGGCCTGACCCCTACCCCTACTTAACAAACTCATATACGGAATTAGCATTTTAAAGCTAATCTAAGTACCTAGGTCCTGTGTTCATCCGATGTCAATCTATTTTTTTGTTAATGTTAGTTTGTTGTTTGGGCCCCATATGAATTTTGTAGCTGCTGCGCATGCGCAAATGTGGAGACCGAACTGTCATATATGACGATTCGTCCAAAATCGCTCATAAATGTCAATGGTAGTTTGGAACTGGATCTAGGAATGCCCAGTATAACTCCCCATCTAGTCAGATCAATTGTAGCAAACACGAAAACCAACAAATCGAGTTAACTCACAAAACATGCATAAAAAATCGTTCAAATTTGGATGGCAATTTGGGCTAGATCTAGGAAGATATTATATGAATTTCGTCATGTTTAGTCGCAGCAACAGCGCTTGCGAAAACGTCAAATCAAAGCATTTCTACTATTCTAAGTCGCCCAAATTTGGTTGGTACCTAGGGATAGTTCTTACTTCAGGATGCTCCCTTACAAATCAACGATATGGATAT
Organism: Lygus lineolaris; assembly: GCA_030264115.1. Lineage (NCBI taxonomy): Eukaryota > Metazoa > Arthropoda > Insecta > Hemiptera > Miridae > Lygus > Lygus lineolaris. Next base: position 10,558,103 of record JAEMON010000001.1, on the reverse strand, counting down.
CCAACATGTAAATCTGTGTGGCACCATCATTGGTGCCATTGAGGCACCACGACCCCGGTGGTGGAGCCACAGCATATGTTATGCCTAGTCTCACAATGAATAAACTTTCGAAAATCCAAGATCAACGACACCCAACACGTAAATCTGCGAGCGGCGCCACCCCCGGTGCCAGAGTGGCACCATTGGGCTAGAGTGGCCCCACGTGTCCTCCAGGCACAAAAGTCCATAGAATATCCCTTTATCTCTTCTTGTAAAATTCAAGGCGGCAGACCCAAAATCAAGTATCTTCTATATTCACGGCGCCATTGCACCATTTCCCGGCGCCATAGTGACACCAATACCTTGTCCGGATGGTTTCTGTAGTGGCATAATCCATAATTGACTATTAAAAGCAGCTAAACATTGTATTACTTGCCTCAAATCGCTAACATCAAAGTGGGCTTCGATTTGCCGCTGCTGGGCCACCTTGGGGCCAGGTGAGCCACGATTGGGCCGGGGGAGCCACGATTGGGCCAAAAACAAAAACTGAGTTTGAACTCAAATTGTGAATCAACGGTTTGAAGTATTTCAAAATTTCATTTTTAGTTTTGATCCTTGAGAACTTCTCTTTCGAGATGGACAGACGGCAAATTTTCAGAAGGGAAGGGGAAACGGTAAATGCGACGGACATGTAAAAAAACTGCTTAATTGAGCCATGATTGGCCCTCTCACACTAGTCTTTTTTTGTTCTTATGTATTTTCTGATGATGGATTTCTTGATCTTTGTTGGGGTATTTGAGTATTTGTCGGCCGAAAATAAATTAAAAATGAAAACGGGGTTTTGGTTCTGTGAAAATTACCATCCTAAACATAGGAACACCTTTATACAGAGTGTATAAGGCTCGACTGTCAAAACTCAAGGAAACGATTAAAAGTGAATTTTGTTCCAAAGCTCTTCCCTTTTTTGATTTCGCTAATTAACAGCCCATTATTGATTCTACCCCTTTTCGGCAACAAATGAGAGGAACACTGGCAAAAGAAAGGTAAACACGGGCAAAACCGAGCAGAGCGACATAGCATCCGCACGACTAATATCAAACTGATTTGTAAATCAAGCCCTGAGCCCCCCGGGTACCTAGTGGCGTTAACCGGTGGCACATAGGACTCATCGTTCGGTTTACCTGGTTTGAAATCAGCTAGTCGCTCGCTTTCTTTGGACCTCTTGGTACCTCCTCAAACTCCCTTCCCCTGCTATGGCTCCCCAACATATAGTCCCCCCCCCCCCTTCCCTCTCCTCACGGCATGTATAGGTATTCCAAGTAGAAGAATCAGAATTCCATTCAGTCAGAATTTTCCGTTTTAAATTTAGAATTTTTCATTTCAAATTCGTATGGTTTATCAACATTTCATAGCATAAATATTGAAAAAATGCTAACAATTTGAAATGAAAAATTCTGAATTTGACTTGGAAAACCTATAGATCCTCAGTCACTATATATGGGCCACATCCTCTTATAATAATCCAATTATATGTTTTCTGGTAACGAGTGGTGATTCGTCGCATTGTACAAACCTTTCTTAGCTCCATCATTGTTATTCATGCAGTATTGTTGAAACTATAATAAGTCGTGTGACACCACTAGTACTTATGGCCCTATGTACCATGTATGGATCTTACTCATTCATGGTATATTATACATACCTATTCTCTGGCACCGTTTGACGCACGTTCGACTCCTTGTCTTTCAACAACACTACTACGGCGCAACACCCTACTATGGCCCTCCTATGTGTCTGGTATGGTAGGGTGGGTGGTGTAGCGTCATAACACTTGGAGGGGGTACTTTGGGTACCTACTGAGAACCCAAGGAAGTACCAAAGCCCTTGAATGAGGGAGGTATTGAAAATAAATATAAATATTGAAAATGAATGGATGAAAATAAATATTGAAAATAGTGACTGAAGGATCTTACGTGGGGGGGGGGGGGATAGTCATGGTATGGGACACGATTTAGACTGCATGGAAATGTCCTGAAGGTGGGTGCCATTATGTTTATCAGCTCCATGACCCACACTACTTCGCTTGGTTCTCAAGAGTTCAGCGGCAATCTCTATGCACGAGGCCTGTTGGATCGTAACTATCGTAAGGTTTCAAGTTTGAGGATATATAGTACTTAACTCACTGGATCCTCAGATTTCACAGTCTAGTTCAGTGCACCAATGGACCTATTCCTACTGGTATGCCATCAGATTACGACCTGCTAGATGTACATTGAATGCTGTATATGCAAGGATGTCGTTCAAATACAAGACGAATAGTCAATCTTCCTAGTTAATCTTCCTCCTTGTTGATCGAGAGCTGGTCACAGTCGATTTCAATAAGGGTAAGCGTCTCAAATAAGTAGATACAACTGCCGGGAGCCCAGTTCATCTAGACAGAAAAAAATGCTGAAATAGCAATGGATGCTGTATCTCATTTGAAAATATAGCGCTACCACAATCCCTGCAATTTGAGCCATATTTCATCACTATACTCTTCCGATTGTGTGACTGGCAGGCGTTCGATTATGGGTTCTGGGGGTCGAGTAGCGTGTTTTCATATATATTTACCAAAACTTCGCCTGTCATCAGCTCTCGATCTATTGGTTTTAAGAGAGAACGGCTTGACAGGGTCTACTGTCGATGCCCATAACACACCTATCTATCTGCTGGTCGTTCCATCTTGTTCTTTCATGACTTCTTTTGAATTGAAACCCTTCCATTCAACTATCCTTATTTTAGACAAATAGCTATGAGATTATGTGCATGAACTGTGATTGTAGGTACAAATCTAATTGTGCATTGTATTTCCTTACTACTATAGAGGACAATCTGCAGCAACTCCATTACATTCATGAAAGTGTTCAGCAAATGCGGGACCTGGCCCTGCAGCCTTTCACCTACCAGGTACATACCGCCTTATTTTCTTTAGTGGTAGGCTCCTACAGCGTCAGCTTTAATCGGCTTATGGGAAAATTGTATATATATATATAAAAAGCTTCCTTTCGTGATTCCACATGTTTTCATACTCTACAAACGTCTGCCAAGTTGAGAGGGCAGTATAGCTTCCCCACTTTTGTAACATGAACGTATATAACCAGTACAGTAGTAACCAGAACATATCAGCGAAATTGGTAGAATAATTCAGGAGTTATCCCTATGACAACAATTTTAAAGTTTGCTTATGCGCAGTAGCTACTGTGATGAAATTTATAGGTAATTGTCTTAGAGTCATCTGTACCGGGAGAATCCAACACCAAGAAGGCTAATGTGATGAGGTTTGCTACTTCGTAGCCCCGGTACCCCCAGCCCGTCCGATCATTGGGTGGATTCTCACGGTACCTACCTATTTAGAAACAGTCGAGTTTCCCTTCTCAACCTGGGACGAGGCTCCCATCGCAGAACTATCTGTGTCGTGGTGGCTTTTTCGTATAGGTACCTACCATTCATAGCATGCTGTGCCTACGATTATTTAACAATATATCGTCAAATTTGTGTGTGAAACCTTCATCAAGGAACACTGATATCACACATATTATAACGGTACAATGGCGCCCAACCAGAAGTTCAACCCGCGTTACATCGATTCTGCCTCTTTCCTATCAGAGAAGCATCAAACCCCAGCAAATGGTAAGCTACAATTATAGATACATTTATGTTCATTCGCTCAGGTGGTCTCATTTAATTGATAAATTGGTGTCATTCAAAATAACTGAATATGGTACATTTCGGAATTGTCTCACGTTGCATTACCGGCGTACACTGACTTCTCTCAATCGGGACTTGAGAACAATGCTTGATGTGCTCCCACGTTGCCTAGGAGGCGATTATGCAGTTATCGAATCATGGGTCAAAAGACTTCTCTCTCTGCAAAATGAAGCTCGTGCTCTAGAATGTAAAATTCTAGACGAATCGACTTCGCAGGTGAGAATGTTGAATCGTATTTACACGACCGTAGAATCCTCAACTTACTCAAACAAAAATGTACAAGGGAGTCGGCTCCAGACTCAGGTTCCCACCTGCAGAGCAGACGAATGACGCCTGAGACGAGTACCATTAAAAAAATCTAGATTTCTCCTACAATCACCCCTCTCTACCCCCACTGTGAAAGGGGTTATCAGTAAAATTTTCCTATTATGCAGTGGAAAACATGCTTTACGGTTGTGCCCTTGATTCTACCAATTGAATGTAGCAAAAGAAAGATTATTGTAATAGAAAAATCATTATGCTTCAACTGCCTTGCTTCCACGCATACAACTGAGACATGTCAATCGAAGAATGTATGCGCTCATTTCAAAACACCCCATAACTCACTGCTTCATGAGACCATTTCAACTCGGAACTCTACCGAAAAGAAACTGGATGAAAATGGAGTGAAATTGCTAGGAAAAACAACATCGAAGTCGCATGTGATTCAGGGAACATCAGTGAGCAGTCACACCCCGAACGCTACTCATAAACAAGACGATCGACCCAACTGAACATTGAGAACACCTGTTTCTATTAACTGCTCCGAACTGCCGCCGGAAAAACTTGTTCAGATACGCTCAGGATCTGATCAGCTGTCTCAACAAGGCTCCATAGTGATGAATACTTCTCTACGTCACCAGGAACCCAATGAGAATTTGTTCCCGTAACGAGATCTCACACCTGAGGACGGGCTTTCTCAGTCGGACGCGTTTTGAGCAATACTCTACCAAGCCATCAGTCAAGATAAAACACACCGAAGATGAATTAATATTTTAGGATTCAGCTGTTTCATCGTTTCTTCGCATGGTGAGCTGCTGATGAATACATTGCGGTTGTTGACTATGTTGCTCGCAGTCAGTCAAAACTTGAGCCATAAACTATGGGATGGCTCGAATACTGGCACCGACTTCTGGGAAATCACCAGCATAATTTACCCAGCATACCAGAATTTGAGGACCTATGGACGACAAATCGTTTTTTGGGCTGACTACTGTGAATAGTGAAATGAGAATTACAAATTTACTAAAAATATTTTTTCTACTTCATGGAAGCGGGGATAGTACCAACCCTTTAGACCATCCGGCAACGAAGTTTCCCCATCAGGATCCTGAATCGGACCCTCAATTGACACAACCCGCTGATCTAGTTACTTTGGCTTTCCCCACAAGATTCGAGTTCTTCTTCTCCAGCTATCTGCCCATATTCGCCTGTGGACAGGCTACTTCGAAGGAAGGGGGAGACCACAAATCTGATCATCGAGGAGATGTCTAAAATACATCCTAAAATAAATAACCACTTTTCTGGAAGAACGAATACTAACGGGACTTTGTATTCCTCCGTGGACTTCTGATGCGTTCAAAAACTTTATATTTTACAGTGAATGTGAAACGTGAAGTATTATTCATTTATGTATTTCCTAACCCACCACAAAACATTAGGGACTATTATTCAGAATTCCAAGATAATTGAAATGATTAATTCCTTTAAAAAAATTGCCATAAAAAATCCTGCACCCTGCACAAAACACGTGTGTACCTGAGGACAGGTACTACTTCTGAAGGGGTGACTGATGTACCGGGAAAATCCAACACCAAGAAGGCCGATCCGCCACTTCGTAGCCCTGGTTCCCCCAGCACGTCCGATCGGTTGATTCTCACGGTACCTATTTAAAACCGTTGAGTTTCCCCTCTCAACCTGGGACGAGACTCCCATCGCGATAGGCCGCGATTTTTGGTAGTCCTCATTATTATATACCTCCGAGTTAGTTGTGTTAATATACACCATATTTCTGCATCCCCAGAGTGTACGTACTCTACTTATAAAACTAACTCCGATCCCATATACGAAGGACCCAACATATTTTTACGGTACACATTCCTCAACTACCCTCAGAATTTGAGGGAAATCTGTCCATTTGGAACTAACAAATCTTAGTTTCAGGAAATTCGCGTTTGCATATGCGCACAAGCTACTGGTAGTTCGGTGGCTATGAAATTAATAGGGGATTGTCTAGAGGCTACCCTGTACAATCCCTGAAAATGTCACCAGAATTGGTCTAGTAGTTCCAGAGATAACTCTCATCATAAGCCTGTGACTGCGAATTTCATGTTTGCGCGTGATAAGTAGCTATTACTGATCCTATTGTAACTAAATTCATTGTTCATCGTCTTGGAGTCAGCCCCAAACTAACCTCCAGATTTGAGCTGAATCAGTCCATTAGGAACTGAAAGCCAGGTTTTCAGGAAATTAACGTTTACTTATTACATAGCCCTACAGCCCTTGGTGGGCCTTGGCTTCCCTGACAAGCTTCCGCCATTCTGTCTGGCTAGAGCCTTCTGCTTCCAATTTCTAGAGTTTCGGCGTCTAAGGTCTTCTTCTACATCTTGGATCCTTCGTGTTCTTGGTCGACCTAGTCCTTTTTTACTAATGATTGTGCTGTGGAGCAACCTGTTAGGCATCATGTCAGGTGACATACCTACGTTTTACATGTCCAAGCCATTCAATCTGCCGTGCTTTGATGAACTGAACTATGTCTTCGTGCTTGTACAGTTCATTCAGTTCCTGGTTTGTTTGTATACGCCAGCTTCCACCTATGCAAACAGGGCCGAAGACCTTCCTTGACCTTTTGTTCAAACACACGAAGCATGTTGTTGGCAGCCGCACTCAGTGTCCACGTCTTAGCCCCGAAGGTAACAATGGGGAGCACTAGAGCTCTCTCTGTAAAGCCTGGTTTTGGTGGTTCTGGACAGCAGAGACGATCGGAATAGCTTAATGTTTGTATATTATGCCTGATTTCCCTCCATGATTCTTTTCATTATTTCATCCAGCACTTTATTTCTATTGTTGATGTTTTCGCCTAGATAGGTGAGTGAACGAACTATCCTGAATGTACAGCCATGTAACGTGAGGTTCTACGTGGGCTCTGTCTCACTGCACTGGGGCATGTACATATATTTGGTCTTCTCTACATTGACGGTCAGCCCCATCTTCTCACCTTTGTTCTTAATCTCGAGGAACATCTCGTCCAGGGAACGCATGTTCCTTGCCACCAGGCAGATATAATCTGCGTAAGCACATATCTGCTTCGACTTGTTGACTATATCACCTGTCACATCCATTTTCTTCACAACATGATGTAGCGCAAGGTTAAATACTGTAGTTGAAAGGGTGTCCCCTTGACGTACACCAGAGTTCACGGGGAGGCTTCTCGACACTTCACCACTGAAGCGAACCCTTGCGCAACTGCCTGTCAAGGTCATCAGAACAAGCTTCCTTATTTTCAGTGGTACCTGAAGCTCCTGCAATGCATTCATCAGACCTTAATGACTCACTCAGTCAAAAGCTTGCCGGAAGTCCACAAAAAGCGTATGCAAACCGATATTGTGCTCCCAGCATTTCTCCATGGTTAGCCTAATATTGAATATCTGGTCAGCAGTCCCATGTCCCCTCCGGAATCCACACTTTTAATCCCCAAGCAAGCGTTCAGAGTATACGTTCAGCCTCTCTGCCAGAATATTTGAGAAGATTTTAAAAGCAAAAGCTGGGAGTGAGATGCTTCTATAGTTATCACACTGGAGCTTGCTACGACCATTTCGCTGTCTGGACATCGGGTGTCTTAGGAACGGTGACAAAATCCCAACTGCCCTGTACTCCCAGATCGCTAACAAGTTATCGGTGTGACATCCTTCGAGCCATATAACACGAGCTGTTACGAGGAGCCCAAGTAGGCGTCAGAGACTCACCGGCTGCGAGGCGTGTGATGTGGGATCCATACGCCCGTGTCCACCGCATAATTCCTTCTCCCAGGCTATTTCTAGCCCGCAGGAGTGAACAGTTTATGACCGAAGCTTGTCTCCCTTTTTGAAAATTGGGCAAATTACACTTGAGGACCATTCTTTGGGCATTTTCTCGGCTTCCCAGATCATCAGGATGAGTGTGTGGAGTTCACAATGAAGGTTGTCTCCTCTGTGCTTGAAGAACTCAGCAATGAGAGAGTCATCTCCTGCCTGGGGCCTTATTTATTTTCTTCGTTGCTGTCCTCAGTTGGCGCATATGCTGATATCAGAGTGATATTCCGAAACTTGCCTTTTAGCATTATCTTTGCTAGCCTGTCCCCAATAAACGAGATTACACTGTGCTTTAAAGCAGACCGGATGTAAGAACGGGAAGAAACAGAACAGGATTCATTCTCTCCAAAAAGACAAGCAGAAGCCTGCTACATTTTGAACCAATTGAGGAAATTAACGTTTGCGCATGCATACATGCTACTAGTGGTCCGGCAGCAATGAAATTAATAGAAGACCGTCATGGCGCTAACCCGCGCAATCTCTGAAAATGTCATCAAAGTCGGTCTGTAACTTCTTATCGTTTTCCCTGGGACAAGGAATAATCCACAGACAGACTGATAGACAGACAAGGAACCAAAATTGTTAAGAAAGCTCAGAAACGTAAAAAGCATGTGGAAAGTTTGATTTTGGAGGACACATTTTTTTCTTGCCTGAATACATAGCTTCCTATCATCGGTAGTGAGGAAGCAAAATTTTGAATAACTGGTCTCATGAAATCTAGGATCTCACTGATCTCATGAAATTTCCCGAAGAATCGGTAATGAACATTTGGAGTTCTCATTCTGGTTCTCAGTCTGGGGAACAAATGAGAACCGAACTTTTTGCTTGAGCCTCCCCCATTTTTTTGGTGGCTTCTCAAGTTGCACCATCTGAGGTCACGGTGCCAGTATGAGTGGTATAATTATGCGGTTAATTCAAATTCTGCTAGCACTGCAGTTCCCAAACTTTTTGGGCCCTTATTGTTTGGGCTCAAACTTTTTCTCTTCTTGTCTTATTGTTGTATACTCTTTTGATTTAAATTGTTATGTAGGTAATTTCCTCCGTGGCCCGTAACCCCCATGAGTAAAACATGAAAAACGTGCGCAATCACGCTCTAAATGTGCACAAAACCAAAAACCCCCCTGTTTTGTGAATGCTGTTAACTACCAAATATGGTACATTGTGTTGAGGTATTGTTAATTCTGAATAAATTACTGTTATAATTTCACTTAAAAATGTAAGTTAAGTAGGTTTTCTATCATATTCAATTTAAACAACTCTTCTGCACACAGTGTGACGCCTTTCCGAGTAGGAAAGCAAATTACAGTTTTTCTGTTTCCTTTTGAAGAAAGACAAGAAAATCCACTCATTTTAGTTTAAATTTAATTACCTCAATTACATTATTTTTCGTTTATGATTACAGGAAGCTAGTAGACTGAGTTCATCATGCCCTTCTCTCAATGATGCTGGGTCAGACCCTGATCTTATTTCTAGTATCAATTCCACTCCCACTCAGACCCTTACTGTTGCGGCTCCCACTGCTTCTCGCTCTCTCTACCACAAAAGTAAGACTCCACAACAGACCCCCATTTGTAACATTTCTTTCTCAATTTTGTAGCGTGCTTAATAGAGTAATTTAAATCCAGAGTTCATATTCGAGTTCTACAGCTCAAAAAACACGGCTAGCAGTGGTTTAGTAGTCGATTGGAAGTACTCAGTGATCATGAGAGTTAAATCCAAACCGAAAATTAACATGAAACCCCCAAATTATTGCTATATTCTAAGCAATTCGACGTCCCAGAACAAAACAGTTGTTATTAAGTTTCAAAACTCTTCAAAAAAAGAAGAAAAGTGACCCGTGTTTATTTAAATTATCTCACTTTTCACTGGTGATTATGTGTATTGATAATGAGATATTCATAGGAGCAACCGTCGTTTCATTCCTCACGCTCTATTAAATATCCCTTACCACAGGAGGTTCCGGAGAATGGGAGCTGTTTCGGAGAAATGCAGCAGCTGAAGGCGAGTGCGAAGTGGCACGTCGTAGGAGTTGGGCTGCGCTGGAAGATCTGTCACATGGCAAAGATTCCTGCAAACCAGGGAGGCAACGCAGGTAAACAACGACTTGAATATTTCATGTTACCCTGTTTTAATCATGGTTTGTTGTACATTATTAGGTGTATATAGAGCACTGAAGATCCAATTCCCTTATCATTCATCTACACCTTGTTACTTATTATTGTTGATACAAGAAGTAAGTTGCATTCTTCTTGAATGCGTTTTCCTTACAATTTACTCTCTGAAATTTTTGCATTGATCTATGCTAGAATATTGCCTTGAATTATATTATTTTTGGCATCTTTTACATTAAAAGTTCGATTAACTGAACGGTCAATTAACAAAAAAGTCGTTCGACCTAACATATTTTCAGTTTAAAATCAGCTCTCTACTAACCAACGATTCTAAGAAAATACCAACTTCACTTACTTACCGATTAAAATTAAAGCAACTGGAAGTCACAATTATTAATCAACAATAAAACCTCAATGCGTAAAAGTACCAAATCACATCATATACAAATAATAATAAAATACAAATTCTACAATTTCGGATTAATCTTTGGTTCAGTCAGTGCTGTGATTTGCTACTTCCCCGTTTCCCCACTACTTCTTCTGACTGATACACTAACATATTGTGACTGTACACAACATATTATAAGTTTGACGTTATCCATCATCCGACTTAGGAGCCCCGAAGCTGTTGGTTAATCGAACTATTACTGTGTTCTACCCGTGAATCTTGTATTGCATATGAGCCCCTACTAATCCTGTGTTACCACTTTTTATTTCACGTTTTGGTTCTTGTATGTTCTCATGAAGTCGTAATGATATCGGTAAAACGAATGTAGGCTGTATTTTCCTGTTCTGGCGTTTGAAGATCTTCCTTAGAATGTTCATGTGAAAAATTTTGATCGGAAATTAAGAATGAATGCATTTTATAGATACTGTATTGGAATATGTATTTTGAGTTGTTGTAAGCAAACGAAATCTTATCAGTCTTCAACTATTACTAACTCCTTCCAAAAACCTTTCCTGTATAATAGTTGAAGCTAGTTAGAATTTTATACTAATGACTAACTACTATGAATCGCACGAATCGTTCTTGTTTATCGAATCTGGAATAAAGCTAATAAATTAAGATTATGGTTACTTTTAGGGAGGCACCTAGGCTCGGTATCTTTTGATTATGATACATGCCCTCCAGATGAATGCAGGTACAGGCTTAGTTTGTCAGGGGACTTATTTAATTCTCACCCCCTTTGGGTGGAGAGGAGTTCGCCGACTGCCCGACGTGAAAAATATTGACAACTGTTATCCTAGCCCACAAGCGGTCACTCATCCATGTGCTAACCATGCCGCTGATCGCTTAACTTCGGTGATCTCACGGGACCCTGTTATTCCTCCAGATAAGGCCGTCGGCAGTTCCGAAAGCAGCTGCTGGCTGCACAACACGGCTAAAAGATACAAGGAAGGTATTCCATGCATCTTTGGATCCATTGACTGTTGACAGTGTTGACGTCACAGCCATACGAAATCCACATTAACCTCGCAATTTCCCGCCAAAAGTGTATTCATCTGTTTAGTTTCTAATGCTTCTCCCTTGAATTAATCAGATTTCTGAGTTAGAATTTTGTGCATAAGGGGTTTTGTGTTAAGGGGCATACAATATTGTGTAATGTTTTCATTGATCAATAATTCGTAGGTACTGTTTATATTGGTTCACCTCTGACCATTCGAGTATATCTTATTTAAAAATTAAAAAAGGATCCTAACCAAGATCTATCTACTGATCATTTTTTTAGCGAATTTTTGAAGAAAATGAAGTTATTGCAATGGCTTCAAAATTTTTGTAATGCAAATTTTTGAAAATTTTCTTCATGGAAATCCGTTTTAGACCATTCTAAAACGATTCATGAAATTTAACACTTTCTCATATATATATATACAGGGTGTTTCATTTCGCGACGGTCACAGGCCGGGTATCGATTCTACAGGTCATTTCCAGCAAAAAGTGTCTCCTAGCGTTTTTTTAACCCCCTATTTCCGTGAGTTTTTTCAATTTTAAGATTTTGTGTTTTCTTTCGACTTTACATCACTAAAACAGCCATAACTCCCTTCATTTACAGTGTAAAGTTGAAAATAAATATACCATTGGAAAGAGCGTTAAATTTCCTATCTCCTTGATGGAAAACAAAGTAGACAACACGGTTGAAAAATGAACTTGAAGAGGAAAAATTGCCAGATCTTGAAAATCACCACTTTCTTTCAATCGCTCATAGGTCCCTGCCATCTTGCATGTAATTTTTGTGCTGTAAGACTAAAAGTTGGCCCAAAATCTCAGCTTTCCAACGGTATACTATGTTTTAATTTTAGTGCATCAATTAAGGGAGAAAATTGTGTTTGAATGCACAAAAACGTGTGTTTTTCAAGGAAATCGAGTGTTTTAGGGTGTTGACGACCTGACCATGTCATGAGGAGATAAGTATCGTTTTCCAGCTAGTTTTTCTCGCTGAATCGAATGGCGACACTCCCGATTCATTTTGACCGATAAAAAATTGTTTTTTCGATAAAATTAGTGAATTTTTGGACATATTAGCTTATTAAAACCATATGTTGTTGAGCTAGTGAACAATCTATGCAATAATTATTTGGAAAAATTCACACAAACACACGTTACTAAACATTACTAAAAATGGTTTTGATAAGCTAATATGTCCAAAAATTCACTAATTTTATCGAAAAATAAATTTTTTATCAGTCAAAATGAATCGGGAGTGTCACCATTCGATTCAGCGTGGAAAATTACCTGGAAAACGATACTTATCTCCTCATGACATGGTCAGGTCGTCAACACCCTAAAACACTCGATTTCCTTGAAAAACACACGTTTCAAACACAATTTTCAAACACAACACAAACACAAACACAATTCAAACACAATTTTCTCCCTTAATTGATGCACTAAAATTAAAACATAGTACACCGTTGGAAAGCTGAGATTTTGGGCCAACTTTTAGGCTTACAGCACAAAAATTACATGCAAGATGGCAGGGACCTATGAGCGATTGAAAGAAAGTGGTGATCTTCAAGATTTGGCAACTTTTCCTCTTCAAGTTCATTTTTCACCCATTTTGTCTACTGTTGTCTACTTCGTTTTCCATCAAAGAGATAGGAAATTTAACGCTCTTTCCAATGGTACATTTATTCTCAACTTTACACTGTAAATTAAGGGAGTTATGGCTGTTTTAGTGATGTAAAGTCAAAAGAAAACACAAAATCTTAAAATTGAAAAAAACTCACGAAAATAGGGGGTTTAAAAAAAACGCTAAGAGACACTTTTTGCTGGAAATGACCTGCTGACCTACTCTCTGCATCGAAAATTGAGCTCGCAGATCAGCTGTGTCAAAAATGGAACTCCCAGATCAGCTGAGTCAAGAATGGAGCTCTCAGATCAGCTGAGTCGAAAATGAAGCTCTCAGATCAGCTGAGTCGAAAATGGAGCTCCCAGATCAGCCGAGCGGCTATGGGCATTATACCTACCCATAATCTATTGTTTTTCCCATCAAGGGGGAGATTTCAAAGTTTCTCCACATTCGGTTTCTAATTCTCACTGTTTTTGGGTCAGTCTTTGTAGATGGGCGATCTATACAGAAAATGATAAACCGTTGTGTAATAATTTGCAGCGTTTTTTATTTTGGACCAAATGTTTAAGGGGGCATTGAAAATCCCGGTGGAGGCTTTTCCTTTAATTTTTGCTCTTATGTTATTCAATATAACTTTATTTTCGTAGCATTCAGGATTGCCTTCATTAAAGAATTGGTCGATCAGTTCTTGATATCTGTCAATAAACTGTGTTAGTACCTCTGGTTCACCTGTGAAATCCGGAATTCCACTATAATCCGTTTTGTCAGGTTTTGACCTCAACTGGTTGAGGTGGTGGATCAGGCATATTTTGACTTTGGTGTGGATTCGGAAAGGTGATAGAAGGTAAGGTGGGTCTCAGAAGTTCTCTGAGTAAATTGGACCGATCTGAAGGCGGGGAATAGGGCCGTGAAGTTGACGGTCTGTTCCTATTCGAAAGTGAACCTTTGTCCTTTCCTTTCGATTGGAAGGACTGGAGGAAATTTTTTCTATGGTCTCTACCCGCCGTAGTGATACGGTTTCACTACTTTGTTGAGTGAATTGAATGGTTAGTAAAAAAAAGTACAATATTTCTGTACTTACAAGAGCAGGGGCAGCAGCATGCTCGTACGATTTTTCCAGTTCGAAAAATCGGGTTCGTTCTCCTTGTTGCGATCTTGAGTCGAGAGGTTCTGCGTCAAGGCTCTGCGATGTGGAGGGTGATGTAGGTACTTCAGTTCAAGACTTTAAAAAGTTCCCGAAAAAAACACGTTTGTATTTTCGGTAACTGGTCCTACCGACTGCGCCAATTAAGTTCGGTTATTTGAACTTTAGTTTATTAAAAACTTTTATTTAAATTAAATCACAAATCGCAAGATTG
>JAEMON010000001.1:10511355-10543208 GCA_030264115.1 Lygus lineolaris | reverse complement strand
GTGTGAAATACCATCCTAAACATAGGAACATATGGTATTTCGCAATCAGCGTAAAATTTCCTATAAGCACCACCTACCTAATCGGTTAAAATCATTCTTTGAAAATTCGCTCACCGACTCATGCTGCATGAATGGAACTTTTTATAAACATCTGTTTGTCATAGGTGTATCGTATTGTGTGGTTTAGTCATTCTTTTGTTGGGATTTAATTCTTTCAGATAAATTCAACTGAGTAGGTATCTATTCCTGCAATGGTTTTCCATTAGCATGCCTATGATTTGTTAGTTTAATTAAGCATAGCTCATTAGGAAGGTATTCGTTATAACTGTAAGGAAACCAATATTAGTTCCTGATGACTAGTTTTACAAAACACTTGTCCATTGGGGCAAATGGGTCACGTCATCGTTCCTCCATCCTTATTTCCTTTGTTCCTTGAAACAGAGATCATCAGTGAAGTCAAGGTCTTCAAGTCCCCCCCCCCCCCCCCCCCAGGGGGTGGGGGGGTTCAGGCCCTCTGAATTATACGGTTTTGTCCTCCAAGTGACGCTCTCATACGCTGTCAAGCACCAAAATGAACAAGGTCGGCGATAGTACGCAGCTCTGTTTCACACCAGTCTCAATTTTGATGAAGTTCGATTGCACTCTCGAACGGATGGACGGTCAGACACTCATATCCACCATATGTAATGATCTTGCTAGGTATTCCATACCTTTCTAGGGTTCTCCGCATGATGTCTTAGTTCAGACCAGATAGTCGAAGGCTTTTTCAAAGTCAACAAAGACAAGGTACAACGGACTCCGTCATTTGACGATCTCCTCCAAAATTATTCTCAAGGTATTAATGTGATCGGTGCAGCTTCGGTGTTCCCTAAATCCGGCCTGCTCCTTTCTCATTTTGTGCTTGGCTGTTCCCTTGATCCTCTTGAAAATCATCCGATACCCCATCCTGCTTAATACAGGCTGACACGCCTCCCCAGTGTTTGCACTTAGATGTGTCACCTTTCTTCAGAATCTTCACAATAAGACTACTTTTCCATTCTAATCGTGTTATCTCATCTTCCTTTATATTCTTGAAAAGGGGTGCAATGATACTCATTAATGCTCGCGTAAACCATAAATTCCAGGAGGATTCTCCATTCCTGAGAGACTTCAGCTTTTTCTGCATCTAAGGAAGGAGAACCTAGGTACCTACATCAATTACAGTTGACCCATGGTCAGGTATCCGAAAATGCAGTCCCCGAGCGTTTTGTGCACTCCCGATTCAACACCTCAGACAAATTAATGTTCTTTCCATCGCCCATGGTCAGCTTGTGTGGTTAGATGAGTACCTACCACTTTTGCTCTTGATTGTGCGAGTTTTGACAGAAGCCGTTTTTGAGCACGGTTCTAGTGGTGCTATAGAATTCTTTTGCATCCCCCATGTGAGCAGCTTCTTCAGCATATGATGTGATGTTTAGTAGGTAAACTGCTCTCTTTCTGGAGCATTGGTTTCCTTTCCATCCAAGGGTAAGACAAGTTTCTCCTATCTCAATTATGGTTGTTTTCTAGGAACCTCGGCTCTAAGGTTTTCTCTGACTTCACTTGCCGTGAACATTATACGAGAAAGGGGAGCTGAGACAAGTTTAGAAAGAAATCATGAGCTACAAACTCGATATCAGGTCTAACCGAAGTGAGGAGGCTTAACCATGAAGGTAGAGTCCGATTATTCTAGAGACTTCGAACCACCCGAAACTATGCTGTCCTTAGTCAAGAGGTGTGGCTGTAAATCTGACATTGTGTTCATGATATAGTCATGGTATGATGGGTGAGTTCACATTGATTTATCTCTGAAACCATAGGTGAGGCAGGACAGTCATTACGCGTTTGTGGAAAATATTATTTTCATACAACTGCCATTACAATTTACCAGCGTAAACGTTCAGAAAATTAACATTTATTCCTAAAAAGTCGTGAGTGTTATTATAGTCCCTTGAAATAATAGTTTTCCTTTTCTCAACTCTTGGATCAACAAAACACAATCATAATTTTCTCTCAGAACACTCAATAAAACATGTTTTCCTATAATGACGAAAATATTGGCCAACTATTTTAGGAGCATCTCAAATCAATGCAAAAATTTCACATTTGTGCTGACCAAAAAGTGTGTTGCCCACACGATAAAACCTAGTTGTTGAAAACTAAAATTGTTTGACTTACCTACTCTTATTAAGTTGGTTTTTTAAAACATGTACTTGAATATTCATGCAGTGACGTCAGTGTCGCCAACGTTTTTTCAGTGGTTTTGTTGGTGAAGAATTACAAGTAGAATTTCTTCAGATAGTGCACAGATGTGATTCTTCGTTGATATGCTGTGAAGTATTATTTGTTTTTTAAGTGGCAATGACTTATGCAGCATTAGCTTGAGCAGTATGGAGTCAGATATGGAAGACCCTTTCTGTGAAAGTACTGCAAACCTTCTTGGGACTGACGATGCAATTGCTCGAGTTAGGCAAGCTCGCACTAATCCTAACTCATCTACGCATTCGCTGAATGAAGCTGATTTGCAAGTATGTAGTTAAATATTATTTTTTTTAAATCAACAGTTCTTGTTTGAACGTTAACTGAGATTAACAAGGTGAAGGCACATTGCATTCATCAACGTAACAGTGTGGTCTAGTTGATAATTAATTAGGTAAACTAATTTTAAAAAAATATTGCAAAGGTTATTATTATGTAGGTACTCGTAATTAATAATTACCTATTCAAACAATTATTCATGGGGACAATGTGTATCTATTTGAGTTTTGTCTTCTTGCCGGCATGCATACAATTATAATTTTCACTCAGTAAAATCGTACCAATAGGTATCATTTCAGCATTATTTTTTCGATTCATTGACCTCCCATGATCTAATCCAAAGGGCGTTGTCTATTTTAGCGAAGTTCGAACAAGAAAATTATGCTATTCCCCAAAAATATCCGAAAATCAAAAAATGTTAGTAGGCGAATTTTGAAAAATGTCTGAGAAGAATATTATCTCAAAATTGAGTTTATGACCTTTGTAATGTTTCATGTGGAGGGCTATTCAATGCAATAATACTATATCGCAATGCTTTTAATGCAACAGACCTACTGCAGAATACCCTGGACAATTTACGGAAAAATATAATTGAGTTAGGTAGGGACATTGGGTTTGCACGGGATTATTGAATTGGTTAACATTGTTCTTCATTGATCCATATTGTAACCCCTCTGGTGTAGCACATTCAATATATGAGTGTGTGGATTAAAAAATTCCACATTATTAAGATTAAATAATTAAATCCTGCAATGGTTATTATTTTTTGACTGTGCTACGAATGGCCTGTCTACATAACTCACACATGTACTTTATGTGCATTGTGTCTGGTTTAACGCGTACCTAGTAGTATTTAGCCATGGAGTTCAACCATTTTGAACAGCTAGCTGACAAAAATATGGTATCTTCACGGGATATTTGATACAATGAATATATTGAATATGATATCCATAGAACTCAACTTTCATTTCTCCCTCAGAGTGAAGATTGAATTGATTGTGATTTGTTTATTACATCTTCTCAGCCTAAAAAATAGGAAAATTTACGTATTCAGTCTAAATTTTACCAGTTCATCTGTCACAATCTGATACTATAATTTTCTCACCTCACTGATAACCATTTTCGTAATTCATAACATTCAAATTGACTTAGTTTTTTTCCAATGCAGGGTGACTTTAAAATAGTTGTTTCCAAAAGAGAAGCAGAAAACCGACTTTTAAATACAAGGCTGAACTCCCCTTTACAAAAATCAGTCTCCACGCCATCAATAATTGCTGTTCGAGAGCTAGCCAATACTGAACCTATTGTTGTTGAGTCCTCTGCAACCACGTTGCCAGTGTGAGTTCCATGTGTACACATAATTCGTGATTTGCTTGTAATTAGTTTAGCTTTGCACTCTATATGCACCAGTAAATTACCAATAATTATGAAACTGGACATTCCAATAAAATTGTACATGTATCTAAAACAATACATATTAAGCACTCTAACCATTAAAGTGCGCGGACGTATCAATCTTTCAGTACTATCTTGCACAAATGTTCTGTTGTATCTACATTTCAATCTTCTTACATCAGTAAACTATTTCCAACATCAGCTAAACGTATTTCTTGCTACTATGTATTTAGAGTTTCTCTGTGCGTAGTCTTCTCTTCAGATCATTCTTTCCACCCAGTTACCTACCTCTTCACATGTATTCAAGTTATTCTTCAATTTTTATGGGCTTTGTGTGTACCTATATCTAAATACACTGGTGAACCCTACTTTTTCCTGAGCTTGTGATTGAAATGCCTGGATTTCAAAACAAAACTTTAGCCGTCTTAGAGTTTTCCTAAATTTTTTGTAAGTGGGAACTATAATTTGAATTGCCAGATCTCATGATAATGATTATGGTAATGGTTAATGGTACGTACTTATCCAAAATCTACATTTTTAAAATCATCCTCAAAAATGAAAAATAATTAACATGCAGAGGGTGTCCCAGCAATTACTTTGGTACCATCCACTTAGTAAACCAAACGGCATTCTTAAATTTTTTTTCGAGGACCCCAAAAATGGCATTTTTTTATTAACGTACACTAACTTTGATTTTCAACTGGTGCCCTTCAACTGATTTTCTTTGCTCGATTTTTTTTTGTGCGAAATACGCTCAAAATTTGCACGAAATGTGAAAACCCTGGTTTTATGGAGGTATTAAATTACCACGTGTGATACATATATTTTTCGGGGTATTTTTTCATGCTGAATTCCGTAGTGATATTCATGTTTCTATTTTCACATTAATGCCTCGAAGATGTTTATTTTTCTATTTGCGTCACTACCTTGTACAATTCTGGTTGATGGCAGTTTTTCAAGGTAGTAATACGCAAATCGAAAAATGAACATCACCCAGTGATTTAGTGTGAAGAAACACCCAGAAAATCTTTTACCTGGAATCTTGTAGAATAACTCCCGAAACAAGGTTTTTCACATTTTTTTACACTAAAAAATTCGACTGATGGGTTATTCAAAGACACTTGACCGTTTGTTGAACGTAGATTAGGTAGTTAGGTAGGTACTTCAAATATTTCAATGTCTTTGTATTATGGAATTACAGTTTTCGGTTTTCTTTGACAAGACAATATTTAATTTACTATTGGATCATAAAACTTCCCACCAGAGAACATAGGTACCTACCTGCTTACTAAACGAGCTTCATCAGCACATAATAGGGCAGGACCTACATCGTCATAGCCAGATATTCCACCAAAAGGAATAACTCCTACTCGCCCACTCCCTTACACTTGCGTCTTTGGGGCGGACTGCAAGGGCTGCAAGCAGAAGGTCAAGAGCGAGCGCTCTGTCGGCGTTTCAGTGAAATGAACCCGCTTAAATTAGATCCTATTCTGAAGTAAAAATAAAGTATTTCCACGAACATTAAAGTTCCTATCCGTCAAAACAGGATAATTCGTAATTCTTAATCAAGCTTTTCCCTTTTCAGCGCCTCCGTTTTTAGAATGTGAGAATAGGTAAATGCCTACCTAACATTTTCCTTTATTTTCGTAGAGAAATGATGGACAACAATACCTATTTGGCAAAAACGTTGAAACGAAGATAGAGAAGTATTGAAGAAGGCAGGTATTTTGAAACAATGTCCCACCGCCAAAAACCCAATTATAATCGCAGCGATGAATAAACGTTTTCAATCATACAGCATAGCTCTATAAGCGAACTTTCAAAGAAATGTTGTTGATAAATACACACATGCAAAACACGCAGTCCATGTTGAAAAATATCTCAATCTTACTGATTTTTTTGTGAATTTTACACCTATTTTTACCCTAAACATGCATGCTGGCGATCTGGGACCAGTTGCACTCGACTCAGCCAAAAAAAAAAAAAAAATACTTGGAAAATGATAGCCCTAATGTCCATATTGTCAAAAAGCATTTTTGGTCATTTTTTGTGAATTTTAAATTTGGACACCATTTTATGGTCCTACCGAGCTGGCCAACGAACATGACCTGTTGATTGCCAAGACCAATTTTTCTGCGTTGGAACGAAATTTTTACAGTGTAATTTAAGGGAGTTTATCGTCTGGAAATACGGCCTATTAATAAATATACCTATATAGGTATAGGTATATAAATATACAATTACATACGACAAAAAACATTAAAATCACAAATTTGTGATCTATATTTTTTTTTTTTTGGGGGGGGGGGGGGGGGGGGGGGCCTCCCTGGCCCCCTATCCCCGCATTTTAAAATTTGAAGGCATCTCTTCGAATATTCGCTAAAACAAACCAATTCTCAACCCTTACCGTGGTAGAACTAAGTAAGCATAGAATATTTGGCTGGTGGCGGGAGGCCTAATATCAGACTGAGTAGTAAATATGGTAGGAAGGTCCACCCATAAGTACCTAATAATAAATTCACAGCCATTACGTGTTCCATAAACAATAATTATTTTCCGCCGGAAACATGATTTAATTGATATCCGTATTTGAAGTAGGTACAACAATGAAAGTTTGATTTCATTGGTTCACCCTGCGATCAGCACACCAACTCCTTTACCGAATTTAGATTTTAAGCGTAAAGGGAGGTTCAGTAACTTCCTTGAAATGCCGCCAGATCGCGTTTGGGAGCAGCCCTCGCGGTCTGCCCCACAGACACAACTCACTCCTTACAGTCTTGTCTTGCTGTGAAATCAGCAAGTAGACCTTCATGGTAGGTAAGTATTTTGGAGCTGGTGGTGAACAGAAGAGTGGTGTTTTCGGACCCAGATTTTCAGGTAACATAGGAGAATATTTTCTGTATCTGCCCAGCTGATTTACTGTTTTGGAATTCAAGTACCCAACGTGTCCACTTGTTTAAGAGCTTTATAATTCGCTCTAAGAAAATGTCGTGAGGAGTAGGCGAGTGGGAGTCCTTATTGGAGGGAGATGTGTGAATCATATTTTTTTTTAAAGTATTTAACCTGGCTTACCTACCTGGCTTATGATATACCTACATTACCCCAATGTGCTGATGTTGCTTGTGATAGGGAGTGTTTTCGGGCTATTTAAACCTTTCTTCAGAATCTGCACTTGGAGCCAATTATTAAGAAATAGTGTACCTACCTGAGGGATGTAGGGATGTCACCACTTACTACCATTTAATCCAGCCATTTCGTAGCACTAAAGCGATTCTAGCAAACAGAGGAGAGAGCATTCATCCATGCTGACAAGAGCATTTGAGGGAATCGTAAACATCGAAAAGGCCAAGGTTTTTTAAACTACTCCAAGTTGTAAATACTATTTGAATTAAATACGAATTTCAATTCTAATAGTCTTAGAGAGTTTCTTGTTGTGTATTCATACTCGTTATAAAGAAGTATAAGTAGATAGTCATGCTAAATCGGTAAATGAAAATGTTCAGCGAACTACTGTCATTACCTAATTTGGTTTATTCTTGTTCTTTAATTTGAATGTCTAAACCATCACAATACAAGTAGGGGGGGGGGGGGGGGGGGGGGGGGGGTGTCATACCTAATTGGATATTATTCGTCGGTTATCATAAAGTAACTACCACCTATTGTTTCATCTGAATGATTTATTTTTATTCGGGTATACTTTTTAAGTTTACTCGTGCCAGTTGAATCGAACCATAAGCCATATATAGGTAATTGAGTTAGAATGCATACATTTTAATCCATTCAAACTAGTATTGTGTTTATCTACTTCCATTAGATTAGTAACTTTGCATGATGCACTAAGCACTATTGGAGCATGGCCTTTTGTGTTAGCTGGTATTGCGTAGACACAGTGGTCATCAGCTGCATGGGACAACTGGGAGTGATGAAGATGATGTTTTGGATGGGGTTCTAGTGCCGGCTAAAGGAACAACTGCTTTTCATTATTTCTCACCGTGAGTATATTGTTTTTTGCTGTTCACTGATTTAGGTTGGTAGTGTTACACATAATTTAGCACCGTTTTATGGTCAATTAAAAATTTTCAATTGTGATTTGTCGAATTTTTTGTTTAATCCATTTCAAAGACACCTGCGTTATTACCTGTTGAGATCCTTATTAATTTATCCATAATATTTTCTTTGGAAATAGTCTAAAATGTTGAAGTATTTCCTAAGTGAAGGATGAATTCGAAGACCACTTACTTTCAAGGTTCAAGTTTCCATCTTTTGCTATGTTTTCTAAAAAACCGCTAAAATTTCCAAACATATCTCGGGTTTTTCGTTGGAATGAAAATGAGGAACTGAATGAAAGGAAAAACGCTGCAAATAATCACATAACCGTTATTAGATTATTTGCAGTGTTTTTCCTTTTATTCAGTTCTTCATCATATATTATGTATGTGAATAAATATATGTTATATATATGATATATTATATGAATCAATGAGTAGTTAGGTCAACTACCTGTAGTTATCCAACCTACCGTTATAGTGCAATTGAGTAACTAATAACTCATCAAAGTAAACTTGAAATTCGATTCTATTGCATTTGATCAGCTGATATTTTAATGGGAATTTTCCCAACTTACTCAGCATTACGATTCGCACTCGTGCTTCTGCAATTTTTTCAGTTTAATCCTTAAGTTCTTATTGGGAGAAAACGGTTGGTTCTGCATTGATTGGGGTGGTCTCATTCGATTCTAAAAATGGAAAAAACATACTTTCCTATTTGAAGTTTTCGAGCTAGGGCGTTATGAATTGAACCCCAAGCTTTGGGACACAGCTAGGCCATAATTGAGACCTGTGTACCAATTTTCTTTGATTTCGACCCTTGGTGACTTAGCGTATTGCCAGAGACGGCTGACGGATGTTTTTTCCCAATTTTCGGATTTTAAGAGTCTTGAAAAGTAAAACATTTAGTTTTGAGGAGGGGTCAAACAAAATATTTTCGATTTCTTTTGGCTACTGTCCCTGCCAAGGCTGGTAAAATGTAATCTAATAAATCATTAATATTGAAGAAGAGTCTTCATTCCTACATCAATAATTACGACCAACCCTCAGATGAAAGATTGTATTTCTCTCTACCTACCTCAAAGGACAATCACAGCTAAAAGCTAAAGACACTAGAATCACCTGGTTCTAGTGTTTTTACTAAAAACCATCACAAAGTAGAACCATTTTCGACAAGCTACTACCTATTCAAGATAAAACCCGAAATTGAAGGTTGAATTGGAAATTGATAGTTTCTATTTTTATTTTTGTTTTAAGTGCTGCATTCGACGACCACCCAGAGAAGAGAAGAAAAAGAGGTAGCCTCTTCTTTCGAAAAAAAAAGGTAAGAAACATTTGAATACCTGCCTATAGGTAGGTACTTACTCCTGGAACAGGTTGAGAATTAATTCAGTTTCAGTTCTTCATACTTTAGTTTTAATAGGTTGTGATCACTTCCGAAAGGTGAACAATTGTTTCTTACATCAGAATTTCTGTCCCATGAAACAAACAATTCCTGCAAAATTTGACCTTTGGTAGTGAGGAAACAAAACACAAGCCTAGATTTTAAATTCAGCAAAAATATATTAGGGAGCCTGATGTTGAACTAACATTGTTGAAATGTATTGGATAAGAAAATTGTGAAGAACTTTGGCACGGTACCTATTCCATAATCTGTTCCACCAGTAAGTACAGAGTTCTACCACATTTATGCTTGAAAATGAAATACAATAATTTGATTATTATGTCCGATGTAGGTGGCCTGTTTCAATGGCTGTGGCTGTGGCATTGTTGTCTGACTTGTGGAACAGTTTCTAATGAGCAACAGATGTGAATTTTTCATATTCCTTTTTAATAATTCTGTAATTCTGGCGGAAACATTTTTAAAGTGGCTATTGATTTTTTGTTAAATAATTAGAAAACCGACATTGCAACAATAGGAGGAAAATAACGAGTGGGAAATACTGCCAACTTAATCACTCAACAGACATTTCGATTGGTTCTTGGAGAGCCGATCCTAAGCGAGTATAATATCCATGAAACGAAAGAGCCAATGGCTGAGTTAGCATGAATATTTTACCAAATTTTATAGTAGTTACTAGTAAATGATGTATAATAAATTTACTGAGTAAAATATCCAAGTAGTTTGTTTCGCTATTGTTGCTGCTGGATGGTTCCACCGTTTGTCAACCTAAATTCCATGCACGAAAATACATAAAGAAAGTATTCCATGCATCTTTGGATTTTCGCATGGAACAATATTGATCCGTTTACTGATGACAAACGTTTAAGAAGCTGTTTAGTGTTCAGTTTTGAATGCTCCTGTCTTGAACTAATCGGATTTCAGAGTTGATAATTTGAACAGGTTTTTTAAGGGTAGTGAATCTAACGTTAAAAATGCGGAATTCCTATTCCAGTCTGTAGCCCATTGACTGCAATACTATCCTACTATCCAATTACCTGATCTCAAATTTGACTTTTAATTTACCTATTATTTTCAATAATGAACCATAGGAATCGAGCACGATTTTTCTTTCGTTACCCATCCCCCCCCCCCCCCTTAAATTTGATGTTTTACGTTTCAAATTAGGTAGAATCTGAAAAGCGAATTTACAAAAATCCGTTCGTCTGGCGCAGCGGTCCGCAGCTCTTTGCTTAGTTACCCTGGACCAAAATTAAAATGAAATTTGATATACAGATCCCGTTCAGGGTCTAGTTGTGGCCAAAGCTTGGCATTATTGTCAGTCATCTCCAAGGGGTGGAAAATAGGGGATGCAATTTTCAAAACGCCCTAGCTCAAAAGCTTTGAATATGAAGATATCATTTCTCCATCAATTTTAAATAGTTCCGAATTTTCATAATCTAATCCCGGTGCACTGTAGAACCAACCATTCACTCTTGTAACTTGAAAGGGAAAACGAGCTGAAACTCGAGTATGAATTGCAAATATTCCTAAGTAATCCTATTCAAAGATCGGCTGATCAAAAGCAAATATTTTTTGTTTTCAGCGAATTGATGTTCAAGTTTACTTTTATTAGCTTCCTTAGTTACTGAATTTCGATATGAAGGTACAATTCTCGGATAATAATAATTACAGGTACTTAGGTAGTTACTCATCGTGCACAAGAAATTATTGTTAAGATATTATTTTTACTTACTATAATCATTGATCTCAATAACTGGGAAGAGTATTAGGCTGATAAATTATTATAACGACTGTATTAACCAATGGCATCTTTGCAGATCTATACAAAAGAATATTAAACCGTTGTGTAATAATTCGCAGCGTTATTAAACTGATTTGTTATTTGTTCCCAGGAAAAAACGAAAAAAACTCCCCATCAATGGGTGACAGTATGTTATGGAAACTCTCAAGTGTGCGATTTGTGTTCCAAGAGTCTCACCAACAAACCTTCTGTGTATTGTGAAAGTGCGTATTATTCATCCGTATTTTTTACAGCTTTTGCCTTTTATGAATAATCATTATAATATGAAGGCTCTATGAATAACTTATCCTTCGAAACTGACATTATCAGATAGCTCTTTGAAGTTGTGAGCTTTACCCATAGATCAAACTTTGGCCAGTCCTTTGTTTTCAATTCTATTTTGTATTGATAATTTTAATAGTTCTATATACTATACACAGGTTTAGGTAGACGCCAGCCATGAACCTTCTAGAGGGGGCCAATGTGGCCTCCCACCACATCTGTTGCCCCTTTCAGGAGTCCCTCCACCTTCTCCTTCATGCTCTCCAAAGGTGACGTCTCAGGGATACCAAGTTACTTGGCAAGGACCATTGGCACTCGTAGTGGGTCTTGAGGGGGAGGGGGGGGGGACAGAAAAGAAATTCCCCTAGTTGGAGATACGACTTTTACCTACAAAACTTCCAAGACTCCGGATATTTGTTAGGTTTTTTTCCTACAAATTTTTTGGAGCTACCCTCAGAGTTGTCTTGAGGTTACACTTTTCTAAGTCTTCTTGGAACGCGTTTGGGAGCTGGAAAATGCGTTAATACCTTCTCCTTGAAGATTCCAACCGATTCATCATCAAAAAAAATTTTTTCTAAAAATTCCATTTATGAGTTGATGAGCAGATTTTCAAGAAATAATTATTTTAATCTATTTTTCGGTGATTCTTATAGGGAATGTTGCGCTGATTCCGAATATACCACATGTTCCCATGTTTAAGATGGTAATTTGCTCCAAAAACCCAAAACAAATAACACGTTTTTTACCCTTAAGTTTCAAAATTTGACCCTTCAGGGGGAGTACTCCGAAAATTCTGGCCTACGAACTCATCCTTTCTTGTGTTATTATTGACATTTTGAAATATTTTTGGATTGTTTCGATCGATCCTAAGTCCAGATATCGTCTGAAGTGACACACTCAATAAATACATATAATATGTATATACATACAGGGTGGTCCCAAAAGTAACGGACTTAGTTTGAGGACTTATAGGAAATTTCACGCTGATCACGAATATACCACATATTAAGGGTCCCTGAATGTATCTTGACCACTTTTTCCGCAAAAAAACCGCTTCTTTCGACTTTTTTAAGTGTTTTTAGGCTATAAACAAGGAAATTATCTGAAAATCGAAATAAATGTTGTAGGAAATTAAATTCTGCGTCGAATGAGACCAACGCCAGCTCTTCAGATTGTACCTACGATTTTTGGCGAATTTTAGAAGCTTTGATCTGTTGATAAACTGCTTGATAGGAGCTGGAAGGTAGGCAGGTAGTATGAACTTAAAATGTAGGTTTAAATGTTTTTAATATCCTGTTAACCATTAAGTATTAAATGATAAAAAAAATATTTAAACCTACATTTTATGTTCATACTACCTGCCTACCTCCCTACTCCTTTCAAGCAGTTTATCAACAGATCAAAGCTTCTAAAATTCGCCAAAAATCTTAGGTATAATCTTAACAATCCTACAACAACAACAAACAACAATGTTAGGTATCTCTGGCGTTGATCTCATTCGACGCAGAATTTAATTTCCTTCAACGTTTATTTCGACGTGTTTTTCGAATTTCGAGATAATTACCGCGTTTATCGCCCAAAAACACTCGAAAAACCTCGAAAAAAGTGGTTTTTTGCGGAAAAAAAAAAAAAAGTGGTCAAGATTTATTCAGGGACCCTTAATATGTGGTATATTCGTGATTAGCATGAAATTTCCTATAAGACCTCAAAGTAAGTCCGTTACGTTTGGGACCACCCTGTATACATATGAAAAAGTGTTAACTTCAGGAATGATTTTATAATGGTCTGAAACGGATTCCCATGGAGAGAATGTTCTTCGAAAATTAGCTCAAAACATGATTTTATTGGTGGCTTTGGTTTTCATCTCTCTCAACAAAATTAAGTGAATACAACGAGTTTGTTTTATCTATTTTGTTACAGACTGTACTATCACTGCTCATCAAAACTCGTGCAAAGATAACCTAGCAGAATGCAAAGGGAAAATAAATAAGGTAACTAAAGTAGCTGGTAATTTGTTAGGTGGTTCATATAAATTTTGTTTCTAGTTGTCTATTGTTGTCTGTCGTCTTTGTTGTTCATCTGTTGCTTGTTGATTTTATTGGTTCTTGTAAAAACGAAAAATTGCTCACGCTCCGGCACTTCAGATTATTATTAACTCGAAAAGTGAAGGCTAGGTAGAAATCAATGAGGTACCACCGCAATGTTTTGAGGTACTACTCTCTCAGCTAAGTCGAAAATGGAACTCCCAGATCAGCTGAGTCGAAAATGGAGCTCTCAGATCAGATGAGTGGAAAATGGAGCTCCCAGATCAGCTGAGTTGAATATGGAGCTCATTGAAATAATACTGCATCCAAACAAATTTGGTCGTATGGGAAACTGGGAACATTATTAAATTGACATAAAATGTCCCAATATGTTGCAGACTCGTATGCAAGCATTTCTTCTCCCCTTACAATTGGTGTGAACGAAGAGGTTAGTAAGAAGGTTAATTTCATAAGAAAGGTAGGGACGCCTTTTTGACCGACTTGCAAATAAAATAGGGTCATGCTACGACTGTGCGACCTGCTATTTCGTGTCACGGGACAACTTTTCTCGTATTTCCCATTTCATTCTCATATAATGTTGCCTTGCTACTACGCAATACGTGGGAGACCCTTCAAGTGACATATGAATTAATCACTCCTATCCTGATTCCGCTTAAAATGCTAGTCAGACGGACTAGTTGCTTACCAAATGATGTGAGTAACTTATGAATTTATAATCGATCATGCTTCTCAAAATGAACTTGCACACAAAGAATTTTTTCGAAGAAAGGCTCCGGTAGTGATTGTATGTTTTACACGACGTTTAGGGGAGTCCAAAATATATTTAGCATTTATGAAACACGTAAATACTCAGTCTGGCACATGGAGCCAGGCAGAACCTCTTTTATGCCCTTATTCCTTGCAGTTTAGTAAGGACCTAGGATTATTCCTTACTTGCTGGAGAGTTGGTTCTAGGCTCTCTTGGTGGAGTCTTATCAAACAGATGTAGGTGCTTATAAGTATACTTCATGATGAAATCGTTGCAGCTAACTTTATTTTATAATTTAATTTCAGAGTAACATCAAGAATGGTGGACTTGCTAAACTTGCTGCCAAAAGAGGTTCCAGTAGCAACACATCTGGATCTCCCAGCAGGTTGGTTTCACTCTTTAGAATATATTTTGTGCCACTGCGTCCCAAAATTGGACAGTAGTCAGGATTCCAGTGTGATCTATAGGTATTAAGAAGTTCTCTCTTCATCAAGAAGTTGGTTTAGAATCAATAATTTCAATTAGTTGCCTCTGCAAATAAATCCTGTGAATGTACATTATATTGTCATAACTGAATTCAACTGCCAAGGGTTTATTAGGGTTGTAAAGTAGCCTGGCCTTATTTTGGACAATGGGGAACTTGCATGTTTATTTTGTATTTCGTAATTTGAAAGATCTTAATGAGGACTATCCAAAAAGGTGCTACATGAGGGGTATCCGACGATTGAAAGTTACCAAAAACGGGGTTTGTAATAACCTAAATTACGTCACGCGTAAAATTTCCACTTGCTTTTTATGTTTCAGAGCTTTCTGAACAATATTGTTCTGTGTTCTTGTTCTGTGTCTGTGTGTCAGTCTGTGGTCAATTCCTTGTCCCAGGCAAAACTATATGGAGTTATGGTCCGACTTTGATGACATTTTCTGGGACTGTGCGGATTTGCCCCGTGGCGGTCCCCTATGAATTTCATCTCCATCAAACTATTAGTATCATGCGCAAACGTGAATTTCCTGAAATCCCGGTATCTTAGTTCCCAATCGACCTATTTCGCTCAAATTTGGAGGGTAGTTGGGGGCTGACTTCAAGACTATCACCTTGGAATTTTGTCTCGATTGGATCAGTAATAGCTACTACGCAAGCGCAAACAAGAAATTTGTTGTCATAGGCGTAGCTCCGAAACTACTCAACCAATTTCGGTAAAATTTCGAGGGATTACGCGACTTAGACCCTAGAGGGTCCCCTATGAATTTCATCGCTATCGGAAAATAAATAGCGAGTGCGCATGCCCTAACGTGAATTCCCTGAAACTACGATATCTCAGTTCCGAATTGACATATTTCTTTCAAATTTGGAGTGTAGTTAGAGGTTAAGGTTTGAATTTGGACACTAATGCATCAGTAATACCTATTGCGACAATCACCGATGTATTTCATCGCAAGATCTACTGCTCTCGCGCAAACTTGAAATTTGTTGTCATATGGATAACAGATCTACTCTACAAATTTCACTGAAATGTTACCTAACTGATTCTGTACGTCCATGCTACCAAAGTGAGGACGCTATACTGCCTACCCAACTTGGCAGACGTTTTATCTTGGCTTTAGAAATGTTATATTTTAGGAATTGCTCATTGTTTTGATTATAGGAATTTTCCATTGTTCTGATAAATTTCATCATATTGTTAAGGAACACACCGTAATGCAATCAATTTGATTTATTATACACCAAATGCGGCAAGAAATACTTTTTACGACACACAACTTTCTTGACGGAATCCAAAACGTTACAACCAAGATTTCGGACTCTAACAACATGAACATAATTATTTAACACCTGATTCACTCAACACTCCTTCCACCTCTTCTTTTTAGGTTCACAATAGGCGCTGAGCCTGTTGGCATGAACCACCTTCAGTGTTCCCTTGGCACATCTTATTCGAAAAACCCCATTTCAAGCGTTTTACAATTTGGTATGGCCCATCCCATGGACACTGCAATTTTGGGTTCCCAGACACTATCACCTTCCTGGAACCGTGGGATCCACGACCAAATGTTACACCTCTTTTTCGTGTCTTCTGCTCTCATGACCAACCGCTTTCTTGATTCCTCAGGAGCCTCCTCACGTCTTGTGCGAAGCTCTTCCACGTACTGTGGTGGGCCAAACACATCGATGGCAACCCTCTGAAATAGGACGCCGCTCTGACGCACCAGTAGTGGTGCTTTCCCTGGCCGTTTCCCTTCTCTTCTTCTTTCTCACACTTGCTCGCATTGCTGACACAGGTCCCTTACATCGTTGTGGATCCCAACCCAATAGTATCTCTCCCTCAATTGTGAAACTGTCCTCTTTTGCCGGTCACCCCTCAAGAAACCGATTATTTTAATATTGTTTTCGTGAAATATTTCTTTTTGAAGCAGATTACTGGATATTCACATGGTTTTTCGTTCCTCCATGTTGAAGAGCGCTGAATATGTTATAAACTGAGATTTAGCGACAAAAATCTTCGTTGTGAAACTTTTTCACGAAAATAATTGAATTCACCTGGAGGAAATTTACCTTTTTTCCCAAAAATAATTGAATTTACTCACTATTCATATAACACTCCTTCCACCTCTTCTTTTTAGGTTCACAATAGGCGCTAAGCCTGTTGGCATGAACCACCTTCAGTGTTCCCTTGGCACATCTTATTCGAAAAACCCCATTTCAAGCGTTTTACAATTTGGTTAGACCCCTCCCATGGACACTGCAGTTTTGGGTTCCTCTCCTTGATCCTCTGAGTGTTGTATACCCATACACCTTCATGGAACAATGGGGTCCTTGACCACATGTTACACCTCCTTTTTGTGTCTTCTGCTCGCACGACCAAACACTTTCTTGATTTCTCAGGAGCCTCCTCCCATCTTGTGCAAAGCTCTTCCACGTGCGGCCAAACACATTGATTTCAACCCGGTGAAATGGGACGCTACTCTGACGCACCTGTTGTGGTGCTCTCCATGGCCGTTTCCCTTCTCTTCTTCTTTCTCATACTTCACATTGCTGACACCAGTCCCTCACACCCTTGTCGATCCCAACCCAATAAAATCTCTCCCTCAATTATGACCATGTCCTCTGATTTTGTAGTCTAGTTGAAGCAATTTTGAGTTAACCAGTCGATGCAACGTGAGAAGTCGAATAAGAATCAGTGAAAACCTAATTTTCGTGAAAATGGTCGATAGGGCGTGTTGCTTCTTAAGCGACTAAATATCCCTGCAGTATAATGAGGGAATCAAACATGGCCCAGTAAGCTTTGGCAGTAGTACTGATCCCTGCCACTTCTGACCACTCAGGGCGTTGCCGACGTTCAACCCACTTCCAAATTATCTGAAGCCACTCATTTGGCTTGCTCTTTAATCAGGGACTGTAGTGATTCACCCTGATGCACTCCAATGTTGTAGACCTGTTGAACCATTCGCCATCTGTTGCCCTAGACACTCTTTGGGGCTCTTGCTTTATTGGTTGGTGGCCTTGAACAACAATTGAATGCACTCCCAAAGTACATTTATCAAGTTCTTTCATGTTCACAGTAAAGCCATCTGCATTATGGCAGAGCAGGTGACAAAATGCCTGTCTCTCATCATTCTCCTCAGTGGTGTCAATGGATCTTTGGAACAACTCTTTCGGATGTTCAGGCAGTTGCAAGGTTTTATCAACAGTAGACTCCAGTTAACTCCTTCGAACATTCTCCATTGGTCCAAACTGTATTTTTGAACTGCCCAAATGATGAACCTGATTACCCACATCAATCACACAATGGTAGGATTGAAGAAAGTCCATCCCCAAAATACATTGTTCCTGGATGTCAGCAACAACATAGTCCTGGCTCTTGAGTTGTTCGTCAAATAAATCCATCTGTTCATTAACCCAGCCCTACACTGGGATTGTGTCCGTTCTTACTGTTTGGAGCTGACCTTTCATAGTTCCACTGCTCACTCTCTTCTCTTCTACAACCGATGGATTGATTACAGAGACGGTTGCACCAGTTCCCAATATCATCTGACAAGGTCTTCCATCTCTGGAACCTTCCATAACTATGGACGGACGTATGAAATGTTCCATACAGAGGATGTTGAACCAAGACTTTTAGGATCCCCTCTTTCACCTACCAGTCCCTGGGCCTTGAAACTGGTGGTTGCCAGTTTTCCTTCTCTCCCATAACCCAACATTCCCTTTGGAAATGCCCATGACGCCCACATTTCCAGCATTCCAGATCCCTTTGAGAATGCCTGCTCCTTCTCTAGTTGTTCCTTTACAATCGGACATATTCTTTCTTCTTCATCATCCCGCTCCCTTTGTTTCTAACATCAGGCCCTTCTACAGCACAGATGGCAATTGGGGACAGTACTAGGCCTGCTTCCAACTGTAGAGCCCGTGTCTCAGCAGTCCTTAGAGTCATTGGATCACTGCCAATAACCATTTCACGTACCCGCTGGTTCTTCAATCCATTCCGAAATTCCTCCATAGCTATGGTTTCACGAGCCTCCTCTCCTGACACTGCTCGGCGGTCCAAACTGCAACGTCTGTTGCAAAAGTAGCAACGTCCTCTTTCGGGCCTTGAATCCTTTGCCCTATTCGTGCTAAAAATAATCTTGCCTGACCCTGAGCACCAAACCAATGGTTCAGACAGTTAACCATTGATGTTGAATTCCTTGACATGGTTGGAATATTACACAAGGCTGCAAGGGCAATCCCACAAAGAACTGCTATCAGTCAAACTGCAGCTGTGTCGCAATTCCACCTATTGGCTTCTGCAATTACCTGAAATTGCGTCCAATATTGCATCCCATGGGGTTGTCCTGTCAAATGGTATTGGTTTGACCAAATCCATGTGGCCTGAACTTTGGTCTTCAAAATCCTGAGCTCATTTTGGTCACAGCGCAGAACTTTCTGGGTCAGCCCTTGTTTGCTGACTCTCCAATTGATGGATTGCTCCAGTTAAAGCTAACCAACTAACTGCTTCGTGATCAAATCCAATGCAGCAGTAGTTGTTACTCCATCCCTTTGTGAACTTCGGTAAATTACGGGTACATCCTCATTCCCGTCTGCATCCTCTCCTCGCCCCAAAGGCAATACTCCACTGAACTTTTGTTCTTCTGCGATTCCCCCTCGTCCTGGAGGCATCTCTCCAATGAACTGTGGTTGCTCTGCAACTCCTCTTTCCTGTGGCGTGGTAGTTCGGTGATCACTCATCTTGGTAAAGGTCACTTCTGACACCAATTGTTAAGGAACACACCATAATGCAATCAATGTGATTTATTAAACAGTAAGTACGGCGAGAAATACGTTTAACAACAAGGGATGAACGATTGTATTAATAATTTGAGAAAATCTTAACAACGTGCGTTACATTTTTTTCGAAGATACACTTTTATGTTTGTGGCTTTATAGTAAATTAGTATTATAAACAGAAACATATATTCTATGTCCAGTACTTACCTAACACTGATGCAACCCACAGGACTCGGGTCCACAGGGTGAGGCATCGTCACTTGCATGTTGGGATTTCAGTATCCTAACTGTTTACAAGGGAGCGAGCAATAAAAAAATCAAATACAATGGTTTAAAAAATAAATACAATGATGACTCCAAGTTTGGAGATTACTTGACTTGTGACGATTCCGTCTGCACCATAGCAGCGCACAACAGTACAGTTTCCTCTTCCATTATAAGTGGGTGCCTAACTAATCAATCTATAACTTTGTTGGGCTGTAATAATAACGTACCTTTTGGTTCATACCTACTGTTCAATTTAGGAATCCCTAAATTGAATTGTATCTTCGACATATAAGATGTTTGATAGAATGAATTCCATCTGCTAGTCGGCTGGTTTAAATACCTGCCTTTGTAAAAACTTAAAATTATAGTGTACCTGCTGTACATAAATATGTACTGCGTTTTAATAATTTGAAAACATACCACCCACGTTTAGTGAAAGGAAAAGGTAGATTGTTGAATATCAGGTTGGTTTGGTACTACAGAAGGATGACATGTACTTATTCGTCAAGTCAATGGTTTTCAATATTAATCATGTTCTTTGGAGAGTGGTCTGACATTTGTCAATATTTTTATAGCATCTCATGTTGGTTTTTTAAATATAATTACATGGTGAATGATACAGATACTCATTTAATATTTTTTATGGTCCAATAGATGTTTTAATTATCTCACCAAATTTGTACACTTTCAAACCCTTGACAAAGATTTTTTAGATACTTGAAGCATATTTTATACAAGTGACTACTATTGTATTTTGAAACTAATTTTGGTTAAGTTTCTCAATTTGGATGTTTTTGAGATCCTGCTTCGTGAAAACTGAAACGTTAATGAGTATTTCAAACATTGAACTCTAAAAATTGTTTCCACTTCCTCCTTTATTCTATTCTATTAGTATAAGTGTCGCTTCTCAGTTGTGCCAGGTGCCTCAGACCCAACTTCGTAATTAATGTACCTGAATTAGAATGATAAGGTCAATGTACCTACTCTTATCATGATTACCCTTAAACTGCCTTGACTCATTCTCCAATCCCCTTTACTGAGCCCCCTCCATCTTAGAATATCACCGTTACCTCAAAACTATTAGCCAGTGCACCATTATTGAAGTTAAAACCCCATTCACTTTCGCTCTTAGTTTCCGAGTGTTTTATTAGGGACCTAACCCCAATGAAAACGATATTATATTATTCTTTCTATTCGCTTCTGAGCATTCAGACACCATTCGTTTGCTTACCAAGTTACGAAGTTGACAACACTTATTCTTCGTATTGCCTTTCATGGAAATCAATGTCATTCACTGTGCCTTGATTTTTTCGTCAGTTCTAATTAGCTAGGTTACTCAGTATCAGAAGCGAAATAGTGTAGCAGTTTTTGCTACCATGTTGAAGTTGTTGTAAGTGTATTATCCATTTAAGCTTTCAACCCTCTTCCTCATCAATTGTAAATGGTAAATGATCCACCACTAGGTTTGATTCGGGTTGTCATTAATTTGTTTCATGTGCAAGGGTTCTATAGAGGCGAATATACTTTCTAAAATAACCTACATCAATCGATATTTTATTTCAGCTTATTAGGTAATCGACACAATTTGACCCGCACCGTTCTTCATCCTGATTGCCACTACTTACTCCTCTCACTAGATTGACCCTTAGTCCTCCTCCTGGCTGGCAGCCCTTCCTCTTCTGTTGGTCATTGTCGAAACGTTAATTTATGCCTGTTTTTACACTTTCGAAAACCCACTTTTTGAAAGGAAAAAGGTTTTAAGAAAGATAGAAACGGTTTCTGTGAAATTACCTTCACACCCTCACCCAAGTTGAACGCTACCTGTTTAATTTGTGGAGGGATTACCCAATTATTCATAAAAATAACCGTTTCTTGATTAATAACAGTTGAATATCTACTAGGTATTTCCATAATGGCCTTATTTGAAACATGGTCGTGGATAATAGCCCCCCATTTTATAAGGGAAATTCATAGATTTAAACAGACACTCAGCTTATGACTTCTCAGGCCGTGACTTTTAAATCATTAATATTTTATATTTTGTCTTCATCTGCACCTAGTTTTAAACAAATTTTCTTTGCAAGATAGTATTACTTAGTCAGTTTTTCCATTCAAGATTGGATATTTTATTGCATTAATGTTATATAGTAATTCGGTTTGTATCTGTTATATATTTTTTTATGCTTCAGTCGCATGTTGCTATGCAGTATTCACAATCACATATCCAACTTATATAGATTTGATAGGAATTTTATTCAAGCTTTTACTGGTTTATATCCATTCATATTTTGACATAAGGTGTCTTTATGTGACTGCATGTAAGTACCTATGAACTTCCCAGTGGATAATTATGTGAGACATTTATTTGAGAGCTCACATTGAATTTTCCTTTGGTAAATTCTAATTAATATAAACCATTCAGTGTTTTTATAGCACTGGAATAGCGAGCTATTCCAATAGCCATTGGGCTGCTTTAATGTGAATGCAATGCTTTGGCTTGATACGTCCCTTGCTAATTTGTTGTGCGCTCTCAAAAGGAGGACAACTCTGTGTTACTCACCCTGGCGGCGAGTAGCCACAAAATTGGGAGTCCAGTAAGTTTTAATTTAGCCATGCTCCCCATCATTTTCTTCTGCTCTTTTCATGGTTCCTGATTATGAACTCATCGTAAATGAAGAGTATAACTTATTCCATTTGACATAACCATTGTACTTTGCATTGTATTGTAGTGCTAGTATCTGGTTTTCAACTGTCTTTCATAACTCATTTCCTTCATCTGTATTTGTGAATTTCTCTTTTTCTATTGGAATGGGGAACATACATGTGACTGAACCAACTTTCATTTTGGATTTCCGGTAATTATTGTGTGTAAGAAAAATTGGTGCTAGATTTCTTGCAATCTTCATCTACACTTGTGACCAATTTTAAAAGTTGAGGAAAAGGAGGCTTTTTGTACAGAATATAAAAATTAACGTTTTGCGAGTATTTGAAGGATATTGAAATTACCGCTCAATGACATAGTGCTGAAAAAGTGCAGTGATTGGCTGGGACCTCCTTGTTAGGGCTAGCTAACCCTTATATAAACCGAAGCAACAGGCATATTGCTGCGTGTTTACATACTACGTCATCCACGAAATTTCCAATCTTTTTTCACGCAAACATTTTCATATTATAGATAATAGCCCATTGTAGATTCAGTCACGACTCTGATTGCAAAAAAATTGCTACCTACGTTTAGGAGAACGGAGAAGTGCCAATTGGTTGTAAATAGTTACACATCCAAGACTCCTTGTCAACGTAAGATAGGAGTAATGGACTAGTGGGAAAGAATTCAGGAATTGTCATGCAGGTTCCCCTTTCAGTGTTATGTACTATTGTTTCTATCCTGACACTTCCACATCCTCATTTTGGCATTGTTGCTGAAGTTCACCTACAAGAACGAATCCTGATGCATGGTGTTTAATCTTGTTTGCTCCTTTTATGCTCTTGAAATCGTCATTAAGGGAGCCTATCCACAGTGACTTTGGTCCCTTTCACACTGGCATATTTGAGTTGGAACAAACAACACAGTTGCCTGAGACACAATCGACTTTAACTCCCATATTATGAAATATAGAACCACAGAAGGGCCTAGACTACTCCGCTCCTTTTGACTAGACACTTTTTCTCTACTCCAAGACCTAATTCAGTGGTGCTTGATCTTGATGTCACGTGTGACACAATGGCATGTGTCACGCTCCAGCCTTGTATAAAAGGGTTGAGGTAGTTCTCATTTAAATACTTCACCCTCACTACCCCTCCCTCCTCCTTCTTCTCTTTATCTTCTTGACTTTCCTTGCACCTGCCATGGCAGCCGCGTTGTTTTCATCTCGAACCCCTCTAGTGTAAATGCCACCGTAGTTTAAAGCACATCTGTACAGCGGCATCGACCACTTAGGATGTACGCATTGTCAGCTAATTAGAGTGTCTCCTCAGTCCACAGTAACCTGATGCCAATTAATTTTTTGTAGAATTGTTTCATGAAGAGTATGGCTCTGGTTTTTGTCAAAAATAAATAAATCAATAATGGAAAATGATACACCTTAAGCTACAGATTTGGATAGTGAGGCCAGACTTCCTAGTTAATTACTGGCCAATCTCCACCATCTATCCATGATTAGGCAGTTCATTTTTCCATATGAAACTTAGCCGAAGCAAATCTGTGGGGTCCGGAGTAGCTCAGGTGGTAGCGTACCTGACTTCTCTGGGCTGTGACTGTAGACCGATCGCATCGAGTCAAGGTCACAGCAGTCCCCGTCTCCACCTAGGGTGGTGAGGCAATAGGTACAGCGATAGATGCTGGAAAAACGATTTGAACTCTGGGAGGAATCGATGAGCTGATCACTCGCCACCTCCGTACAGGTTCATACCTGGTCCCTCGCGGACTGTCGCGCCATGGGTGTTTTTTTGTTTTTTTTTAAGCAAATCTGTGATATCTCTGTTCTCGGGTATATATCCTACTTTTTTATACGAAGTTTCATGTTGCCAAAGTCATAGCATGGATTCTCTGATTGCATACATTTTTAGCATTCCTACATTTACGTCTGTGGATGTGGAAGTGGCAGAACAAAAATCTCAAACTCAAATGGTTTGTGGTAGGTATAAGCCGTCTCACTGATGAATGGTCTCTAGTGATTTCTACTTCAGTTTCCATGTAATCCTTTTTGTTACTTCAGTAGGTACCTACAGTGATTTTGTGCATGATCTATTACATGATTATTTTGACATTTCCCCACCTACATTTACCCACCTAGTACGCCGTAATTACATTCATTGTACTTCATCTTGTTGAATACACCTATTCTCTTCCTGGTGATCCCATTTTAGGGCCATACTTTTGAGCAAAGAAAATTAAATGTGCTTAATGATGAAGCATTAATGCATTTAATGTGAATAACCATTGTGACCTACGGTTATGTGTTATACTATCTATATGGTTGATCTCTAACTCCACTTCTCAAAGTGGATGAAGGGTGGTTGTTTGTTTTCGCTTATGGCAGTATATTTAGCTTCGTAAACTTTCCATATCGTATATAGAGCAAAAATCCTTTATTTCGGTTGGTAGTGGCCGAATTTGTTTTGAAAGTGCAATAAACTTCCAGTTCTGAAACATCTATTTACATCTCTGATGGCCCTGTAGTGGGGTTATCCCCTTCTTTTGTATTGAACTTTATGCATCCCATCTTCTCGTGTTGTTCCTACGTTGCTTATTTCTTCCCTCTTTTTCGCAATAGGTACATGTAGAGTATTCCTAAGCCAAATTTCGACTCCTACAAACTTGACCATCCATGCTCAATTATCCAAATTTTGAATGCAATCACTCTTCTTGAAGTTTGGATAAAGTTGATTGTGGTTTGCAAGTTGATTTGTAATACTTTTAGGCCCCACTTTTTCGTTCTGTTCAGTAAACTCTCTCAGTATCTAAGCATAATTTCTTATTGCTAATTTATTGTGTTTAATTATATTGTGATATCCTCATTGGTTGTGATTTCAGTCGATTTACACATTTGCCAGCTGATCATTTTGACTGGATACCCCAGATGTGGCCTGACTAAATTTTTCAACATCACTAGAAATTAATATTATTGGAGAATAATGACCTATTACCCTCTTAAGCAACAACATTCAAATAAGTAATTTTGAGGTTTCTATAGCATTAACAATCTGAATTAAACCTTCTGCAAATTGAATTCAACCTTCTGCAAAATCTATTAACCTTTCGCAAAGTGAATTAAACCCTTTGGTTAATCATTGTCATTTTCAGAGGGTTTAATTCGATTTGCAGAAGGTTCAATTCAGATTGCGAATGCTATATTTTTACCATCATCAGTTACCTCATTCCAAATACCCTCAACAGAATGTTCTGTTTACGCTCTTCTTTCTTCAATTGATTGCCAAAAATCGAATTGCAATCGGTTCTACTGTGTTCTTCCCCAGAACTTCTGATTATGGTTCCTTGGGCAACCAAAAAAGTTAACATCTGAAACATTACTGGATACCGCTACTGATCTGAAACTAAAACGTATTATACCTACGATAGGTACTGACAAATGGGAAAAATGCGATCTTTACAAATGGGTGATCTATACAGCAAAAATAATGAATTGTATTGCAATAAGTTGAAGAATGTTTTTTTTTTTTTTTTTTTTAGTCATTTTTAGGCTGGACCGCCAAGTGTCGGTCGAGGCCTTATGTCTTTACAGTTATTATAAAAACTTCACTGAAATAATGTAAAAACGATTGATTTCGCCATTTTTGACTATCATGAACACAGATCTTTCGAAAACAGATCGAAATTTTGGGGGTTGCGTGTGGGTGCATGTGAATGTGCGTGTACACATTATATCTGCAAACCACTAAAACTCCACCAACCAATGATCCAAAATGGCTGAAATTGTTATGGTAGTTCGGGGTAAGGCCCTTGTTGGTTCGCTATGAACTTCTTCGCTTTTGGATCAGTAGGTACCTAGTAGAGACTGCGCATGTAGAAACGAGGAAATGGACTAATCGCCATGTTTATTACTCAATTTTATTATCTCCAATTTTGGTGATATTTATGTGTAGGACCTATATGGTCTCGTATGAATTTGGTGACATTTGAATCAGGAAAATGAAGACAGAACACACGACAACACGCGAGTCAGACATTTAAACCGGACTCCAGCGCTGATGTTTTAAATATAAAGACGCCTGAAGGCTTAAGAAAGCACTTGCACGTTTTATTCAAAAAGGGTGACTATATTAATCCTCTAGCCTCAATCAGGCGGATCCAGCTCGACAAAGACATTTCAAGGGCATCACACCATCACTCAAACATGGTCAGGATAAAATAATGTTAACTGAAGTACTATTCGAATCAGTCTTAGTGCATGCGCCAACTTGTGAAAACCATTGAACCGCCACAACTCACGGTACAAAGCGCTCAATTACATTACATACGCTTTCGCTGATTACATTATTTTTGCTTCACGGGCCAAGCCTACTGCAAGGGGAATGAGCTAGGAATGTCAAATCAAATTTCATCTGTTTACCGTGCACCAAAAAACGAATTCCAAGGTCGAGCCATGTATCCATGGATTACTCTAGACCAGATGTTTTTGTCTAATTTCATCTTGCAAGGATAATCAGGCATTATTTTGCAATCTGCAGTCGGAGTTATGACTTACACATTCTAGCAATTTTAGAAAAATTGATAGATTAGATTCCTTGATAGTATTTATATTATGTACTCGTATTTCATTGGTGAAATCTACATTGTTATTTTTTTTCTAACTCCTAAAAACAAGTACATACCTACCTATGTTTGAAGGATCTTGTTTCTAGCTCGAAATAACTAGAATTATTTGGTTGTTCCCAAATTTTGAGGTTCTTTGTGAGTTTTCTGCGGTAAAATATAATTTTCACAGATAGAGACCTAACAAATATAGATTATATAAGTTGTGAATTATGCACCTACAAGTAGGTAAGTAGGTACTCACAGTAAACATTTATATTTTGTTGACAACGGGTAGGTAACATTGCACGATTTTTCATGAATTCGAACAATTCCATTTTTCTTCTAATGTACGAAGTATGAACATTGATTCTCTAATTCTTATCTATTTTGCCACCAGAAAATTGAGTTGGAATCCCGTATAGTTGTTACCCTGTACATTCTAACACGTTTGGTGGGTCTCTGTTCATCAATCCAAAAGTGAGAAAAATCGTATAATGATTTGTCCTCAAAAATGATTTTTTTCGAATACATCATTTCATCAGTGGAAGGTTTGCGGGAGATGCACAAAGTACGATACGAACTAAAACTAAATCACTCGAGACGAAGTTGTGGAAACCCATTTCAATAAAAAGAAACCGGAGTTAAAGAGAAAAACGTTGTCTATTTCCACGAAAATAATGAGTTACAAAGTTAAATCGATTTCGACGACGGTTAGCCATGATGAAACAATAACTGTACAACCTACGATTTTTATTATTATTATTATTATTTATTTTTTTTTTTTTTTTTTTTTTTTTTTTTTGTATACCGGGTGGTCTTAATTTAATGGAACGCCCATTTATTTTGGGTTATAATGGAGATTTAAAAAAGTCTGCTGAACGCTATACTCCATGATTTTTTCCGTATAATCCAATAATCATATTTTTGTCTTACCAAAAAATGAGAACCCCCAGTTCAGATTCTACGTGAAATTACTGTAACATTACAAGTGTACTTGTTACAGCCATTTTGTTTGACATAGTCAGGAGAATCTCCCAATTCATTCATTTTATCACGGTCAATACACTCGTTGTAAAAACTAAATTCTTTACCTACCACCCTCGAGAATACTTCAGATTAACATGTTGCCCATTATTAGGACCCAGACCCTGGGTAGAAACGTTGAGAATTAAAATCATCAATTCAAGTCTAGTTTGGTCAATTCAACTATATTATATATATCATATATATGTGTCACTCCAGACGATATCTGACCCTGGGATTGATCTAAAAAATCCTTTACAAAATTTCAAAATGTCAATAATAACAAAAGAAAGTCTGAGTGGCCAGCATTCTCGGAGTACTCCAAGGAGTCCAATTTTGAAAATTAAGGGTCAAAAAACGTGTTTTTTGAGGTTTTTGGTATAAAATACCATAAACTCGAACATTCCTATGTTTGAACATTATGCTATATTCGGAATCAGCGTAAAATTTCCTATAAGAATCACCCACAAAATCGGTTAAAATGATTAGTTGAAAATTCGCT
The DNA here is from genome assembly GCA_030264115.1 of Lygus lineolaris. Classification (NCBI taxonomy): domain Eukaryota; kingdom Metazoa; phylum Arthropoda; class Insecta; order Hemiptera; family Miridae; genus Lygus; species Lygus lineolaris. The sequence continues at coordinate 10,514,644 of JAEMON010000001.1, read as the reverse complement.
CATCAACTCAGGCTGCATGAATTGAACTGTTTTACCAATGAATAATATTACATTCTTGAGATGCACTGAACGTGTTATAATGTTTAATAAGGATTACATACATACCTAAGTGAATAGTAAATACTAGTAATTATCTAATAAGTTGAAATATGAAAAAGACTAGTAAATAATAGTAATTGTCTAATAAGTTGAAATCTGATACAAATGGATAATTTGTCTGAAATCTCTTCCAATGAACATCTTTGATATTATTGGATCCATTTATTCTTTATACGGATCGTGTTATATCTACTTACTTACTAATGAAATTGGTAAAGTGTGGTGTAGAAATTGCCACCAAATGATTACCTGTCTTTGTGTCAAGGAACTTCTTATGTTTATCTGAGTTTAACCACTACTTATTTTTTTTTTAATTAATAATATTGTTGTGTTGGATACCTAGTGGAAATAAGTTGCAGTCGATGATAGATTCAACCCAATCACTATCGATTCCGAACCATAGGTATTAATGTGTGATTGCATGATTACAGTAGTGTTCCCTTTCTTTCTACACTTATCATTTTCCTGTGCAATAGTTATCTGTAATTATAAAAATAAATATCTTATTGTTTATATGAGGGGGAGGAGGGGGAGTCTAGAGCTTCAATAAAATGTGTTTGCACGAACTCACATCATAGTTGAATAAAATTTAGTGGGACGGCTGGCGTATACCTAATGTCTCATTATCTGTAGGTAAAACTTATTGAAGTAGAATGTAGTGATTTTGAACAGGAATCTCACGTGCCTTGATTTAGTTATTTCACCTACTAGACAAACTTGTCTCTTTCGTCTCGCTTTTCTCCATTACAAAACACGATGGGTAGATCTTTAGATGTTGATTTTCCAAATTCTACCCATTTCAAAGGAAAAGCTCATAATATGGGTGGCTTTTTGTGAGGAGTTCCTAACATTCAGAACTAGGTTTTTCAAAGGCTTATCTATTTTTAATTTTAAACTAGAAATTCATAACCAGAGGGTTCCAAGTGCGAATCCAATGTTGAGGTAAAAATGACTATATTCTTGACTATATGGCTTTATACTGACGTCCTTCGCGAAATCCCATCTGAAAATTTTGTTCATGTACACGCGCAAATAACACCCATAAGTACTGATAGGAACCTCAAAAAAGGCAAAAATTTACATTCACAATTGTTGTGATGTCTTTTGACTGAATGTCGGTGAGCAAAGAGGTGTTATGCCTCCCACCTGCCATTGTTCAAGTAGTTCAAAGTAGTTAATGTATTCTATCCCTTCTCTCTTTTTTCTTCTCTACTCCAACATGCACAAATTCTCATCTTTTGTTCTCTGTGTTGCTGAGCGCCTTTTAATGCAGGACCGCACCAAAAGTTATCATGTAATGACATGACAGTAACATAATTTTGGTTGATTTTGCTCGTATACACTCCATGATCCATTTTATGGGACCTCAATGTTTACCAGCATTCGATTATGAAAAAGTAAATACACACTCCCTCTTCCCCCCTGCCATTAGTCCTTCATATTCACAATCAACTATGTATATCACAGTGGGTATTGTAATATTATGCTAAAGAGTGAGTCAGTGATTTAGGGCTATCCCCACGGAGGGAAAGGCTATACCTATGACATGAGTATCCAACAGTGAATGATTTTATTCAACATCCATTGACACTAGGTTGAGTTGGGGATATTTTTATTTGGTTAAACTTGAACTTGATGGATTATTTAAACCATGATTCTTTCCCAAGTAAAGAACTGTGCTTCTGTACTGCAAATAGTACCTATTTATATTGACAAAAGATTATGAAATAATTGACTGGATGATCGACTTGATTTTGTTACATATCTACTCTAAAATTTCTGTCACAAAGTCATCACGTAGAAAAAAGAGCTTCCTATCAATGGTCCAATAACGTCCACGTTTTTTCCATGCACCCAAAACATATACTTTTAAGTAGGAGTTCTGTACCTAGAAATCCTACTCATTATACAGGGTGTATCAGACTAGACTCGACAAAGTTCAGGAATCGATTCTACGACTAATTTGCAACAAAAAGTGTCTCCTAGCAATTTTCTTCTAACCCCGTCAAAAACCCTCTTTTTTTTAATTTTAAGATTTTTTCGTGTTTTCGACCTTGCGGCACTAAAATGATCATAACTCCCTTAATTTGATGAGTAAATTAAAATCTGAGAACACCGTTGGAAAGACCGCTAAATTTACTATCTCTCTGATGCCGAAACATGAATTTTTGAGCAGTTCCAACCGCTACAAAATGAGGTCAAAGTCAAAATTTTGATAAGTTTCCAAAATTTCACTTTTTTAAATCCGCTTTATGACTTTTTTAACGTAATGTTCTCCAATCCCCATCTACAGGAAAAACTTTCTTAGGATCTCAGCTTTCTAACGGTATAATCAAAATTAATTTTATCATGATAATTGGAAGAGAAAATCACGTTTGAATGCAAAAAAACGTGGGTTTTTCAAGGAAATCGAGTGTTTTAGGGTGTTGAAGACCTGACCATGACTTGAGGGGTTAAGGGTGTTCCCGCCAGAGTGTGAACCGTCATCAAAAATTCGCAAATCTCAGGAATTATAGAGTTCATATTCACTCTCACTACAAATCTTATTACTACTTCATGTCAATATTTTTTTTGTAAAGTAACCGCCCCTTCCACCCCTGCCATTACCATTTTACGTTAAAACATTTCTCCAACTTTTCTCAGCCAATAATCGATCAATTTCAAATCTGTTTTCGGGCATTCTTTCTATTTTTCAATTTTGCAGGGCAACGCACTATCAAAATTTCAAATTCTAAATTTTAAATTGATAACAAAATGTGAAATTTAAAATTTCGATAGTGTGTTGCCCTGCAGAATTGAAAAGTTGAAAGAATGCCGAAAACAGATTTGAAATTGATCGATTATTGACTGAGAAATGTTCACACTACTGGCGGAACCCTCTTCAGTGTCGCTTTCCAGGTAATTTTTCACGCTGAATCGAATAGTGACACTCCCGATTCATTTTGACCGATAAAACATTGATTTCTCGATAAAAATAGTGAATTTTTGGACATACCAGCACACCCAACTCATGTTTTAGTAATCTTTGTGTGTTGATTGGATTTTTCCAAATAATTATTGCTTAGATTTACCTCAATTGTTCACTAGCTCAACAAAATATGGTTTTGATATGCTCGATTCAGCGTGAAAAATTACCTGGAAAGCGACTCTTAACCCTTTAAGGACGGACTTTTTCCAGAGGCGGCGCGCT
>JAEMON010000001.1:10488223-10510355 GCA_030264115.1 Lygus lineolaris | reverse complement strand
TGGAGAACACTACGTTAAAAAGGTCATAAAGCGGATTTGAAATAGTGAAATTTTGGAAACTTCTCCAAATTTTGACTTTGACCTCATTTTGTAGGTGTTGGAACTGATCAAAAATGCATGTTTTGGCATCAGAGAGATAGGAAATTTAGCGGTCTTTCTAATGGTGTTCTCAGATTTTAATTTACTCACCAAATTAAGGGAGTTATGGCCATTTTAGTGCCTCAAGGTCGAAAACACGAATAAAATCCTAAAATTAAAAAAAGAGGGTTTTTGACGGGGTTAGAAGAAAATTGCTCAGAGACACTTTTTGTTGCAAATTAGTCGTAGAATCGATTTCTGAACTTTGTCGAGTCTAGTCTGATACACCCTGTACACTCTCTTGATCATGACCAGCCTTTGAGAGAGTGTTAGGTATATTTTTTGGGATTAATTTTATTATGGACGATGCCATCTATTCACTAAGGAATAAATTCGTTGCTTGCTGTATCTATTAGTAGCGTTTTATTTTATTCACACTTGTACCTTTCTCTGGGTGTTTTTAAATTGTTTTTGCATGTTCATAATAAAATGTTCTTGTCAGCATTGATGCATGTGCCATTTCTTTTTTTTTACAGCCAAGTGAACATAGATGATGACCACCATTATCACCCTACTCATCATGATAATTCAAGGTAATATTGATCGCTTGTCTACGCTACATTTTTTGTAGCTCCACAATGCTCAATACTTCCACTCCAAGCCGTAATGATGTGTGAAATGGTGACACCTTGAGAGAAACATCTATGATCTCAGTTATATCTTCCTTTTCATGTATTGATATTGACCATACTGCCATTCAGTAGTGTTGACCTGTACACACGGTCCCTTACTGTCAAACTCAATACCGAACATCTGATTCAAAATACTACATCTAATCAAGGCTGGATATGTTTATGTCAATCCTATAGCTTACTCCAAGTACATACTTACTACATGTGTAGGCAACTAATATATTTTACAAAGTGTTCAGAACGAGCACAAAGCAGTAAAAGGTATGTTATACAGAAAATCGGACTGCATGTTTTTTAATTTATATTCAATTTTGAAGCACGGCACAGGAAGAGCCATGTTGCACAAAAAGATTTAACTGCAAGCCTTCCAATTAATTTTTGGCTTTCAAATACGAGAAACTTTTACACAGGCTGTTAATAAACCCATACGAAGTTCCACATTTGAAAAAAGTTGCAGTCAAACATCAAAAATTAATGCGTGAATTTTCCAAGAACCAATCACCTTTCCCCCTTCTCCTGGTCAATTTTTTTCTTGTTTCCCCCTGATGTGTGCACCTGTTTGGGACCCAACATGGGTAAAGTTGGTGTTGTGTTCTGTTATGTTTTGTCTGTCTCATCTTATCCATCACTTTTCTTAAATTTAAACTTAAGGATGTTCTGGCCAGAGTGTGAACCGTCATCAAAAATTCGCAAATCTCGGGAATTATAGAATTCATACTAACTCTCACTACAAATCTTATTACTACTTCATGTCAATATGTTTAAAAAAAAAGTAAACGCCCTTTTCCCCTCCTCCTGTTACCATTTTACCGGTAAAACATTTTCCTACTTTTCTCAGCCAATAACCGGTCAATTTCAAATCTGTTTTCGGCATTCTTTCTATTTTTCAATTCTGCAGGGCAACGCACTATCAAAATTTCAAATTGATAAAAAAATGTGACATTTTTGAAATTTAAATTTTCGATAGTGTGTTGCCCTGCAGAATTAAAAAATTGAAAGAATGCCGAAAACAGATTTGAAATTGATCGATTATTGGCTGAGAAAAGTTGAAGAAATGTTTCACACTACTGGCGGAACCCCCTTAATTATGGGCAGAGGGGACACGTAAGAAAAAATAGGTCAGCTGAATCAGGTAAAGAAGGCATACCTTTAAAAAAGTCGTTTAAAAAAGTATAAACAAGTGTTGCATCTCAGAATTCCATCCAGAATACTCTAAAATGGTTTTGCTAGAGTTTGTGAAAATGTCCAAAAAAAATGTCCAAAAATGTCCAAAAATTTGTTGACCTATTGCAATAGCCTCATTTTTTTAATCGAAAATTCGCAAATTGTGATTAGTTTAACGATGATGTCAAGTATTATTGGATGTTGTTAACCTCAATCCTAAAATTAGACACAGAATTAGAGAGACCTTGCGTAATATGTAAGTACCCTACTGAACTGCCTTAAGGGTGCGCGGACGCCCGGCTCGAGAACGGCCTCAACGATGCCCCGACGCAGCTCAAAATCCTTTTTATTATTGTTCACAGTTGTGATTTCAAAAATTCATCGATTTGCGTATGTTATACAATAATGGTTACATACTTTACGATTTTAATAATAATTTTAAGTCTATTCCATGCAGAGAAAATTGGAAGAAACTGATGAAAACCTGGTTTTTCATAGGTTTCTTTCAGTTTCCTCTGGATGGGATAAACTTAAAATTATGATTAAAATCGTAAAGTATGTAATTATGATCGTACAACATACGTAAATCGTTTAATTTTCCGATATCACAAACGTGAACAATAATAAAAAGGATTTTGAGCTGCGTCGGGGCATCGTTGAGGCTGTTCTCGAGCCCGACGTCCGCGCACCCTTAACTGAAGATTAATGTTTGGTTGTGCTTGTGGCAGAGTAGTTACCTACCTTACAAATAAATATTATTCGAAATGGAAATCAGGAGAACGGCAAATGGAGTGATTCGAAGGGACTCAGTTCAAGGGTTTTAATCGGGTGATAACTAATCATCATTCACATACCCAACTGATGAGCGGCTCTGTATTCATATTCCTAACAGTGCCCTAAGAGTTTCATCCACCTATCAAGATGGCTTTCTGAGAATGGTTCAATGTGGAGTCTCCCTCTCAAGACTGTTTTCAGAATAGGTATAGTTGATTGTGATGTGAAAAGTTTTTAACTCTGCGAGATGAAAGAATTTGCATGGGTGAAATGACTTATTCTTCCTTGAGCTTCACCCTTTTGAGCCACAGTTGTCAAGTGCAGGTAGAAACCCCTCACGAGTACAGGGATTTTTCCCCATCCCACAAGAGAACAAGCTCAAGGGCAGGTAGGAAAAGAGAAGTTTCATGCACATCAATTCATCTCGCCGAGTGTAGAACACTTTGAATACATAAAAATGCTCCGGATTTATTTGTCGCGAAATTTGATTTCCAATATTTCCTTCGTTGTGTTTTGGGTGTGGGATGAGGAAGATCGCAGTACAATTGTAATTTTTAGCGAGCACGTTTGGACGAAGTTAAGTGCCTTTCTTCACGGCTCTGTTAATTTATTACTGTGTAACAATATCAGAACATAATATACTTGGTCAAAAAACGTGTAATTGCGCAGTATGAAATGAGAATTTTCAATTACGTTTCAAATTACATACTTGCTGTTAATTTGATATTGTAATAATTTCGCAAATTTTTCCAGTTTGAGCCAACTTACCTAGTTTGCAAATTACATAGTTTAAGTCAACATATACTTATTCATTTCCGTTTCAAAATTACTTACCTACAGTTTAAAAAATATATAGTACAATCATTCCTAAGAATGTCCTTATCTAGTTGAAAGCAATTGGTAAAAAGACAAAAGAACTACGTTCTTCCTCATCGTAGGCCCAACAATTTAATTTTGTTGAGCGTTTATTCAAACTTGGGTTTCACTTGAACTCCCTGAACACGTGTTTTTTTTAAATATTGTTTGTATTTTTATGTAGGACTTTTGCTTTGACATTCATCTTTCACTGTGTGTATTATAGGAAGATATTGAAATCTGCCCTCTTCTTTTCTTGTTATTCCAAGAAATTCGAAAGTTGCCGTGTTAATTAACATGTAAAGAGAGGCAAACATAAAACAAGAGGCAACATTAAACATAAACAACAGGCAAACTTAAAAAAACGTCGAACATGAGACATTGTAATGTTTGACAGGTTGTTCTCAAAAAAGTATACACGCAGTTACTCTTAACATATACAGCTCATAACACATTTTGGCAGATAGCCATTGACTCAATTATACTACAGTAGTTCCGAGAAAAGGTGTGACTTATGCAGAGGGCTGGCTCGAATCCGAACCCAATTCTAAGATCTTTTTTGAATATGCGGAGATTTAAAATGTTCCATTCATTCAGCATGAGTTGATGAGCGAATTTTCAAAGAATAATTTTGAACGATTTGGTGGGTGATTCTCATAGGATATTTCACGCTGATTCCGAATGTACCTACCATTTTTTCCTATGTTTAAGATGGTAATTTACACAAAAAACCTCAAAAAACAAGTTTTTTTAAAGCGATTTTTGACTCTAAATTTTCAAAATTTGACCCCTTAGAGTATTCCAAAAATTCTGGCCAACAAACTCATCCTTTCTTTTGATATTATTGAAATTTTGAAATTGTTTTGGATTATTCATCTCGATTCCAGGGTCAGATAGCGTCTGGAGTGACACACACACACCGCATATATATATGTTTCGTGGATTTGAATCCAAGTTTAGTCGACCGTTCTTAATAATATTGGTATATTATGTTTGTTGAGGTTCGGTCAATGAAAGAAGACGTTTTTTCCCCCGACGTTGTGGTGATTTATTTCACCATATTCATGGGCTACAAACAAAACAAACAAAAAAAGTATGTATCTAGCAGGCTATTTGTACTTAGTTACTGTAATTGCTTGAAATAATAAATTGAGAAACTGAATAGTGTTAGATATGTACTTACAGAGTTGAAGACTGGAATAGGATGCTAACAAAACAGGTATGGCGGTGTCTCACTACACTATTATACTTAGGCAGGTAGAGGGCACACATATAGTACTCGCTTGCTTGACAACCAAGTCTCAACTGATTTTTAGACAGAGGGACCTACCATCTTTGCATTCCCAAAGACACATTACATATCATACTAGCCAAAATCAATCGATTCCACCCCAGACTCCAATTCACTCATGAAGAAGAAGATGAACATCAATCAATTACCTTTTTAGATGTTCAAATTATGAGTGATTCTCTCGGTAAAATTGAAACAAAATGGTGGCAAAAAGCTCAGAACAAAGGACGCTATGTAAATTACCATAGTCAATGTCCCTACCATCAGAAAATTAACTTTGCAACAAACCTCATAAATTGGGCAAAATCATTAAGTTCTAGACTTTTCCACAATCAATGTGAAAATGCAATAGTAGACATAAGCCTCAGAAATGGGTACCTATCCTCACAAATTAATCTGCAAACTTCTAAAATCCAGCAAACCAAACCCTCCTAACACCACTAAAACCGCGAAATACTTCTCACTAACCTATGTCAATAATTTATCTGAAAAACTCCTGTCCGCCAATATAAGTATAATAACAATAATAAGTCCTGTCGGCCAATAGTGATATAGCCAAAAATTCTTATAAAAGCCACCAAACGCTACACAAACTATTTATAAATACTAAAGACCCTGTACCCAAAGAATTACGTTCCAACTTAATTTACCAAATTCCCTGTGAATGCAACAAAATCTATATAGGTCAAACTCATTCCCATTTAAAAGTCAGACTGAACGCCCACAAATCCAGTACCAATCCAGATCAACTAAGTAATACAAATTCTGACTCGACAGCTCTGGTAACTCATGCACGATTAGGTCATTAATTCCAATTTGAGAACTCCAAAATTCTTGGTTACGAAAGAAATGAATTGAAACGAGAAATAAAAGAAATGTTAACAATAGAACGAAATAGAAATTCAGCCATAAATAAGAAAACAGATATCAAAACACTTAACAAATGCTATGCGAATATTCTCCATCCCTCTGGCCGACCACCACCCTTTGTTCATCAACCATCATCCAGAATAATCCCTCCTGACCTGCTGAATAAGGAAATATCTACCTACCTACCTACCCAAAATAAATGTTAGTTCACCATTTGTAAGATTGGTAGGTCCCTCTGTCTAAAAATCAGTTGAGACTTGGATATCAACCAAGCAAGTACTATATGTCTGCCCTCTACCTGCCTAAGTATAATAGTGTAGTGAGACTCCACCATACCTGTTTTGTTAGCATCCTATTCTAGTCTTAAACCCATATCTAAGTAAAAAAATTGGAAAAAACCCATTAGTTATGTTATTTGAGTTGCCATGACTAGTAAATACTATTCATCAGGAAAAAAACTCCATGTGGGAGCAGAAATCGTCATGTTAAAATGGAATGTTTCCAATGTTCAATTTCGTGGGGGGTGTGTCGTACGTACCTCCAGAGACGTACCTCCAGAGGTACGTACGTCACACCCCCTGCTATCCCTTTCAAAAACCGTTCGTGGATATTAAACGTAGTCAGCATATCTTTTATTAACAAGGGGAGAAGGGGGTAATTAAGGGATAGCATGATACAGAAATGCAGACTCAGAGGGAGGATAAGCGAACGCAAAAGCGTTTTTCGCAGATGAGGTGGAATGGGTCGCAAAAAGTTCGTTTGGGGGTGAGCTCCAATCTCATTTTGGTGTCCTACAGGGCGCCATAATCGTACTTTGGAGAATGGATGGATCTTTAAACAGCTGCATAAGTCATACCTTTTCACGGAACTTCGGTAGTATGATTAGAAATCAACTGACAAATGGGATGGTTGATTGAAATTGTAGTAGGTAGTGAAGAGGAAAGGTATAAGGATTCCCATCCAGCAAACGCAGGAGATGGACAAGGTGGATATGTGGGGGCATTTGCCTATTCCCTTCCCTCATTTTTGGTCCAATGGTACCCATCCATTCCCTATGCTATAAACTGTAATGACGGAGATGAAGGAATTCAAATTTGAATTATTTTTTAAATCTCTGCATATGTAAAAAAGATCTTAGAACTGGGTTCAAATTTGCGGTCAGCCAGCCTGCTGCGCAACTCATACCTTTTCTCTTCACTATCTACTATAATTTCAATCGACCATCCCGTTGGTCGGTTGATTTCTAATAGCCTTTGAGTCTACTCAGTATCCTTTGGCCCTTATCACATGGGGAGACGCGCGTTTCTGAATTGCACAGCATAAACACCTGTGTATCCCCGTGTGCAAGCCCTGTTGTCCTCTTTGCATTTTAGTAGACTCAACGGCCCTTTTCGCACGGGTTGATGCATGCGTCTCACTTTCTAGTGGGAGTGCCTCCTGGAAGACTAAAATGCAAAGAGGACAATGGGGCTTGCACACAAGGAGCACGTATCATTTCTCCCGGCGAGTCTCGAAATGTAAGTCTCGTACACCTAAAGGTGTGACGGTGCGCTGCTCCCCTAAATGCAAAGGGAGGATTGGGGCTTTCACACGTCAAGACGAAAAGGCTCTTGCTTGTCAGCTAGATACATTGATACTGACCCAGTGACTCGCAAGCGCAAGATGAAAACACTCTCCATGTGAAAGAGTGGGAGAACAAATTACTCCCCCTCGCGAGTGAGAGATGCACATCTCCCCGTGTGAAAAGGGCCTTAGTTTTTCAAGGGGGGATACTCGCGAGTGAGAGGCACGAAGCGCCTTTGAGTCTACTCAATATCCTTTGCGTCTAATCTACTCAATTTCGTGGAAAAGAGTATTCAAAGCACGAGGAAGTCACGTTGCTCATTACTTCGTCTTCACCATAGCATTAGAACTAAACTGAAATGTAGAGTGTAGAATAGGCAGAGGTATGGGATGCCATCATACATTCTCCTTTGGGATGTGAGAAGAGACTCAAATGTTGATCATTCCCCTCTTTCAGTGGATTGCAATTTCTATTCTGGATAGCTCTCGATTTCTAAGAATCAGTAATAGAACATCGACAAATATTATGGAGGAAAGCGGGGCCTCGCAAATAGGACCTTGAGTATTCTTTCTCCTGCTGTGTGATGGATTACCCTCTGTCCAACGTAGGCGTTTTGCGCGTTCAGCGACGAAAATCTATCGAGATAAGAGTAGGATAGAGGGAGTACAGAAGGTGCGACTGGCACGTCTGGCCTGGCTGTACAGAAAATGGCCTTGGGCATGGGCTAGGCTCCCATGAGATTCTGAATAATGAATCTTCTTCATGTTGACCAGAGATTGAAACGTCACTTTTCAATGAAGCCGTACGTAGTGGTCGCTCATTGGCTCCTCAGGAGCTAGCGCTTTGCATCTTGGGTACTAGTACGGATCCTTTTTAGGCGTGCCCCCCTGCGCCTCTCCCTCCTTCTGTACTCCCTCTATCCTACTTTTATCTCGATGCAAAAATCACAGAAGTTTCCAAAGGGACACTTGCGTGACTATTCATTGATTTAGAAGAGATACATGCACGTCTCTAAATGCCTACGTTATTCTGAAGCTCCGAGCCAGCGATCATCAGACCTTATTTTATTCATTGAGCAAATCATAATTTTCGTGTTTGTTGGGAATGCTTGCATATAAAAAGTTGTTGAGCTTTGCCTTTGCTTCTTTAGATTTTATAGATTGCTTGTTCACATAGTTCGCTTGTCAAACACGATTCTGTCCACCAACTTTTGATTGTATCTTTTCATAAAAACGTTCAATGTAAAACCTCATCTTAGGGGCCGAGAGGATTAGAGTCAGAAACAAATATTGCATATTCTCATTTTGTTGGTACGATTATAGATAGGTATGGTGTATTTTATCTGTTGGGCTCACAAGTTTGAGGGGGTCTATTTTTTTCTTTTAATTACATACAAACTATAGAAAGTGTGTACACTGTACGGGCTGCCTGCTGTGAAAGTCATTATATTTCATTTCCTTCTCTACATACTTTCCCTTTTTACACCTTCCCTGATCCTTTCTAAAAAAAAAAAAACACACACACACACTACAGTGGACTGAATGTTACAGTGAAGTCACTCTAGTGTGAAACGTACGAATAAATTTACCTCTGCTTTGTTTGGAAATCAATTTATTGAATTCAATTCTTTTACAGCTACACCGATGAAGTGCCTCAAGCACAATTCGAATTTCTGGATGAAGGTAAAATTATTATCTTATACATTCTTTCTTGATACTTCCAATATTGTATCGTATTGAATTCAAATATTGTTATTTAATTGTTCGTAATTACTGTGTTGCTTTTATCAAGCTCTGGTTACTGTGAATGATCTGGAGACTGATCCGTTCCTTGGCCTACAAGATGAAGAACCTGATTCTTGGACCCCTACTGTTACCAAAGAGGTGATTGATCCAAAAGCCACCTACTATAGATAATGTCGAGAAATATTGTTATCTCGATAAAACTCGAGTACCTACAGCTACACTTCCATACCTATATCTAAGGTGCATTTGTGAACCATAGATGTTTGAGGGCCTCGTTGGCGTGACATTTTCAGTGGTTCCTGGAAGTGCTACTGACTAATTTGTCTCTGTCAGAGTCTCACAGGGGTGGGATATGGGATATGGGACTCATTCTATTAATCCTACAAAGATTCGTTCAGCATCACTGTTTTATATTTACCTTCAACCAATTTTCCCGAGCATAGCTTGTATAATTTTAGAGTCAAGCTTCTCCGTGCTTTCGAAGCTTCCAACAACACCACTCAGGGTTATGCACAAATAATAGAACAATATTATCCTTAGTTAGTGACGGGCGTAACAATATTATCCTTAACCAGCTATCATCGCGAGGGACCCAAAGAAGAGAGTGTTATCCTATAGTCTGTTACATGACCCGGAAGTTTACAAAATTATATGAATTATTATAAGGTTTAGATTGGTATCAAACTAACTGAATTTCTGTCAAAGTTGGTTCAGTTGTTTGGGTGGGACCTTGTCTTTGACGAGCATGCATTCAAGTCTATATTATTTCTCTACCCCTAATAATTTTTAACATGTAATCTTCTTGATTCCAGATTGTGAAAAAACTTAAGGAAAAAGAAATCAAGCGTCAAGAGCATTTATATGAATTCATCCTAACAGAAAAACATCATTGTCTTACGTTGAGGGTGATGCAAAAAGTATGTACCTGTGATGTGCTAATTTGATCACGATACAGTGAAAATAGAAACTTAATGCATTTGAAATTGGATTTTAAAACGATTTTAGTGCAAAATACCCATAGTATAACAATATCGTTATGTATTTCCTCTTTTATTTACTTATTGTTTATCTTTTAGGTATTTGTTGATGGGCTACAAAGATATTTGAACTTGGGAGCGACAGTGGATAGGATGTTTCCACGCTTGAACGATCTAGCGGAAATTCATCTGGGATTCCTCCATAAATTGCGCACTCGACAAAAAGATAATCCTGTTATTGAGAATATTGGAGATATCTTATTGGAACAGTTTGGTGGGCTCGCGAGTGCAAGATTAAAGTCAGTTTATGGAGAATTCTGTTCAAACCATCGGAATGCCATTGATATTTACAAGTACTACATGCAAAGTGATATACGATTCGCCGAGTTCGTAAAACATTGCCAGGTAGGTAGCCAGCAAGTTAGACACCTAGTCATATAAATTATATTTAAAGTTACCCATGACGTGTGTAGCACAAATTTGGTGAGAGGCCTCGCCACTTCCCTCAAGTGGAAAATACCAAGCTAACCAGACTAGAGATGATTTAGTTTGCTTAATCAATTCGTTTTTACCATTGTCCAGGTAGAATATAATAATACTTTGTTGGCCTCGTTCTACGACTGTGTCCATTTTCACTTTCACATGAAACCCACTCAATACCTAATTACCCTTTTTACCAAATGTTTTTCAGAGCAACCCACTTCTGAAAAAGAAGGGAATTCCTGAGTGCATATTATTTGTTACTCAAAGACTAACCAAATATCCCCTCCTCATAGAACCTTTGATAAAAACCCTGAAGGACAATAGAGAAGAGCAAGAAAAATTGGTGAAAGCGTTATCTTTGATCAAGGTTGGTGATTCTTATTTTGGTACGATGGAACTGAACTTGTGTTGAAATAACCAATGTGAAAACTAATATACATGCGACAATTAACATTTATCTATTCTACCAGGAAATTCTTGTCGAGGTTGATGCACAAGTGGCAGAAAAGGAAAAGGAAGATCGTAAATTGGAAATATACAACAGGGTTGAAGCAAAATCATTTACAACCCACAAAGGTCAAAAATTCAAGAAGTCCGACATTCTTGATGAAAATAGAAAACTAAGGTGAGCTTCCGAACGTATTACTTGTATTAAAGAAGGCTGTTACAATTCCCTATCAACGATCTTTGGCTGTTTGGTCCTACGAGATGCAAGGCGACCTCTCTTATAAATAGTGATAGTATCCTACATATTTCAAAGTGATCAAGAAAAATACTGAATTACATTCTGAAAGGGTACCTCTGACGGTAAAGGAGTTTTAACACGTCATTTCGACAGGTGTGCTCCCGATTGAAAGCTACGGCGATTAGGATGATCAGGTCTGAACGAACAGTCCTGCATCTCCTCTGAGCTAAGCTGAATTTTCTAAAAATCATTTATACCGATTTGGTGAATGATTCTTGAAAGAAATTTTCCGCTGATTCCCAATATACCGTACGTTCCTATGTTTTCGATGGTAATTTACAACAAAAACCACTAAGAACGCGTTCTTTGACCCTTATTTCTCAAAATTTGAACCTTTGGAGTACTCCAAAAATTCTGGCCAACGAACTCATCCTTTCTTTTGTTATTATTGACATTTTTGGTACATTTAGTGGAAAGGAAGTGATTTCAACTATGTCAATCCGGTTGACTAGATTATGGATAACTATGTACCTCCTACAACTTGTTGATAACTATCTATTTCATATCCAGTGAGTATTTGATTTGATAGTATGCACTCTGTCTTTATTCTAGTTACTGTTACATATATGTATTTAACATTTGCATTGTTCATGTCAGGTTTGAAGGCATCGCTATGCTCATGCAAGGGAGAGGAAAGATGCAGGTTGTGTTGGTGATAGTATTTTCTGACGTTTTGTGTTTCTTATTGGAGAACAACCATAAATACTCATTTTTCACTCCAGATAATAAGGTAATGTAAATCAGAGTGTTGAATTGATTATCGGTTACAAACTGTACTGCTGTGGTGTTTTTCTTTGCGATGCTATGCATTTCCACTCAGTTCATGTTACCTATTGTACTATATTATTTCTCATATATGTATCAAATATTTTTCAAGGCTGGAGTCGTGTCTCTACAAAAACTTCTAGTGAGGGAGAAAGCTGGACAGGAGTCACGTGGGATTTACCTCATATCTTCGAATCCTGCTGAACCTGAGATGTTTGAACTTAAAGTTCACAAACCCAAGGATAAGCAAATTTGGATCAAAGCAATAAGGTCTAACATCCTTCATTATGATTTATAGCTATAATGTAATATTAAACCATGATGTAGATCTTACCTAGGTAGTATTATTGAAGTGAAAAAAAGGAAAATTTGGTAGGTACCTTCCTAGGACGGGTTGCCTAGTAATTTTCAAACATGGCCAGAATAAATCCATGAAACCTTTGTTCATCTGTAGATTACTATGGTACCTTGTCAAATCGGAAGATTTGACTAGGTGGTTGGTTTTTCCTTCACACCACCTTCTCTTTACATTTCTTTGTTTTGTAAACCAGTGCTATTGAAGGGAATAAGGTTTGTGATCAAGTTATTCTAATAAGTTTTGAAAATGAATTGTTTCATTTTGTCAGTATATATTCTATACATCTGATTCGTAGGACTGCTGTTCAGGAATGCCCTGAGGACGACGACGAATACAGCATTAATATTCTTAGTAATGAAGAAAGACAGAAGCAGTTTGACATTAAACAGAGACATCTCAAGGAATTAGTTGGTGAGTAATGGCGATGGTATTATTGTTTAAACCTAATAGTAAATGAATATTGACGCATATCATCATACATTGATTCATCATATTTACTTTGAACAGAGTTTATACCAAAAACTCTGATTAGAACAATAATTTACTGGTGAATTCATAGAAATGTTCAACTTTGAATGAAAAACTCAGTTTGTGGAATCATTGTCATCAATCATTAGGACGTGGGTACCTACTCGTGTCCCAATAAAAGTTTAATGGGTTCATCCCATTTTATTTTTTACTTTGTTTACATAATAAATAGAATCTTTATGTGATGTAGACAATTAATGTAACTTGGCTGCAATCTGAAGGTCCTCTAAAATGTACTAGGCCTGTCAGCTCTTCCATCTGACTTTGGAAGTGGAAGTGATGTACACTTTATTCTAGATCGGTTTTTTATGGGCTCTCTCTAAAGCACGGGTTCCCCCGAATTCTTCAAAATATGAAACATAAAAAACATAGATAAAACAATAATATACCTAATTTAAAATAAGCTAGAATGCTCGAACCAAGGGATTCTGTATATAAGGGTTCTACTATCTATTCTCTAAGTCGGTAAATTAGAATGAAAACCAGAGACTACACGTTGGAGCTTGATTTTTCATGGAGAGAAATTATGTATGACTTATTTTGTGGACAACATTGGACGTTATAGTTAGGCATATTCAAAAATAAGCACACAAAAAAGTATTAAAAAAAATAATAACCTAACAATTAATTATCAGTAATATTTCCCCCCGGTGATTCAGAAGTTGTCATCAGTTTTCTGAGTTTTGTAACGTGTGTTTTGTCATTATTCCCATGTCTCTCGAAGACCTAGGCGTTGAGGAATTGAAAGGTATTGTAACATTGGTTGTAAATATATTTAAATCTGCATGGAGGCTGTCTTTTCTCGCTGTTTATTAGCTTGTTATATTAGCTGTTCGTATTTGACATTTATCTGAGGAAATTGGAGTTAATGGTGGCAATTACTAACTAATGGGCTAACTAAATCAAGACCAAGGAATCTTGGTCCATTCCGAGAATAGGTAAACCCCTAGGACCAAGGAGTCTTGGTTCATTCCGAGAATAGGTAAATAAGATTTATTTAGCGAACGAGGAATTAGAAATTAACGAAAAAGGCTGGAAAATACGAGAGAGAGAGAGAGAGAGGGAGAGGGAGAGACAGAGGGGGAGAGAGAGGGAGGGGAGAGAGAGAGAGAGAGGGATATAGAGGGAGAGGGATAGAGAGTGAGAGAGAGAGAGAGAGAGAGAGAGAGAGAGAGAGAGAGAGAGAGAGAGAGAGAGAGAGAGAGAGAGAGAGAGAGAGAGAGAGAGAGAGACTATTCATAAGAAGTAGAGTTGAAGTAGTAGGTAGTGACAGTATACATTAGGGGGCTGCTGTATCCTAACCCGCACGACTTGTCTAGTAATAGGTACTAAGTAGAGCTATGGAAGCTAATAGCAAATTTTCGTATCTGTAATACTCAATAGTAGAGCATTAGCCAAAAGGATGAGATATGTCCCTTTGTCCTTGTGGCTCCTCTCCTTATCGTGATTCGTGGCATCTCCCCACCTAATTGGGTCGAGTGCCTCACTTTTAAGGATACGTCAGGATTGATGCACACAGTGGCCAATCACACAAACCAGTGCGAGGCATTCCTCGTTGTGCAGGGGTTACTCTAATCCATGGGGTTCCTCTATGCTGGGTTCCTATTGTGGTTGACGTGGTGTATCAGGAGCAGCATTGTATTCGTCTGCACAATAGTAATTATAGGTACATAGGTAATAGGTCGAGCATGTTATTGTAGGCACATTATTGATGATTCAACCATTGTAGTAATTAGGATCTGTGGATTACCTATTCCATAGTTCCTCTATTTTAATTTGTAAACGCTTTATCATTTACCTCGTCATCATTACTAATTTCAAGTCTTTTCAATAATTTCATCAACAATCTTTCCAGAATTATTGAAGCAGAAAGATAAGGAACAAGCTCTTGTCTTGGAAGAAAAAATTGCTTTGCAATTGAAGCTCCTTGCTGCAGCAGGGGTAGAAAATGTCCCAGAAAGACCAAGTTATATGGAGCTGATGTCCGATACCTTAGACAGTTCGAAGATCAGGCAAGACGTACATCTAGCAGTAAAGGTACGGAATAATCAATACGTACTCGTACCTCATCTTAAGGGTCGGTCAATAATTTGATTTGAGTGAACTATTCTCCTTTTTTGACGTTGACTAAATGTTTCAACATAGACATCTCATTATGAGGTTGATAAGTTTTAATTTCCTTTATTGAACATTTGGACAAAAGAAGGGGGAATTCGTAAGAAATAGAAGTCTGTTCCAACTAGCGGCAATTCAGGTTCAATTCGAATATTTTAGCTGAATATAAACTTCTGCGCAAACTCTTGTCAACAATATTTTGATAAGAGTTTGGGCAGAAGGAGCTACGCAGCTAAAGTATTTTAATTGGACCTGCATGGTCGTGGGGTGGAACAGACCTTATTTAGGGCTGCCTACGAAAATTGCCCATTACGTTTGATTTTATTCAAAAAGAACATAATTTTCCAGCGAGTCAACCAAATTGCCAAGTCCTTGTACGCATCAGCAACAAATCTATCTCGAAGTTCCAGCTCTGTAGGTGAACATCAGAGTGACACCTTTATATCACCATCATTACCCAAACGTGCAGAGACATTTGGTGGCTTTGACAATCAGTCACCAAGTGCTAGAGGTAGGTTCCGTTACGTAGGTATACTACAAACTCTACTTTTAGTTAAATCTAAACAGTCAGACATTTCAAGTACTTAGTTTGTACGTATATGTTGTAACGTTTACAGTTTTGTCGTAATTGCTCGGAGAATGTCCTTAAAAATTAACGCACTGTGAAACTATTTTGCCAGGATTGTTTATAGTGCCAGACATGTGCAGTATTTGATAGTTTTGTTATTTTTCAACACATCAGTAACCTGCACTAGCTTCTACAGGTGATATCTCCCGTTATATGTTGTTGAAGGCATGATTCTTAAAAACCTTGTTTTCTTCTTGTGAGGTATATACCCTCTGCGAGTGGTGGTGTGTTTTTTTCTTTCTTGAGGGAAAATATGTTAACCGCCATTTTTGTATCCTGAGTCGAATAAATAATAAATAATAATGAGGGCTCTTACCGTTTGAATCCTTACTGTTTTCGATGGGCGGGGGAGGGGGGGGGGGGGGGGGGGGGGGGGGGGGGGGGGAGACATCTTGTGGGGCAACCTATATTATGTTGTAATCTTCAGTTGGTGTTTGTACACGTTTACCGAATTCTAATAGGTTCATAGATATTTAAGTATGCTTGCATTGAAATAACAAGTTAGTTGATTTTAGCAACTTTATTCTTCTCAGGCTTTGGAATAAGTATTAAATGTATCAAGTTTAAGGGGCCAAGGGACAGCTCGGAAACTCTGAGTGCCAGTAACGTAGTATAAAGATACAGGGGGAGGCATCGCTCACCCCTCCTCACCATCCACCGGTGCTCGTGGGGCCCTTTTATATTTTTTGAACTCGGCAGATTTCAGATTTTTAGGAGCGAAAATCCAAACCAGCTCTGTTCTATAACAGTCCAAGCATCAAAGTGCTTCAAAAAGGATGTTCTTTTCGAGACAAAAATCTTTGGAATACTATGTCCATTCCATCAAATTTTGTTTCCCAGACTTAATTCAACATTTTCAGAATCAAATCAAATACATAGAGGACTGTCTATTGATCAATCCGCAATCCCTTATAATTTCATCGAAATTGGTCAACTAAGTAGTTCCGGTGTTTTGCCTGTGACAACAAATTAATTGTTAGGTTGCGCATTAGCAGGAGTCATCACCTATATAACCGTGACGGAATTCATAGTGCCATTCCCAACTACCAAACGACCGTAGACAAACCGTAGTTTCAAGAAATTCGCATTTCCTGCTTACACACTACTATTTGCCGGACGGCGAGAAAATTCTGAATATGTGACCATCTATGGGCTACCTCGCGCAATCCCTGAATATGTCATCAAACTAGGACCATAATTTCGTACAGTACCTCGAACATTGGGAGTGGGAGACAAGACTGACTGCCCTTGTCCCTGAGTTGAAGGAGGGAGGGCAGTGCCGCTTCATGTGTGCCATTGGGCGACGCTTTTCCTCCCCTGTTAGTTGGAGTTCAGCTCCAGATCCCATGGCACGCGCATAGTCACGCCGCCACACGTCTTTCGGCAGTAGCTGCCCTGAATGCCGACCATATGCAGTTCCTCCTGTTAGGACTCGAGTTTTCATCCACTCTAGGATGAACATAAGGTAGCCTGCTTGTATCAGATCCCTTGCTGACCACACACCAGGCCAGGTAATAGTGGCGCCAATTACCTTTATCTGACCCAGCTGTACATTGGCTCGTTCAGCTGCTACCGGCAACAGTGCGTCTGTTTTATATTTTCGGATTTTTGCGTCATTGACGTCTGCAAGTGGTCTCCGTCCTGAGCCGGAAACCACCGAGACGTCAATGATGAAGGCTCCTTTTGGTGATATCACCAAGAGGTCTGGTCTGTATCCTTGTTCCTCAAGATTGAAATGAGGCTCAAGCCATACTGGCCACCCCTTGCGACGTGCATATCCATCCAATAGATTTAGGGCAGAGTTATGCCGGGCACATCTGGGTCTCCCCACAGAGGGGCAGACCTGGAGCACATGCGCAGCTGTCTCAGCCGTTTTGGCAACCCGCTCGGCAAAGGTGTTCATTCCCAGAGCGCCTGCCTCTCGTCGTTCTCGCCCCTGTTGGTAAAGATCCAGAATGGATCTTCACCATTCCCAGTGATCTCCATCCCTGAAAGTTGGTTGAAGGGTTGCTGATCCATGCAGTGCTGGCTTTGTTGCTTTGTTGTTGTGGAAGAATATACGACTTCATTACCTTCGGTAGTGAGGAAGCAAAAATCAGTTACCTACTCATTGCAAATCTCACTGACTTACGCCTGACAACTAATTTCAAGTTTGCCCACGTGCTATACCTATTATTGATCCAACCGTGACGAAATTCATAGACAAATCATCTTGGAGTCAGCCCCCAACTACCCTCCGAATTTGAGCCAAATCGGTCCATCAAGAACTGAAATCGTTCAGAATACTGAGAAACGCAAAAAGCAAGTGGAAATTTTAATTTCTGAAGGAACAATTTGTATCTACTTCTTGCACGAATACTTAGCTTCCCTAGGTGCTAAGCACAATAATGTAAGCAAAGTACTGAGAGCATCATAAATATATTAGAATGTATGTATGAATGTATGTTATGTGTTAGAATATATTAGAATGTATGTATGAATGTTGAAATCGAAAAGAATGCACACAAAAATGACCATTTTGCAAACCGAGAAAAGGAAACGTTATCAATGAATACCTATTTAAACATAAACATGCTAATATTTATGTGAAGTGACTCCTAATCATGTTTCATGCGCCACACCACAGTATTGGACACAAATTGGCTGAGAAAAATGGGAAAAACTGAATTAATTTCGGTCCTTGGCCCCTTAACTATAACAATTTATTTAGATAATTTCTCTAAAATTATTATTGTCTAAAAATAAAACTTGGACACTTAGAGAATTACTGAAGTTATGGCATTATTCTTGCATTCTGATTATGTTCAAAACAAACTACTACAACAGACAACTCAACTTCTATTTAAAACTCTTAGTTATTCCAGCTATTGTGCAGAAAAAACAACCGAGTCCTTCTAGTGGAGAGAGTCCCCTTGATTCGCCCGATCCTCATCAGCAACCAACCAATCGTCTCCAAACTACTCTTGTAAGTTTTAATAGCTCAATAAATGTATGAGAAGGGACCATGTTCATGATTAATCAACTTTTGAACTCCAATTCAATCTTTTAGCGAATTTTCGGAGATTCAGCTTTTGCAATGGCTTCAAAATTTGGGCTAAGCAAATTTTTGGAAATTTGCTTTTTAGAGAGATCGTTTCAGGCCATCCTAAAACGATCCTCAAAGTTTAATACTTTATATATCTATAGATTTAAGATTATCAGAAGGTGAAAAGATAAATAAGAATCTTCATTAGTGGCAAAAACAAAAGAATAATTTTTAACGTTAGCGTTTCTTACATCAGAAACGCTAATAGAAGCGTCTTATCACACTACCGCTTGGAGAAATTGCATCAAAGAGCCCATCATTCCTCAGGCTCATGCCTGGGGCTGCGTGGGGATTATCGTGTTGCGGGGTATGGGAACCCCAGAGGATGGCATTATTCGATGTCCGTGTCATTGACACAGATGCCCCTTCTCATGTCTCCCAGCCAGTCACAAGTGTTTTCAAGTCTACTGAACAGGAGAAAAAAAGAAAATATCTGGAGGCTTGTGAGCAGTGTCATGCGTCATTTACACCTCTGGTCTGCTCTGCCGACGCTGTTTACGCAAATGATCTGTTTACGCAAATGACAGCTTTCGTGAAGTTGTTGGCTGAGGGCTTGGCAGAGCGTTGGTAAGGGGGTGGCTTAGAGCATGCATAGCCTTCTCCATAATCAGAGCCTCTAGTATGTGCCTGAGAGGTTCTCGGAAGAAATGGTGATGCTCTGAAGATCTCTTTGGCTTTGTGGACGGGACAGCCCACAGACTGAGACTGACATAGCGGAACCCCAACCCATTCCATTAAGTCATTTCTCGACCACTATTGGACTACAGAAATGATATCAGATGTGATAAAGATGCTAGTTAATTGGAGTGAGGCTCAGGAGTACTCACAAATGATAGGACATGAGCTCCCGAAACAGTGGTCAAATCCTCAGAGAGCTTATCTAATATTTCAGTGGTTGATGAAATCCGAACACGTCATAATTCACCAACCAGAATCCTCGTTTCAGTTGTCTTTTTTACTCAACCGTTGGAGGTGCACTCTGGCGAAAGTTTTAGGTGACCTCTCAAAGGAGAGGTGGGGAAACCGAGCCTGAAGTCGGTCAGGGCGCCAACTTTTAACTTTAAACAATTATGATTTACCACTTCCCGAAATGATACTTAATGTCACTTCAGATGGTATTTGACCCTAGGTTCGATCTAAAACATCCAACAAAATTTTAAAATGTAGATAATTACCAAAGCAAGGATGATTCGTTGGCCAGAATTTTTGGATTACCTCCTCTAAGGGGTCAAAAAATGTGTTTTTTTGGTGTAAATTACCATCTTGAACACACTAACATGGATATGGTATACTCTGAATCAGTGCATAATTTAAAAAATTTCACAAATATACAAATCGGCTAAAATGTTTCTTTGAAAACTCGCTCATCCAATTATGCTGCATGACGAGAACTTTTATTTGTACCGGTAGAATCAGGGACATACATTTTTTAACCCTACACTTAGATAACCGTAACAAACTAACATAAAAACTAAACAGACAAGAATAGATGTTCACATTCAAACTTTTTATTTTACTAAACATTCTTTTGGATTATAACCCATATTACTTATATTGATATTGACTAATAATTAACAATCCAAAACTTAATAGAATTTAAACACATTTGCATTAGTCTTGATGACTGCACAACTGCACATGCGTGTGTAAACTGTCAAGCCCCACAATCCGATTATTCAAAGTCTCACAAATGTTGATTGTAGTTTAGGGTCAGTTTCTAAATAAGTCCCATTAAAAAAATTTTCGCATTCAGATCAATCATAGTGAGGCACATACATGTTTCAACCCTACACTTAAATAATTGTAACAAACTAACATTTAAAATAAACTGACAAGAATGTATTAAATCTAAAGGATTAGTTCCGCTAGTTATAAGAATACAATTGTTTACGTACCTTACTGGAGAATCCGTCGTGACTAGCAAGTCGAGTACAGGTGGCGAGCGCTTTCGATGTAAGGACATCATCATCAGGCCGTCGAGAGAGTACTCTCTCGACGGCCTGATGATGATGTCCTTACATCGAAAGCGCTCGCCACCTGTACTCGACTTGCTAGTCACGACGGATTCTCCAGTAAGGTACGTAAACAATTGACAAGAATGTGTTCACATTCAAACTTTTTATTTTACTAAACATTCTTTTAGATTATAACTTTTATTGCTTGTATTGATATTGACTAATAATTAAAATTATTTATCTAACTTAATCATTCAACTTTAAGTTATTAAAATAGGTAACTTATTATTGTATAATGCAGTTGACCCCAGTGTAGAGTCGAAACATGTACCTACCTGAGTCTGATTGAGTACCTACTTGAAAGACCAAAATAATATAGACTAAGGGGCGGTTGCTGAGTTCGGGGTTAACGCTTAATCCAGGAGTGAAGAGAGATAGTCCGGGGTTAACAGAAAAATACGTTTCCGAGTAAATGAATAACCCACAAATCCCCCAAATAAATCGCTGCTAAT
Organism: Lygus lineolaris; assembly: GCA_030264115.1. Taxonomy (NCBI): domain Eukaryota; kingdom Metazoa; phylum Arthropoda; class Insecta; order Hemiptera; family Miridae; genus Lygus; species Lygus lineolaris. The sequence goes on along the minus strand of JAEMON010000001.1, from coordinate 10,489,171 downwards.
TGGAACTGAGGGCAGACCAAATAATGTCAGTTCCACCATCCTATAGTGAAACTAACTTTTTTTGTTGAATATTAGGTAATCAGTTTGCATGTTTCACTAAAACAAGATAATTTTTTCTACCTATTATGTACTATTTTCATGAAAAATTGAATAAAACGAAGTTCCAATATGTAGAGTATTTATTCGTTAGTATCATTATTGATTTACTTAAAACAACCCTGATTCAAAAACAAATAAATCATTTTCAGAATTCTTCTTCTTTGAGGAGTTTATTTGATGATGATGATGACTGCCCAACATTGCTTACTGATCAAGACCACCAGGTTGCAGCAACTCAGCTTGCTCATCATGTATACACTCTCTCATGTATAATCTCTCATCAAATGACATCGATCGACAGGCAAGTACTAACATAATAATTAAATAAATAATCTGAAGATATTTTGTAAAGGTGGAAGTTTCAGTGATGCAGTTTTTCATAATGAGCAAATTTTCAAGTAACCCATTTGTAGCATTTTACCACCAAAATTGCTGGTCTTCGAACTCACAATTTAGGCAATGAAGGTGGAGGGGCCTATCCGAGCCAATGAAGAAGGGGAACAGGGAGCAATGGGCGAGGGTTTAAGGTGCCTCTAAAGAGGTCACAGGTGGGTTAACACGTTGAATGCGGATCCTGCTTTCACGGGTCGTCCCCAACAGCGGCACCCCATTTTTCTCTCCCGATCCTCCATGCAGACGCCTGTATAATGGGGTTGATTATTGGTGCAAGAAATTTGGAAATTAGGAACGGAACGCATTCTAGCGGTGGCTAAGATCACCAAGACGAGTAAGAAATATTCCAGAACCAATCAGAGAAATATTCCAGAACCAATAAGATCACCAAGACGAGTTAGAAATATTCCAGAACCGTTCTGAGTAGCTGGCTCGATTGAGCCACTCCGCCCCTCA
>JAEMON010000001.1:10469565-10488156 GCA_030264115.1 Lygus lineolaris | reverse complement strand
TGCTCGTCGAGAAAATGTTGAAGAGCCATATTGGTCAGTCTGGTGCCATTTTGGATGTGTCAAAACTTTTTCCAAGAATGGGTATCGTCTTTAATGACAAATAAATACATGTTAATATGGGGAAAACTTACAAAATTCACTCTTCTAAATATGTTCGACCACTGCAATATAGGGAGTCAGCTTAATTTTGTTAACGAAAATTCGCTCACTACGTGTTTATAATATAATCTAAAATTTAGCATTTCATGTGTTAGGTGGGGATGATGTTGCCGAGGTTGTCCCAAGTCTAGAATATAGGTTGATATCATCTTGTCCATTTTAAGCGACACGTCTCATCATCTTCTTCCTTTGTTTACATGAGAAACACCATTTCATATTAGTTAGCTTATGTTCATGAAAAAACAGTCCTCATTCGTTATTTTGGTTACCGAAAAACTGCACTATTTCTTGATGTGGGCCTTGCAACGTACCTACAGAACGAATGAATCTCAGTTCTTTGCTGTTTTCTCATAGGGTAGTGGTTTGCACACCCGGTAGTTAATCCCCTAGATCAACAGTAAAATGAATTCGTGGGTTAGGGATCAATACCTGGTTTGAGGAGCTTAATTTCTAGGGACTTCACTTAGGTACTAATGTAAGAACGATCAATTTCCCACTTGACTATGGGTGTGTGAGTGAGTGTGTGTAGTGTCAGAGCTGGAAGGAGTACTTACATCTGGGTAGTGGCCGCGACCTTTTCATGGCACTGAAAAAGTGCCACGGCGTTAATCGAGTTGGGCATCTCAGCAGTTGCGTTCCATGGTATCACCACTAGCATCCTACTCTGCTCATACCTCAACTGTCAGTCATTCTACTTGGGCACTTCCTTTCACCCATCTCTCCCTCTCCCAACTTCCTTAACTTCCCTTATTCCTCGTGCTGGCATTGGGTAAGTCCTAGGCATCCTCCACATCATTATTATTATTAATTTGATTTATTTAGTTATTTTTAGAATTACATCCTCTACCCAAAGTCCATAAAAGTCATTTAAAAAAAATGTGTGTACACGTTTCTGCCAACCTCTGTAACTCCATGGCCCAGTAGTCCAAAATCGCTGAAATTTGTCTGTAGCAGGGACTGCGCATGGTCAAACTTCGAACATCTTGAACCCACATAACTCACGGTCCATTGGCGTTGGTCCAAAATGCCTCACTTTCATGGAAAAATTTCTATGCATTTAGACTAGTAGTTAGTAGAGACTGCGCATGCACAAATGTAAAAATGGACTAACCTCAAACTGTCCACATGTACCCAAATGTCGATTGTAGTTTGAGTGTAGGTTGTAGATGGTCCCATATGAATTTCGTCTCATTTGCATTAGTCGTGATGACTGCACATACATGTGTAAACCTTCTAGCGCCACTACTCACAATCCAATTATCCAAATTCTCCCTAATGTTTATTGTAGTTTGGGGTCAATTCCTAAGTAAGTCCCATTTATGATTTTTTTTTTTTTTGCATTCAGATCTTACATAGTGAATGCTTGTGCGCCACCATGTGGAAACCGTCAAACGATGAAACTCACGACTCATTAATCCAAATTTGCTGGACTAACTAACCATGTAATCCATGGTTTACACCAGACAAGTTGTTTCAATTTATCATGACAATGACACCCAACAAACGCTCGAGTTCTCCACGAGAAAAATAATGAAAGAGATAGAGAGAGAGAGATGTTCCTCTAAGTAAAGGACACACTTTATATGCCACCACCTTCTCCTAATGAGAACAACTCCAGTCAAACAGAGAACACAAAATGATGCATCAACTCAGTTTTCCTCTTTCAAGGATGCATGTAGGAAAATTGTGCTACTGAGGCGGAAGAGAATTGTTCTCTACAAAAGGAATAGGTATCTAAGTACCTGGAAATTTGTGGTTGAAGGAGGCACACCCAACCATTCATCCTCTGGATCAGTAGTAAAATGAATTTGTGAGCTAGGTGTTGGAAACTGAAGCGAGAAGCTTAATTTTTAATTCTACGACTGTACCTAATTAAAAAAAGTTCATTCATGCAGCATGAGTTGATGAGCGAATTTTCAAAGAATAATTTTACCCGATTTGGTGGGTGATTCTTATAAGAAATTTCATGCTGATTCCGAATAACCCTATGTTCCTATGTTTAAGATGGTAATTTACACCAAAAACCAACAGAACATTGTGTATATTAAGTATGAAAAAGTTTAAAATTTCAGGAATCGTTTTAGAATGGTCTGAACAGATTTCCATGAAGGAAATTTTCAAAAATTTGCATTACTAAAATATTGAAGCCATTGCAATAGCTTCATTTTCTTCAAAAATTCGCGAAAAGTCTCACGACAAACCAAATAGAGAGAGATTTTGCCTTTTTCAAGTCAAATAATCCATAACATTCGATCTTGAAATGGATGAAAATTGTGATATACAAATCAACTGCTATTAACTTGGGGCATCATTAAATATTGTGAAAGTTGCGGTAAAGATGTAAAGTTGAGCGTTCGAAAGGGGAAGTATTCGTGCTTAAAACAGAATAAAATGAAAATGGACGGATGAAAAAATGTTTATTATACCACATTGTATCAACGAAAGTCTTTGTAACATACGAATACAATTAAATATCACAAAAGTACTTGAATTTGTGCATCAAAAAAATACTAGATAGGTATTCATATTTATCATTCAAATAGTTGTTGCCAAACTCTGACGTTGATATGCTATCTCATCTTGATTTATTGTTTGGTATACTAATAAAATAACAATATGTATGATTAAAACTCTACCGTTTTATAGCCTTGAAGCCGAGATTGCTGTATTGAAATCTCACTCTGGGGAGGTTTCGAGACCACTTTACCGTCACAATCAACAACTTGAAGAACTAAGGAACTTGCAAGATAAGTTGCAAAGTGAAAAGGAGGTCTGGCATCGTGAAAGGGAAGTTGAAATGAATGAACTTCAACAGAAGAAAGACGAGATAATGAAATTGCAGGTGAATTGTCAATGATCTATACTACTGTGTATTATTACTTTGATAGGTAAATGGTTTGACTCCAGTCAGTAACTCTGTTAGGTAGGATTGAGGGCGAAAGAAAATTGTGAAGAAATCAGTTCAGTGAGCAAACATGAATAAATTTGCCTTGAAGTCTTTGGCGAGAACCAGGAGAGTAGCTAATGTGTGATGCTAATATTTTTTCAATGAATACTCAGTGATATTCGGCGAATTGAGTTTTGGTTCAAGTTCCGCCCTCAACTCCAGGTATTTGTAGGAGCAGTAGGTTTGTGTGAGACCAACCCAAGGTTCATACTGGTTGAAGAGACTGCAAAGTTGGGGTATTTCAGAGAGCAGAGGTCGTGCATGGTTTTACTTTCCTTACTTTAATCTGAAATATGAGTGGGAAGAATTAGAATCATTCTACATGAAAAATTGTAGGCCTCGATCTCTATAATATATAGAAGTAATGAACTGTGTGTGATGCGTTCCAAAGGGATGTGCAGCAGCTGTCAGATGATGCCACACAGTTTGTATTCCTTGTATTCCTGTCAAACGTGACGGTAGATTTACCATGTCATTTCGACTAGTAGACTTCTGCTTCTTGAAAGCTACGGGGATTAGGATGAACAGGTCTGAACCAACGTCCCTGCATCTTCTCCGATTTTAGCTGATTATTCTATCACTAGTTCCAAAGGGGTTCAAACCGTCACATCGCCTTACCTTTCTTGAAGTTTGGCAGAGGGGCGAAATATGCTAATTTACCCCCCCCCCCCATGACACAATTATCGGATTTTTGAGCAGGAAATTCACATGGGGGACTTCGACGAAAAATAATTCAAATTCCAAATTCAAAATCCAAATTCCCTCCCAGATCTTAAGGGTGGTTCTAGTAATCTTCTGTTTGTGAACGTTTATGAGTGTGTGATGGAGGGGTATAACTTGAACCCCGCTTCAAATTTGTTTACACTGAACTTCTGAATTTGAAGAGGACAAAATGTAATAAAATGTTTTAATATTTTAGATTAGGCATAAAATGCTCATCTCCCTGAACATTTTGAGTTTGCTTCCAACAAAAACAGCGATTATAAGATAGATTTCACTTAAAACTAAATTTTTGTGATGTTTTGATGACAAACCTCTGTTGTTTATGCCATATCACATGAGCGGTTTTTCAGCTTTTTCGGAGCTTTTCATTGGCTGGAATTTGAAGAGAAAGAAGATCACTCTTCAGCCCCCCCCCCCCCCCACCCCTCCCCTCACAATCTACATCCTGGCGCAGTTTTTTTTTCCATGTCTTGGGCAGATCTAGAACAAGTTCTAATTTTCCCAAACAACATTCTGTCCAAGAAAAAAAAGCTGGCAGACAACCCTTACAAACCACGCAACAACATAGGTAATTCACATCTCCATCGATAACACCTCAAACTTGTAGTGACGTTAGAGTTTCTATACTAATAGTACTGCTTGCTGCCAGAATGAGCTGCATCTGACAATTTCAGCACGAGCACGCCCTCTTTCACTTCCAGCCAGGTAACCGCTCAGAAAAAGCTGAAAAACAGCTCGTGTGGTATAGATTTTAGGTACTGAACCGTTTAAGATTAAATTAATACTCAAAATATTCAATAACATTTTGTCAAAGCCTGGGCTAAAATGTTGGAATAATAGCGTATTCACTTAATGCAGAAAAGTTTGCTACTCAGCGTCACAACCCTGTGTGTATTTGGTTATCAATTTGTAAAATTGTGTAGCAAAAAAGTTTTTATTCCACTTTTTAGTTGGTGGATAAGTACCTCCTATGACAAATTATTCAAATGAGCTGCATGCTAAGACTTTCATTGTTGTGTTAGGCAGTCCTCAAGTTCTGAATTACTATGAAAATTACGCATTCGTCTGGCACGCATCAAGTTTAGTTTATTCGTGTAATCATGCCCATTGTGTAGTTATTTGCTATATTATTTTAGGAACAAATTAGACTTGAACAAGCGGATGTGATACAGCAGCGAGAACAATTGTACAGAAAATTAGAAGCTCTCAGTAGTCAAGGCGTGGTGGTGAATTCAGCTCTGTTGGTTTCATCCTCGCCAGACGATACTACGTTGCCTACAGCTCCAGCAACAGACCCTCCAAAGAAAAGAAACGACCCATCAAAATGGAAACCTCCTTCATCGATCAAAGCGGCTTCTCTCCCTCTTAATCTTATTAGCACTACCAATCAACAAAAGGTAAGTTCAAAAATAATGGAACTTTTCATTGTCCAAGTCACAGAATAGTAGGTGCAATCAACTCCATATTGCCGCCCCCCCCCCCCCCCCCCCGGGGGGGTCCTAAAAAAGCTTGAGTAAATAGGTGATATTAATCGAAATATTCTCACTTATACATAGGCTCTTGTTAACACAGACACAATATGAAGGGTGTGGATGTCCGATAAGTAAAAGCAGACCTTGAAATCCGGTAGTTAGATGATGTCATTAGATGATGTGTAGATGAAAAGAGGCATTCGGCGGTTTTCAACCGCACCAAATTCGATTTTGATAATAATACGAAATCCAAGTCCAAATGTAAGTAATACAACAAATAACCTTGTAGGTATGTATGTACTTATTATGTACATAGAATTCCAGCAAGAATTTCTTCAGTCCAGGTCGATTGTAGGGGGAAATATTAAGTAGAATAAGTGAAAACGTCGTTTTTAGCACATTTTCGAGATTTCCCCCCAAAATCTCTCTTAGGATTTTGATGAAATTCACAGGATTTACTCTTTTACCAAGTAAAAATAAATTCCAATGCCTCCAGGAAAATATCCTGATGGCCGAAAACAGCGTTAAAACCCACAAAAATAACATTTTTTGGGTTTCTTAGGATGAGGAAAGTAGCATGAAGCCTCGCTCCAGATGTTTTTTTCTTACAACAATTTTGGTCTTGGCTTCGAACTGTTTTTTTCATTATGTAATATTCAATTTCAGGTAGCCCCAAATGTGCAAATACGGCAACAACTTCCTTTGAAACTCTCAACCAAACTCGTTACAGGGAGTTCTCCAGCATCACCCTCAACTGCCGCTCATCAGTTACTTCCTCTGAAACTGAGGGAAGGAGCCTGTGAAACAAAGAACACTTCTAGTCAACCAAAGCTAAATCCTGGCAGTCCCACACAAATTCCTTCCCATTCGAGAACCGGGTCTAGTCCTGCGATGATGCAAAATATTCAGGTGAGTATTTTTGATTGTAAAATCAGTCAGTAACCATCTTTGACTGAGAACAGAAGTCTAGGGAAAACCCGACACAATCGTGTTCCTATCATAAGCGTTGTTATTGTTAAAGTAATATTCTATGTTTATTGCTACCCAGCTAATATGACTCCCTTCCAATCACTTCCAGTGATCCCCAACTACAGGCTCTTTATCAACTTTCAAATGCGTTCTAGGCAACACACTTACCTAGTCCTACCTACAACAGAGAAAAAGTTTCAACCGTCACATAGTACAAACATATTTATTATTCTTACCTCGATTTGAATTTCTTATTTTCTCGTAAAATACGAAATGTTTATACAGACCAATCATTAGGTAGTTTGTTTATTGGTATCGCATTATATTTTTAATGGCCTTCCAGTTAAGACTTATCCATGTCATTCTGACCCACATTTAAACATCCAAGTGTTTCGTCCATGTTTTTTTTCCATGAAAATACCATTTGAATACAATTTTGAATTTACTAAAGTACTACGTTATTAATGCATTACGTGTATTACAAAAATTCTCGTTGTTTATCATTTTTACAACTAGTCATTATTTTCACTGCTTCTTTTTGTGGATTTATAAAACGTTGAATTTGATTGGGAAAAGCTTTATTGTTATGGACTTCACAAAGAAGTCTACCAAGTTGGGTATACTTATACAGGGTGACCCATATTCAGAACCACGAAACTTCAGAGATTCATTCAAAAAGTAATTTGCAACAAACAGTTCCTCTTAGAGTTTTTTAACACCTAATCACTAGAAAAATTATATTAAGAAATCATTTCCCTGCTCCTGACACTAGTCAACAGAAATCCATCACGCCATTGATACAATCAAAGTGTACACATGGGGTTCATCTTTCCTATAGTGGACACCTTGAAGTATGAATATTCCTGCTTCCATAGTGGACATGAACCTTGTTTCTACATGATCTGTTTGTGTTATCTTCATGATGTGTTGATCTGTTTTTCAGTTGGAATCGAAATCCGGAGCTAAAGCTGGTCGCACTCACACATACCCTAAATTGCCTGATAAGTATAAAATGAAATCACCAGAAACTGGACAAGACTCAGTGTCCACACAAAACCCCGATGATGATGTTATCTTCTTCTAGGAAATGGATGTGGCAACTTCCTTCTCATAGCTTTAAACATAGATTTAAGGTCATTCAAAGTAGAAGTACGTTCTTGCTCGTTCAATTTTATTCATTTTGTTTTTTACTGTTAGTTCTCCTATTATAGTTTATTCAAGTTGATATAAAATGAGTAATTCGGGAGTATTTTCCATTGTTGAAAACAATTAATTGTACAAAAACGTCTATTATCAACATTTCATCAAGTCGGACTTTCTCAAACCCCACTAGATGTCAAGTGTTAGGTTGGTTTTTTTCTTTCTGAGTGAAGGAACGAAAATGTGTAAAAGTAAAATAAAATAAATAGAGTGAATCAGTAATGATTACACTGACTTACCTAGAGTTAGAGCGAGAGAGTTACTGTTATCAAGTGCAAGTCTGTTTCATGATTGGTAGATGTGGAGCTGATGTACAAGTATTTTGTTGATAGCATAGGTAAATGTATGAATAAGTCTTTGATCGGTATGTCCCAGTGGAATATACTGACAACCTAACATACTACATTTCATAATTTACGATTTAGAATTAAAGAAGAATTTCACAAGGGGCATCTAGAGTGTTGGGGTCGCCAAGTCGAATCACATTTTTTTCTGATGATTACACATCGAGGGAAAATTAACCCGTGTCCGAACGCTTCGTCCAGTCCAATAGGCCTTTCCAACACCAGGAAAAACGTCTGCTAAGTTTGGTGGACAGTATAGCTTCCTCACTTTCTCAACATGGGGTATAGAATCAATTAGTGAACTTATCAGCAGAATTGGTAGAATAGTTCCGTTGGTTTCCTTATGACAACAAATTTCAAATTTGTGCATGCTTAGTAGCCATTACTAAACGAATCGTGACGAAATTCATATTTCATGGGGGGGGATTGTCTTGGATTCAGACCCCAACTACTGTCCAAATTTAGGTCCAAAACAGGTGAATTAGGGCTGTGAAATCGTAGTTTCAGGAAATTCACGTTTGCGCTTGCGTACACCCTACTAGTTGTCCAATGGCGATGAAATTCATAGAGGACCATCTGGGGTCTAACTCACACAATCCCTGAAAATGTCATCATCATCAAATTCGGACTATAACTTCATATAGTTTTAACTGGGACCAGGAATTGACCACGGACAGACACGAAACCAAAACTCTGAAACGTGAAAAGCCAGTGGAAATTTTCATTTTGGAGGGCAAACATTTTTTCTGTTCCTGCACGAATACAAAGCTTCTTACCTACCTTCCGGTAGTGAGGAAGCAAAACACAGTGAGTCGTAATTTGGCTATTTCCCTTCATTTTTCATAGGATATTTTTTCCAACGTAAAAAAACTGACGTCCTTCGTTTTCTCATTTGAACCTATTATGAATCGGAACAAGAAATTATGTATAGCTGTAAAGTTCAAACAATATAATTATGTGTACATACAAAAATAAAATTCCAAAAATAGGATAATGATATAATGAATAGGAATAAATAGTTCGTTTCATCATGAAGGTTGGCCGCTCATACAGCCCACGCAGCCGTGGTGGGACAGCTGGTTTACCTTGAAACTGTATTTCTGCGATTGAACTGTTAAAAAACTACAAAATCGCTATAAGAAAAAAAATACGCCCTTTTAGAGGTTTTAAGTCATTTTTCAGTTGTGAAATGTTATTTCATGTGCTTGTTAATGTGTTTTTCGTGTTGTTATTATTCTCAATGGAGAAATTGAATATGAAAAATTTAAGGGAAATAAGCAAATTACTACTCAACGTATTTTTTTCTCACAGGGTAATTTTTTTTGGATGCAGAAACACCAGAAAAAATTTGGTTCAAATCGGCTACCCCAACACTGTAGATTTTGCCCTTGTCAATAGGAAAAAAAATTGCCTTGTAGGCTTTTGGTTGTACATAATGAGCGTTAATTCTGCTTCACACACACACACACACACACACACACACACACACGAAGATCATCATTAAATAGTGGTCTGTTCCCGGGAGTTTGCTTCTTATGGTAACGTCAAAAACTGATTCCTTCAGCCACACAGTCACAAAAATTAGTCTTGCACCACCCAGTGGTAAGCAATCACCGATTTTCCAACTTTTTAAAGAGGTCCATAACCTTTGAGAAGGTCGCCCAAGCCAATCTTTAGACAAGATACATTTAAATCACCACACAGGACAAAGGGCTTCTAGCCATCAAACGCCTTCAGGTAATTATTACGAAAGAGTTTGGCACAATGGGGTCTGCGCATGATTTTTTTTACAATTTTTATTGAAAGGGAATCGATTCAAAATGGCCAAAGTGGGGTTATTTCATAATTATGTGGTCTCCCTATTTTTTTTAACGATGAAGAGAAATGTGAACGTTTGAAGAAATGCGCGCGGAAATGAAGCGCACTGATTGGTCGAAGCGCATCCATGCTGACTACGTATAATATCCACGAACGGTTTTTGTAAGGGATAGCAGGGGGTGTGACGTAAGTACCTCTGGAGGTACGTATGTTACACCCCCGCGAAATTGAAAACATTCCATTTTAACATGACGATTTCTGCTCCCACATGGAGTTTTTTGTCCTGATAAATAGTTTACTAGTCATGGCAACTCAAATAACATAATTAATGGGGTTTTTACAATTTTTATTTCTCATGCGCAGACCCCATTCATCACGTCCATCAATTTTGGGTCTGCCACTGAGATTTGGGACATGAGTAGTTTTTTACCTACTTGTATTTCATGTAATTATTCTTTAACTTGTCATGAAACATGTTTCTGTGAATCTCAGCCACTTTCTTCTGCCATCATTTATTAGTCAGACGTTGGGGTTTTCCCAGTCAGTCATGTGTTTATTATAGATTAAAGCTCGATACAACTCAAAAGATTCACCCGCCAGCCTATTAGTGATGCTGCTATTCCATGTGCCTCTGTAATACTTGCTTTCCTCTCTATTGTCTGTTCTTATATTTTAAACTATCATTGAATGTCTCACAGTGACTAAAAATCACTAAGCTATTAAACAAGTGATTCTTCAAACAACCATATGAACCTGTGTTTCAGACATGAGCACAATTTACATAAATACCTAAAATTCCAAGTGCACAAAAAAGCAGGCATTTCAGATTCAATAACGAAAAGTTTAAAAACACTAGCAAATAGCAATCAATAGTGAATAGCATCATCACTAATAGACACATAAAATTGTTTAAAGGTTATAATTCGCTCTTCGTAGTATTCGTTGTTGTTGATCCCATACCAAAGGATTATTGGATTTTTCACGGAACGCCTCGTTTTTAATCCAGTAAGTGTGGTAAACATCAATTTTAGCCTTCAGAGGAAGGATCTTGGAGTTTACAGAAACCATATAGTATCAACGTCTCTTCCATGACTTAGTAAATGGTGCAATCTCTCTCGACCCATTCCAGCAAGACTCTACAAGGTAACTTCAAATTCAATTTATTTTGTTGTTCTCCTTTTCACGGCTGTAGTCATTTTATTCTTCCTGCTTGCTCTACCCTTCTCGTATATCTACTACCCCGTTGTTCTTACTAGCTGCTTGGTCATCCTTGGACTCTTTTGCTGCAAGGTCAGAGAGTGGTTTTTCTGAGTAGTTCTGTCAAACATTTTGACCTGGTAGGTAAAGAGCCTGTTCGTCTCCAGCAGATCGCCTCATTTCTCGTCCGTAGCTGCCTCCAGCAGCCTTTCGGCCAGTGACCGATGGCCTGAGGGTATGTCGAGCTACTCCCGCCTGATCGCACACATTTCAACTTGTTCTCTGCCGTTTTACTAAGGTTTGCACTGATTAGGACACAGAGTTAGGTTATACTGATGGACCATAGTGCAGGGAATTGCATTAGCAGGGTTGTGTAATGTGGCCCTTCTGTAGCTTGGCTCATCAACACAAACACTGTGGTCACAGAACGGTTTACCTGAGTTGGTTTGTGTTCAGACAAACATGTTGAGCTGGTTGGTGAGAGCCTGCTCGTATCCAGATGATCATCGCATCCTTCCTCGTCATGTTCTAAAAATTATTCAACAATGAGGAGCTGTCAAACCGGCGACTTTCAAATTGATACGGTAGAAATAGGTTACCTACCTACAACGAACTTGAACTCCTAATGATCTTCAATTTCGATGTTGCCAATGAAACTTGTTTTCTTTCCCCTCCAGTCTTTAATCCATGATTGGAACTGATTGTTAATTATAAACCTCAAATCTACAGGAAATATTAGGTACTTGTGTTCGTAGCAACGTATACTAGGTATGTACTCAATAACTCTAGGCTGTATTAGTTTCGTAGAAGCCAAACATACTAGGAACCTAGCCCGGAGGTTTGGATGTTGTAGTTATTCCTACTGAATGTACTTCGTGTAACGGCTTATATACCTCCAAGAACTTACTTCCAGGCATAAAAGCCCTATATGGTCATCTCTCAACCAGATCCCAAAATCGATTTGGCGTGTGCCAGCTTCAAAATAGACGCCATCTTGCAGGTGTCTAAAAATGTAACTTCGCATTCAACGTGTTTTTGATCTTCTGTATTATTTGTTGTATTGATTTCCGCCAAATATTTTGAAAGCTCCTATTTTCTAATTAATCTCTGTGTATATTTCGAAGTTACTCAGCCATTCAACTTGTGTGCTTGCCTACCTGCCTACTGACAAAAAAAATACTATACCTGTGGTTTTAGATTGATGCGTGCTGGGCTGCAACATAGCTGATTCTTCGTAGACTGCATTATATCGGTGCTACAGACTAGTACTATCCTTGTTCTTAATCTAATTTATTTCTTATACAATTCATCAGAAACAAACATGCCTAAGTATTATTTTCTTTTATGGTGTTAACTGTAGCGAACTTGAGAGACAAGTTCTGTTTTCGAAGTTGTGCCACTGATACACAATCAGCAGATATGTAAATTATTCCTTATTTCCCCCCTCCCTCCTTCCTTTCCCTTTCCTTGTTCTGTATCTCACTATCTTGTTTCCCTTGAAAACATTCATCAAATAGTTCTGAAAATTGAATAACTCCCATTTTACGAATAGTGTTAACCATCTCAAATATTGAATAATGATATTGATGGCAGTAATTGCTTCTACATCACAAAATGATCACCTTCATTAAGGTGGTACTGGAAAGGTGTTGAACAGTTTTTCAAACTTTTCTGAGTAATAATTTAACAATTTTATTTCTGTTTTCTAATTCTTCTTCCTTTTCAAATCTCGAGGGCAATGCACGTTCTAAATGTTAAATTTCGACATTTTTGAATGTTGTAATGAATAAAAAATTTGGAATTTGAAATTTCAATAGTTGACGGCTTGAATACTGGAGAATTTAATACTGAAAAGAACGCCAAAAACAGATTTGAAAATGATCAATTATTAACGAAGAGCAGTTCGAACAATTTTTCAAGGATGGTTCGGAGAGGTTTTCCCTTTTTTCCAATTTATTAGTCTCAAGTAGTAATACGGAAATGGTCAGAGTTCCTATCAACTCTTTGATAGCCAACATTTTGGAATTTTTAAGGACACTTTATACCAATGACAGTACCCCCTTAATATCACAGTTTCTGGTGAAAGTACAGGGTGATTGAACTGAGTGGGATTTCGAAAAATCATAAATCGGTCATTTCTCAAGGTAACAATATTTTATGGGCCTTCAAATGTCAGCCAAGAGTGGGAATTTAAAGTATACCTCAATTTTTGAAAATCACGTCAAGCACGTGACGACCATTGGTCTGCATGCAATTGTCCAACCTTTAGTGGAAGGTCCTAATCACTCTGCCCAAGGTGACCCAAGAAATGTTGTTTATGTCAGTGGTGATGGCTTCATTCAGCCGGTCCTGGCATCATGGCTTACCTTTATACTCCCTCTCTTTGAGCTAGGTCCCCTACAAGACAAGTTGCAAGGCGAGAAATCAAGCAGTTAAATTGTTAACGAAATGACCCTGTCGCCACAAAGCACTTGTTGCATCCTTTTACAAAACTCTTTTCGCTCTCCATAATCAACGTAGTGTAATTCTTAACACAGCATCAACTTGTCACTTAAAGTGCACACTTAAAATTCTTCTTAACATTTGAAGGGTTGAGCTGGAGGTTCCAAGCTTGACGTCGAATGGAACTTTTTTTGTTTAAGTTACTCACCCATGATTGGGGAACACTCCGCTTGGTGAGATTGCGTCATGAGTACGAAAATTTGAGCGACCGACTCAGTATTTACTATAAACCGCCTGACGGTAAAAACACGTTGTCTTGAGGGGGTCAGTCCGAGCCATTTCAAATCCGTCCTACTGTGTTGAATCACCCTGTGTCTTCAATTATGTTGTATTTCTGTATTTAGTTCATTACACGAGATTTAAACCAAAGATAAGATTGGAATGTTGGACGAATAGTTAAGACATCTATCCTTCATATACCGTTCAACTATGGAAGTTAGAAGAATGGACAATATTAGTATAACGAGAACTTTACCCTTACTCATTACCCATAATAGAATCTAAACGTTTGCCTAGGTATGTACTCATATTACAAATAATCTAGTTTTAACTTATCAGCATTATCGGCATGTGTACGTTGACAATGATGTGGACTACTGATAATGGTTTTAGAGTTGTCAAAAATAACCTGACTGTAATCGACTATCAATACCAAAACTGTACTTATACTATACTCTTATGGGTTGCATTACAATTTATTTCCTAAATTTCATGACTTTTCGAACTACCGATGAGCTTCTATTTAGTAATGTGATAACGTGTTGATAAACTTTTCTATAAATTTCAAACTTCGATCTTTGTTGTAATATAAGCTTACCTTCACCTGTAAAATAAACCTCTTTAGTTTGCTATAATACTTAGGGTCATTTAAATTCTACCTTTAACTGGATGCTGTACCCTTTTTCTAGACTGTTATTTGATATTTTTGTTCATTGAAGAAGGGTCGGCTTAACAATTAAGAAGATATTTTTATAGAATGAAACTTGCTGATTATAATACTTGAGCGGGTATTTTGTGTTCTTAGCATATTAATAATAATATTGTTGTTATTATTGTTGATATTTTAATTTATGTTGATTTTTATAAAGAGACCATATTTATATTACAATACCCTTACTATGAAATCAAAAATTCTATCACCTCGCCTCCATCATTGTCTAAAGTTTTGTACATAATATAATAATTTTAATTTATTTGTAATTATACGAAATTTATCGTTTGTGCCGGGATTCAAATAAGTTTGCACTTACATCATGAGATTACTTTGAAAATGATCAATGAATTATAAACTAGCCAAATATGTACCTGTATTTGGAAGTGAGCACCAGTTTTTCAAGTGGAAAATAGGAGATGAGTTTTAAAAGAAATAACATGATAAATAAATGACATCTTAAACCAGATAAGTTCAATATTGTATTTTCATTTCAACACAAATGAAATTGGTTGGAAGTCATTCCTAGAACTCAAATCGATTTAGATTGACACATTCTATTCACCGATGAACGTGGATTGAAAACCTCCGAAAGGAAGAGATATTTATTGCACTTCACCTACTCATCATTGTCCATGAAAATATATTCTCTGGAATTTTTTTTTAATTTTGGAAATGGGCGGAAATGAAAGTGAATTCGGGGAAAAGTAGCGAGTTTGTAATTGTTCATTAGGAATACCAATAGTTTTACCTCTCTAGAATTGAATTAGGTTTAATAATGGGAAACAGATGTGGTTCATAATTAGCTTTTGACCTCAGAATGAAATTCACTACCCTCGAAATTCTTTTGGCGGGGTGAATCGATGAACTAAAGAACTATCATTCTGTGATACAAGGAGTAAAAACTCTTCTTATAGGCCATATTATCACACAAGCCTTTTTATGGCTTGAAGTTGAAGAGGACGAATCAGCTTTATTCCAAGGTTGAAGAGGAAGAACCAGCTTTTTCCCCAAGGTAAACTTTTCCACACCTCCATAGCACAGTGTGCATTCTGGCAGAGCTTTTTTTAGGCCTCTGCCATATTTAAAACACGTCCTAATTTTCGGACACCATTCTGTGCGAAAAAAAAAATGCTGGAAGATAAACCTTAAAAGGATTCAATTCACATCTCCATTGAAGACCGCATTGTCACCTATTTATTTTCAGTCCCTCAGAAAAAAATCTGATTTGTCCTCTTCAACTTCCAGCCGAAAAAAACGCTCCATGTGATATGTATGGCCTTTAGTATCCATCGTTCAGTGGACTAACTTAATTTCCCATTAAACCATCAGTGGAGGCTGGGCAGGTAGCAGGGGGGCTGAATTTGTTCTTATCCTAGTTTATTGAACGATGGCTACTACATGAGGAATTCACAGTATTCATGGATGGGCTGAAAAAACATGTCATCATTGTTTTTCCAAATTCTAATAGCACGGAAAAGTTGTAGTTCAGTTCCAAATGAGCGAAAAAAATACATTTTATACTGTGCCATCTCAGTTAAAGTTTACCATAAGTGATCAAAATCGCGAAAATGTGATGATTAAATGTTCTAAGTGTGGGACACTATTGACTCTCAGGTGTTGAAATCTATTAGAAAATTGTCAATATTTTGGTCCTAACATCTCGCGCCAAGAGCTCATAAAATACAATTTCTCAGGAAAAAGTCCCATTCATGCAGCATGAGTTGATAAGCGAATTTTCATAGAATAATTTTAACCGATTTGGTGGGTGATTCTTATAGGTAATTTTACGCTGATTCCGAATATAACATGTTTCCTATGTTTAGGATGGTAATTTACACAAAAACCTCATAAAACAAATTTGTTTACCCTTATTTTTCAAAATTTGCCCCCTAGGAGTAGGTACTCCGAAAATTCTGGCCAACGAACTCATCCTTTCTTTTGTTATTATTGGCATTTTGACTTTTTTTGTTGGATTTTTTAGATTGATTCCAGGGACGGATATTGCCTGGAGTGACAAATACATACATATATATTTATGTATACATTGATAAAGTAGGAATTATTTCCTTTTTATTTTTTTCTTTAGGAATTATTTATGAATGGTCAGAAACGGATTTCCATGGAGAACATTTCCTAAATTTTGAAGCCTTTATTCGCTAGTACGAAAAAAAAAACAGCGTTTTAACGAATCTTTGAAGAAAATATTGCAATGGCTCCAACATTTTTGGTATGCACATTGTTGAGAATTTTCTCCATGGAAATCGGTGTCAGACTATTCTAAAACGATTCCTAAAGTTTGACAATTAATCAATTTATCTATGTATTTACCTATGTCATGAGCCAGCTCGATGGAACTTCTTAAGTCAGCTTGACCCAAATAAAATCAGTTAGCGATTACACCTTGTTCATGGCTCATCCCATCATACATCTACTGTTATTCATCTAATAACATTCTATACTAAAAAAATTAGTGTTCTATGTTGGGTGCATCTATTCTACACCCGAAAACTGTACAAAACCCCGAGAGCACTACACCTACATAAGTCACTCCAGACGATATCTGACCCTAAGATCGGTCTAAAAAATCCCTCCAAAAAATCAATATCAATGTCAATATATCAGAAGAAAGGGCGAGTTCGTTGGCCAGAATTTCGACCATAGAGTCGAATTTTGAAAATCTAGGGTCAGCAAAAGCTAAAAACGTGTTTTCTGACGTTTGTGGTGTAAATTACCAGGTGGAACATTATGGTATATTCGGGATCATCGAAAAATTCCCTACAAGAATCACCCACCAAATCGGTAAAACGATTTCTTGAAAATTAGCTCATCATCTCATGCTGCATGACTGGTTTAGGCTATTTTACCCCTTAGCGGATATGTACTGACATGAAATGGATGAGTGGGAGGGGTCTGGGGAGTGTAAAACATTGAAATTATGTGTAATTAACTTTCTATAATGCTCATTTATGCTCGTTGTTTCTAGGTTAAAAAGTTAGAAAATATTTGGATTTTTGAAAGGAAAAATCAAGAAATTTAGGAATTTGGATCTTAATACAACACTGTTTATGCTGCAAGTAAGGCCCAATCAATGATATTCAGGGAATCCTTTCAACAAACTGATGAATCTTACGATATTCAACCGTTTATTTCTATGAACATTTACATAAGGATAGAATATATCATAATATTCTCTAGTAGGTACATACCTACTCGTAATTTTGGGAAAAAAAGAGTGAAGAAAACGTTTTGTGTACGTTGAGGGAATATGAATCTATCAGGTGAGTAATCCATCAGAATAACGAGGTGTTCCTGAGTGAAATTCTTGTTTAGGATAAGACGTCACCTGGAATGAAAAAAATGAAAAAACACCATCAATAAAACATTTTAGATTGTTCGAAAATGTACGTGAATATAAAATGTTGACCATCAGATTATTAATCTCAGCATCGTCATCAGCTTGAGAACAGCTGTTATAAATTTTCAAATCATCACAAATGGATTGAATTGGGACCACTGCTGTAGCCAGGTTGAACAATGATCTTTCTAATTACATCCCATCTTCCCATAATAGCATTAAGTTCAAATCACACAGCAACAATGTAGCCAAATTTCGCATTTTCTTTACAAAAGATAACATTACAATGAGGTAAATCGGGACAATGTGCAGTGGCGGATCTGGAAATTCTTTCAGGGAGACCCAAACTACAAATCCCCGCTCCCGCTGGGGCGAGGTTAAGAAAACACTTCCATTGATTACCCCCCTCCCCCCAAAGTCGTGTCTCAACGGTTCTGAGTTTTTTAGGGTGTTGAATCCGTTTCAATTCAATTCAAATTTAATTCAATTTTGTTCATTCATACAAAGGAAATCATACAGGGTCCATATTTAAAATTGTACTTTTCACAATTGTTATGACTGCTCCATGGCCTGTTTTTCGCGGAGCCTTCGCGCAGTGGGATGAAAGGCCTATCTAGAGGGGAAACAAGGGCACATACTACGCACTAAACAACGTCAATACATACCTGATGGTAAGTGTTGGCAACACCTTTTTCTACGCAGGGCGTTGTGGCATATGATTTGTATTGTTATTTAATAAATTGAGGTTCTTATAATTGAATAGGAAAATCCAAGATCACTCCCAAATTAAGGGGAATCCCGTGAATTTCATAAAAATATAGCGGTTTTGGCAGAATGGGAAAAAATTTCATTTTTTGGCGGTTTTAACGCTAATGGGGTCTGCGCATGATTTTTTTTTTTACAATTTTTATTGCAAGGGAATCGATTCGAAATGGCCAAAGTGGGGTTATGTCATAATTATGTGGTCTCCC
>JAEMON010000001.1:10389939-10417960 GCA_030264115.1 Lygus lineolaris | reverse complement strand
AACTTCAAATTTGTTTTCATAGGCATAATCACCGATGCCCGACGGTTTTTACCGATTTCGGTGAGATTTTCACTAAATGGTTCTATACGTCCGTGTTAAACAGTGAAGGAGCAATAAGGTACGAAAATCTGATGGATTCCGCTATAACTCACCAACTAACGACCTCGGCCACCGAAGACCTGGTGTCTGTCTCTCATTTCTGCTGAAGGATGAGCTTTCGTTCACAACACATGCACTCTCATTAGGTTTGTTTCAACGAGTGGCGGTTCCTTGGCAGGTCAAATATTTTAGCTCCACACACTCTCGTCGTAAATATTCAAACTCTGTCCGTTCCAACTGGTTTTTGGTCAAGTTTACTTGAAGAACAAGAATCCTCTTCCAACTGCGAGGTCGAGTTCCGGAGTTCATGAATATTCGCAACTCTGCGTATGTAGTGGTTAGCTTGAATACAGCTCAAATTGATAAGAAAGTCGACCTCAACTTTGTCCGCGAGAAACTGCCGTCCTATACCTACTTACGTATTTGAACTAAATATTTTTGACCAGAACAAACCTCTTACCAATGCAAATGTCGCCAGATTCATTGTTTTCACTCTGTTTTGCTGTTCTATATGCCTGATGTCCAAAATTTAGAACAAAAGCTTTACAATTATACTACGTATAAATCTAATATAGGTGTGTCATTTTTGGAAAAGGTTGATGTTCTATCTCCACAGGAAATCAGGGAAAACTAACCCTTCAAAATGTGTTGAGTTCTATCATTCACTTGTAGATAATCAGGTTCCTATCTAGATTATATTGTAATGTTATAAACAATGTATCTTTTTATTACAGCCCTAAATACTCACACCTTCACTCTTATGTTCACACTAAAAGTGACGAACCAACATATCAATAGTGTCAATGTGCACGAGGATTTGGCGTATGCAATATCTGAGAACCGTGTGTACGCAATTGACCTCCTGCAAGGAAACATCACAAAACAGGTTGGTTGATTCCCATTGTAACATGAATAATTTTTTGTCACTGGAAGAAATTCTAGTCTGAATACACATTAGGTGTACCCTAGCATTTGAACTTTGGAGATGCTCTCATACTTGGTTTGAAGCTTTCTGAACTGATTCAGTCCTACCTAGTAGCTATTTGAATCATGTACCTACTCGTCAGTCAGTATAATAATTATTTATTCATGGTTGCTACGAGTAGAGAAAGAAGATTGAAAATCTAGTACTCATTAGGTATATGTGCGGGGGGGGGGGGGGGGGGGGGGGGGGGGGGGGGGGTAGCTACACGTATGGAAAACTGGGAAATGTCAGCGAAATTTGTAATAAATCCGGGAAAAACTTTCTGGACTAGCGCAGTTAATTTCATCATTTTCTTCGGGACAATTCCAACTGTTGATCTTTGAACTGAGCTGCCTTTTTTTAGCAGTGTTTTTATTTTTCGAAGATAATTTCCACATTATTCCGTCTTTAAGGGTGAGCGGGACGACAGGCTCGGGAAGCACCTACCTAAACCATGCCCCAACGCAACTCTAAATCCTATTTATTATTTTTCTCGTTTGTGATTTTGAAAATTTGTCGATTTGCATATGTTAAACAAAAATAATTACATACTCAACTATGTTCGACCTTCTGAAGAAATATCTGGTGTAAGGCTTCATACTACTTTCCTCACCCGTAAAAACCTGAAAAATGGCCATTTTTGCGGATTTTAACGCTGGTTTCGGCCCTCAATATATTTATGTGAAGATGAGGGGTATTGGAACTTGTTTCTACTTGTTAGAAGAGTAAATCCTGTGACTTTCATCAAAATCGTTGGAGCAATGTGGGAGAAAAGCTAAAAAATGGGTTAAAATTACGTTTTTTCACCTATTTGGTATATTTTCTCCCCCCTTATAATTGACCTGAAGGGCTGAAATTTCAGGGTCTCATCCTCAGACATGTAGAAACCAATCCTCGAAATCGGAACTTTTTTATCATTTTCGCACCAGATGTATTGTACTGAAATTCAGTAAAACGACCGCAGACTCACAACGAGGGTTTCATTTTGCCCTGGTATCCTTGAAATTATCAGTCTGAATCATATCGCTACAACGGAAAACACAAAAAAATTTAGGATCTGTTAGTTCATTTTCCGGTAAATACTCGTATTTTCATAGGTGCCTGCTGTTTTTCCGCATTCAAACTTAAATTTCTCCATGAAATCGTCCTGTGAATTCCATCAAAATTGTTACAGCAGTTTGAGAGAAAAGCTAAAAAGGGCTAAAAACGACGTTTTTTCACCTATTTGGAATATTCTCTCCTCCTAATAATTGACCAGGAGGGCTGAAATTCTTAGGGTCTCATTCTCAGCCTTGTAGAAACCAATCCTCGAAATTTTTTAACAATTTTCATAGGGGCCGCTGTCGTGTTCATACCCATAAACTAGCACAAACTTTTCCAAAACGTGGAGAAATTCGATCATATATTGATCAGGACCAGTTACAGGGGGTGTGTTCCAGAAATTGGGTTTTCTGCTGATCACAATACTTTCCATTCACCTTCAGGTGGGCTGAGGAAAGTAAAAATAAAATACCCACTGTTGATGAGGGTCTTGATGATGTATATAAAAAGTTCCATTCATGCAGCATGAGTTGATAGAATGGAGCGAATTGTCAAAGAATGATTTTAACCAATTTGGCGTGTGATTCTTATATGAAGTTTCACGCAGATTCCGAATATACCATATGTTCCTATGTTTAAAATGGTTTATTACACCAAAAACCTTTAAAAAAACACGTTTTTTAAAGCGATTTTTGACTACGTTTTCAAAATTTGACCCCATGGAGTACTCCAAAATTCTGGCCAACGAACTCATCCTTTCTTTTTATATTTAAATTTTTTTTTTTTAATTTTAAAGATGTCATTGCAGTAGCAATCATGATCATCGTTATTATTTCATGGAATGTGAGGGATGGTAGGGGTGGGGAACGGCAGGGATGGTTACAGGAAAATGTCAGGGGAATTCTTCAAAATACTCCGGGAAAACTGGAAAATGTCAGGGAATTATGAATTCCTGAATCTGTAGCAACCCTGTATTTGTCTCATACACGATAATTGCCCATTTATTTGTTGTTGGAGAACCCTTAGGTTGAGCCACCCTGATTCCACCCAGTCTGTTCATGTTCATTTATCTTGATTTTTATTTTTTAGTATGAGCACACAGTCGACCTGACAAGTGCAGCTATATATTGTTCACTTTTGGTCTGTGGATCTTCTGCTGGAGAGCTCATTCTCATCGATCTATCAAGTCTAATCAGCAAAGGGGCATACAAAGTTTGTAAGAAGACCTGCGTCATGTACGTTGTTTCAATTTCCAACGAAACTGTCGCAGTATCATTTGATGATGGAACTCTGAGGTAAATTCTGTTTAGCACTCTGCATACATTGTCGTCTATTTAAGTGGTGTGTTGTAGAATGTTCATGTGCTGGTCATGCACAAAAACTCGAACTAAACTCACGCAAAATCTGATGCAAAACTCGAATTTGTCAATAGATTCCTTAAAGTACCTAATTTTTCAAGGACCCCATAACCTTCAAGCATTTTTGAAGTTATACTTCTTTGCGCCCGTTAGACACATTGGGATGGGATGTTGGTCGAGAAACCGCTTCACGCTCAAAAGGAAGAGAAGAGCAAATTTTTAAGAACCTTTTTTTCTGTACGTTCAGGCTTATAGGGAGGGAGGGGCTTGTAGGGATTTATATATATATAGATTTATATATCCTGTCTGTTTGTGTGCGTGAGTGGGTGTATGAGAATGGCCAAAGAAGTATAACTTCCACCGCCTGGTCCGATGCAGACCGATTTTTTTTTTAATCCTAATTTTAAACGATTTTGAGCCAAAAATTTGAAAGCAATTCTCACAAAAATGCATCAGAATGTATTGTTGGCTGGCGAACTCAGCCATTCTTTCAATATCAGTCTGGTAGATGCCTTTTTTATTTTATAAACCGTTTTTGAGGCTAAACATTTCGTTTTTAGTTCCATTAGTGGCCACCTCGTTGAACTTAAAAATGAGCAAATAATCCTGGCCACTAGGTTCAATGTACTCTCGGTCTGATTCTTGCAAATTAGGGGTACCTACCTAATCGATTGAACCGTGATTTTTATTTTAATATAACATCTCACTGGCATAGAAGAAACAGAAGGAAGTTCCACTTGATACCCAGAATTGTGCAGCCTTTACTTCGCCTCGACGGACCCGAACTCTAGCGTCGACGAGCTGAAGCTTTTAGTACAACTAATAACCACTAGGGCTTTCCTTCCTGATTCATGTCGCTGCCTTTCAACGATTTTTGCTTCCTCACTACCAAAGGTAGCAAGAAATGGAAAGATTTTTTGCCCAATCAAAATTTCGACTTGCTTCTTACGTTTCTAAAGCATTCTGAACCATTTTTGTTCCCCATCTGTCTGTGTTTCTTCATGATCCGCCGTTTTCACATGACTTTGGGACCCGCTGTTCCCGAGTCACCGAAACCCTGAAACTTGAGGGGTATAATATATATACATTTCAACGTAGTTGTCATGTTATGCCAGAAAGAGATGAGTAATCTCGGTATCGATCGCTTAGCCTAGCCGTCTTATCACAGGGATCAATAGTCTAATCGGTTTTTTTAATCTTCTATTATTCCTAGTTCCACACGTCCCCGCTAGATTGCTGTAGAAGTAGGGATATTTTCCCGCACGAATATTTACATTGAGTGGAACTTCCTTCTGTTTCTTCCATGTCACTGGCAAGTTGTTTGTTGGCAATTCGACTTTGAGATTGGTAAAAGTTTTCTGAGTTGAATGGCCAACGTTCAAAATAATCACTAAAGTCGTCAGCTCTTTTTGGAAAGCTAATTATTGTTTTTGTTATTCCAGATTGTTCTCACTGTTCCCCAACCGGGAGATCGGAATCATAGGTCGCGTTAGAACATTTTCAACAAGCCTTGCGGTGTCCCACGATGGTCGATGGCTCATAGCTAATGACAGTTTTCTCGGTTGCATGATTTTCGACTTGGGTGATGTCCAGACAGATCAACCTGTCAGAAAGAAGATCAGGTCGAATGTGGTTGACAGAGAGCTCCCAAGCAGCTCTCGAGAAACTAAATCGGACTTCTTTTCATCATTGTGATAGTGTAGATCCTAGTTGTACATTCACAAAACAATTTAAAAGTTTTAATACCCCAAAAAATTTACAAATTTTCTAATCATGGGCATGTTATTTTAATAAAAAATTTAATAATAAAAATTATTTATTAATACCTATTTGATCCTTAACTAATAATTTTGTGTGTGTGTTTATATGTCATTTCAGTGTAGGATACATACAACTTTGATACATTATATTAACTTCGCGAATTTAGGTAGGTAGCATGATACTAGGTAATGAGGGTCAAAGCCGAAACTCTAATTTTCCAGTTTGATTCCGAAAGGCACTTGCATTTAACATAAATCCGCAAACATCGGAGGAACAATACTTCACAATGGGGAATGGACGTCCTTTTTTTATTCTTTGAAATTGTAGGTCTAACATTCCAAAAAGGTGCAATATGATGAATTTTCGAAGAAAATTATTTTACTGCATGGCTTCAAAATTTTAGTAATGCAAATTTTTGACAGGAAATCTCTTCTATACGATTCTAAACCGATTCCTGAAATTCAACACTTTTTCATATGTGTATATATATGTGGCAGACGATATCTGCCCGAGGGATCGAGATAAAAAATCCAAAAAAAATTTTTAAATGTCAATAATATCGAAAGAATGGTCAAGTTCGTTGGCCAGAATTTTTGGAGTACTCAAAAGGGTCACATTTTGAACATTTAGAGTCAAAAACCGCTAAAAAAAAAACGTGTTTTTTTTTAGGTTTTTGGGGTGAAGTACCATCTTAAACATAGGAACATATGGTATATTCGGAATCAGCGTGAAATTTCCTATAAGCATCACCCTCCAAATCGGTTAAAATCATCCTTTGAAAATTCGCTCACCAACTCATGCTGCATGAATGGAACTTTTCTATCGTGCTCGATGAGGTATGTTGCTCAACAAAACGGCTGGTGATGACGCAAAACCACTCTAAACTTCCCCTTCCTAGTTGACTTAGGTTATGGATAATTTCGGGAAGCACATAGCAAAGTGTCTTCAAGTCTCGAGGTTCAAACATACTAAATTTGACTGTCACACCGAAAAACTACAAAAAAATGAACCTCTTACCAAACTAAACTCCCTCCTGGATAACCTCCGCTGACTTTCTTTGTATTGTCTTCTTCGTACTTACACAATATTTGCATTAGTCTGAGACCATGTGGGACTTAGGTGGGCTGTCCATTCCGTCCCTGACCTTCCCAACCAATACCAACCTACGGTCTAAGCTTGGAGATAGGAAGAAAACCGAAAACTTGTTCATATTGTTGAAGCTACTGCAAATTTATTCTATTTTAGAACATTTGGCTTTGTAATTTATTAAGACATGCGATTTTTGTTCATGAATAAAGTTTTCATTTTGATGTTCACTGCACTGTGGATGTGGATGTCACTACCAGCGACCCAAACGTCCAGAAATGTGATGGCAATGGTCTAATTAAAGGCCAACTTAGATACCAAATGAATCGTAATAGGGCTACCAACAACTTTAGGTGTGGTGATGTGTCATATCATTTATTGGAAGAAAGCTACCAGACGTATAGACTAGGTACCTACCTTACTCACTGTTCTTCCGTTACTGAAGTGAAAAGAAAAAAGTTCCAGTACTGGATGAGTCAATGGGGGTCTGGAGGCTGCCCAAAAAGTCCTCAAAAATCCCTGAATCTCGGTTATCAAAGAGTTCATAGGAACTCTACCTGTAACCCTATTACTAATGGGGAACTTGCAAGCAGGGTTGAAAAAAACAAAAAAAAAAAAAACAGTTTTTTCATTTAAATACAAAAAACAGTTTTAGCGAATTTTCGAAGAAAATGAAGCTATTGCAATGGCTTCACAATTTTTGTAATGCAAATTTTTGACAATTTTCTTCATGGAAATCCGTTTCATACCATTCTAAACCGATTCCTGAAATTTAACACTTTTTCATATGTGTAGGTATATGTATATGTCACTCCAGACGATATCTGCCCGAGGGATCGAGATAAAAAATCCAAAAAAATTTTTAAAATGTCAATAATATCAAAAGAATGGTCAAGTTCGTTGGCCAGAATTTTTGGAGTACTCCAAAGGGTCAAATTTTGAACATTTAGAGTCAAAAACCGCTAAAAAAAAAAACGTGTTTTTTTTAGGTTTTTGGTGTGAATTACCATCTTGAACATAGGAACATGTGGTATATTCGGAATCAGCGTGAAATTTCCTATAAGAATCACCCACAAAATCAGTTAAAATTATTCTTTGAAAATTCGCTCACCAACTCATGCTGCATGAATGGGACTTTTTTTTGTTTAAACAGTTTAAAACCTTTTTTCTCTGTGAGACAAAGGTTTTTTTTAGGCTGTTTAAACTGTTTTAAAAATGGTTTTAAAGATTGCTCATATTCATATAGCACTATGGCAGCTTGTGTGTATACGAAAGATTGGCACAAAACATAGTGCTTTAGGTAACAGGGCTGAGAAGAAACAATCCAATTTTTTTTTAAACCATGGCTGAATATTTTCACAGTAGAGCGTCGAAAATCCGAACACCTGAGAATTTTTTTGAATAGTATATAATTAGAGCGGGATATATAATTTTGCGGGCCAAACTGTGTAATGTGCATAATGTACATACGTATGTACTACATAAAAACTAATGTTTTTATTTCCTGTACTTCATTCCAGAACTGTATTTTTAATTATGGGTCTAAGCGGCATTACTAGGCCATGTTTGCAAATCCGAACAAATCGTTAATCTAAACTACCTATGGTCCCAATTGGTTCGGATCTTCGACGCTCTACTGTATTACAATTTAATGTAGTACTAAACTACCCACGACATAATTTGTTGAAAATTAAAATTAATTTTGAGAAACCCCAATCACTCGCATGAATTTCCGATCGGTTCCCGAAGGTGGTACCTCCTCAAAATTGTCCCACGCGTGACTTTCTTCCTCCCACTAGCCGAAGACATGGTACCTAGCTATTTACGGAACAGCATACAAAACGGAACTGGGTAACTGGAAACGCCTCAGGGGAAGAAGATCCAGTATTCTCAACCAAATGAAGAAGAGAGGGATTCATAGTAAAAATGACTATGAATTTCATAGACATGATTAGGAATAGGAAGTAGCAACAAGAAAACATATTCAGGGGAGTACGTATTGCATTGACTTTTGCAGAACGGGGAGGTGAATTTATAGCGAATTCACCATTCAAATGAAAAAATTACCCATTGGTAAATTTTTCCGGAACTCCAGAAGTTCGAACCCATTCATTTCTACTTCCGAGAATTTCCAGGCTGGTGGTAGCTGGTAGGTATCTAACTTGTCATTCTGCCTAGTGGCGATGGAAATCTATTGTACGAGATCGTACCTATTATGTTTTTTTGTTGCTCATTTCTCATGAGGTCAATGTCATTTTCCTCCTACAGGTCCAGTTTGAAACAATTAACGAAGGGCATGTTTAAAACAATATTAAACAATGTTTTAAACACAATTCAAAACGAATGTTTTAAAACAACCCTTTTCCAAAAATGTATTTAAAACACTGTTTAAAACAAATGCTTAAACAGTACCAACCCTGCTTGCAAGGGTAGGCATTTTTCATTTTGAACCTCAAAATCTTATTCAGCGCCCTTCAAAGCCCCTGGTGCCGATTTTCAGCTTGAAATTACATCTGGTTTGACCATAAGCATGGGTTGAAAGAGAGCACGTGACGTCATTAACACATTCACTGCTAGTGCGGATTCATCCGCGCATTTTGGCCCTTGCCAACTACTAGAGCGGATCCATCCGCTCTCTGCCCTATGTTTAATGCTGACTTTCCAAGCCTGTAGAAGGATGGTAGTAGTTGTTTCAAACCTTGTAACTGGCTTTAGTAGTGGGAATGAACCCAAAGAGCAATGTTTACATTTCAGTCGTGGAGTTTGAACCGCTTTTACTCGTTTTGTTCAGTACTGAGCGGATGAATCCGCGGGACAAACATTTGACCTTGAAACGGTTAGTAGTGGGCAAATTGCCCACCCTTAGGGATAGCAGTGAAAGTGTTAAGATTGCTCCCCGTACGATGAGAGCTGAGGGTTCCCCCCAGGCAGGCCGCCAACGGTGACGTTAGTTAGGCTAAAATTACAAAACCCATTTTCGCTATTGTGTCAATCGTTGGATACCCCTCATATAGTACCTTTTTGGAAAGCTCTCACTAAAATCTTCAAATTACAAAATAAAAAATAAACACGCAAGTTCCCCATTGCGACTAATAAGTTTAAAAAAGCCCCTCTCCCCTTCCCCAACCATTTTAGCATTGAACCGTTTATTGACATAATCGATCAATTCCAAATCGAGATAGGCATTCCTTCTGAGTCGATTCTGAAGGGCCATAAACTATTGAAATTTCAATTTATTTTAAATTCTCGAAAATTTGGATTTCTTGTCCGTTGCCCTCACGTTTTGAAAAATTACGAAAACACAGAAAAAAATTGGTTTCTACCTAAATTATTGACAGAGAAATTGGAAAGCTGCAAAAAAAAAAAAACCTTTGGTGCCACCTTGATGAGCGAATTTTCAAAAAATTATTTAATAAATGTCTTCAAAAACGTGCCATTACAAACTATGGTCCCAACCTACCTACTTTATCCCCAAATAAATAGGTACCTAAATAAATCCTTTTAGGTCAACTCATTCTTTTTTACTTTCCTTGACCCTAAGGGTCAAGGAAAAGTGTTGAAATTCACTTAATTGATTGAAAATTACGTCTAAGACTAAATAAAATATATGAGCCACTGGTTGGATTATTGACATAATTAATTCTTCCCTCATCGCAGGTTGCCCCATGCTGGACATCGCTAAAAGAGTAAAAAAGTGTCGGCCTGAAGTATAATATTCCTTGAACTTAGCCAAGATAAGGATTTGGTTTGTAACCAAAATGAATCGTTCCTGAGATTTCAAATTAGGTGACAAAATAATTCCGAGATTCAACCAAAGTTAATTTTAACTTCATTTATTTGAATAAAGTTGATTTATTTTAATAAATAAATTTACTTTATTAACATTATTCATTTTAACTCGAAGTCACATCTCCACTTGACAGTTGGTTCAAAAACTTGATCATTAATTTTAAATAGGTACTGTTGAAATCTACGTTGATTTCTTTTTTTCTCTACTAAAAATAATGATCAACTAAGATTTTCCACTGAAAACAAAGAAAATAAATCTCGAACTTCATTGTCTTGTTAAAAAACAGAACTCTATCTTTTGACGTAAAGAATGGCCAAAAACAAGGACGATGTGTTCGTTGGAATCCCTGAGACAACATTCTCTTGAATCAATCGCTAATAATTTGACAACTCAGCTTCACCAAGATTGTATATCACGGGCCATAGTTTTTTCAATTGTTTTGGAAGAGTCAGTGGTCGTAAAGACCATACTGGGCGTCAAAACATTGGTTAGTTAAATTCTTTGTACAGAAAAATAAAAATTTTATTTAGAACCTATCTAATTATTTCCAAGCGATAAATCAGCAGATCGAATTTAAAAAAAGTAATGCTTACCTAATAATTCCTATAACACTGGTGTCAATAAATAAATACCTATAATTGAAAATGCAAGCCAATGTTAATTCTAACAAAAAATATAAAAGTTCCATTCATGCAGCATGAGTTGATGAGCGAATTTTCAAAGAATAATTTTAACTAATTTTTGGTGGGTGATTCTCATAGGAAATTTGACGCTGATTCCGAATATACCATATGTTCCTATGTTTAAGCTGCTAAATTACACCAAAAACCTCAAAAACACGTTTTCACTGATTTTTTACTCTGAATTTTCAAAATTTGACCCCTTGGAGTACTCCTAAAATTCTGGCCAACAAACTCATCCTTTCTTTTGATATTATCGACTTTTTTTTGGATTTTCATCTCGACTCCAGGGTCTGGAGTGACATTCCAGATGATATATGTATATGTATACACACACACACACACTCATATAAAGTGTTAAATTTTAGGAATCGTTTTAGAATGGATTCCGATGAAACAAATTTTCAAAAATTTGCATTACTAAAATTTTGAGGCCATTGCAATAGCTTCATTTTTTTCTCAAAAGTTTGCTAATGAATGTTATGGTAAAAATTAATTCGTTTCTCCTCTGAAAGCAGCCCTAGAGACAACTGGTCTGGTCTGAGAAGAATGACATGTTTCATTGGCAGATGGCATTTATTTTGAATATTTCCGATGTTTTACTTTGTCACTCTCAGGTATGATGTAATGATGAACTATGTAGTAAACTCAAGATAAAATCGATTGTATTAAACCAAATTGTTCATTTAAACAAGTGGAGCTGAGATGTCAATAAACCTCCAGATTCTGCCGTGGATAACTTGAAATATTGCAGACAAAGGCGACCCCAATCCACAAAAGTATATGAATAAATTAGGTTGGTAGGTAGGCTCTCGTCTCGATACGCCCACGAACCATTAGCATTAAATTTCAATTCAAATAGGGAAAAATAAGACATCATGACCTAATGAATGAATGCGGGATTAATATTATAGTGAAGAGTACAAATATCACTCTTAACTACACTGGAAATTATCAAGAGTTTCTGTATATTTCACGGGCTCGGCACCCACATATCATGCCACTTCACATGTGATGTAGAATATAATAGGTAGGTAACTAATTATTGAATGGAACCAACAGGAATTAGGGTTATCCCGAAAACAGAGTCAACTTGAGTATTGAAAAGACGGATGTACTAGGTAAAGACATCATTTGTATAATAGATTTTTGACCATTGCAATACCAATGAAAACACAATTAACAAATATGAAAATCGGCTGAATTTGGTAAAAAGAACGATGTACCTACCTAATGTTGGGTCAGTTAAATAATCTTTGTTACACATTCCAAGCCTGCTAAAGTAGAAAAAAAACAATGGATATATAAATTAGAAATACAAGTTTTTTTTTTTTCATCAAACTTCCAAGTGAGGATGTACAAAACAGCAAATGAAGTACAGAGAAACGTTCGTATAATTGAATAAGAGAATGAAGGATGCCGAAGTTCTCATGCACTAGGAATAGGGAATATGTATAGGGAGCTTCGGGTTTCAACGTTTCTTTGGTTAAGACTAATACAACACACATTTTACAACTCATTTCCTACTATCATGTTAACAAATTACCTGAAGTTAACAAATTAAACTTTTAAAGTTAACAAATTAAACAAAGTTTGGAAGAAACGTACAATTTTATAAACTGTGATTATAGAACCAACTACTAATGTGATAGTAACCAAGGCAATGAGGTACAGAACGAAATTAAACAGGAGCAATCAAACCAGAGTATATGAACAATCACTATAACAGAATACATGAACAAATTCTAGTTTTATAAAAGTATTGAATGGTTAACGTGAATAACTGTAGATACCTGTGTCATATTTTGGTTTTTCATTTAGAAACATGACCTTTTAGGCTCAACTGGTACATAAGAAATATAGGAATAAAGTGTAAACAGTGTGTAGCATTCGACTCAATATTAATTGAAATCTTCGGACACTGAAGATGTGGAAATCTTGCATTTTTAGTGCAACCGCATTAAAACTATAAATATTAGAATGAGAGACTGACTATCTAATTAAACAAACTCTTTGGAAAACCAAATCATGATTTCAGACGTGGTACATGAGTTTGAACACCATACATTCAACTGATAATAATTTGTATTAACATAACCAGTAAAGAAAAAGAACTTTGATTATCATAACAGTAACTCCAGAATTGTTAACTTGTGAATACGCAGCCTCCTACATGTGACAAATATCAAAATGTCTCATTGTAACTTCATGTGAACACAAAGCTATACAATTAAATTCAGTTCTCCGCAAAACTAGATACATTGGGCTGCGATTTATCATACATAGATGAATATTTTGAGAATATCATTCTCTTCTCCACACATAAGCTTTTAGGTACATAAAACAATTTCAAAAATTAAAAACTTCAATATATTTCTGAATAAACAGAAAACTGAATAAAATAATACTAGAACTATGTCTCATTTTCTTTCATAGCAATAAGCAGAGGATGTATCACATAAGGCATTCCCAATTATTATGAGTAGAAAACGGAAAATCTACCCAGGACTAGATATGAGTCTGTTAGTGTGCCGAATTAGGGGATTCAGTATGTACTGAGCGAACTGGCTTACGCCGTTGATTAACAGGGATTTGTGGAGCGGGGGTAAGTACAGGGGCCGGAGTTGGATTAGTTGATGCTCCACGGTTAGTTGGCCTACAAGTAGGTACAGATGGCATGTTTGGTAGAAGTTTATCGGGCAAGTCCCTGAAAAGGGGTAATTTAGAGGGCAGATTTACAACGCAGTCTTCTGGTTGTTCTCCCAACGTGGAAAGCATTAAATGCCTTACAAACATACTTTTTTCAGCTCTTTCCTGCTCAATTTCTTCTAGCTCTGGTTCACTCATGTGGTTCTCCAAGTATCTGTAAAACGTAAGTCAATAAATAGTGATAAATTCACCTCAGCATCATCTCAAATAATTTAATAATTAAACGAAATTGTGAAGTTCAATTATAATTCCGTAACTTAGGCATAACAGATATCTTCACTGGTTTTGTAGTGTCTTGCAACTAGTACTCTGTATGGACCAACCATTGCTCAAGAAGAAAGTGAACGGGAAACTAGCGAGATTCCAAAATCTGGTGACTATGTGGCATCTGTGTATGGCAGACGTTTATATCCAGCGAAGATGATGATGGATTTCGACAGGGATGAAGACGTGAAAGTGTCAGCAATGGTCAAAGTGGGAAAACATTGGAAGTGGCTTGAAAAACCAGACGTGGTTTGTACAACAAAAGACATGTTGTACGAGTCATTGATGCACCAAAACCAGTTGGGGGAGCTGTGTTTTTAGTTGGTATGAAACCATAGAGGTAGAAACGAAGTTTCAACAGTTTAATGTTTCTCAATTTAAAGATTTGACTATGAAGAATGTAGTCAAAGAAATTCCTTTCTAATTTGTAATAATTTTAGTAACTTATTTTGTCATTGATCCAGGTTCCTACCTATAGTCAAGGAGCTACATGATTTTTCATTCATTTTACCTTGTACTTAGTTTCCCTTCACATAAAAGTTTTCTTGTGAAGTGTCTTTTGTGTGTGTAGCTAGTACAAATAAAAGTAGTAAATGTTTAAAGAAAGTTCAACGTGTACTCAGTTCCTCTTCAAATTGAGCACTGAGCAGATTTTTCTTGCGATTTTTTTCTTGTGATTATCCCCTCAATTTAAGAAGATGTTAAACTTCTTCTAATCAGTTCCTAGTTTTTCAAATGTTTATTCCTACATCAAGTGCCTAATAAACGTGTATTTTCTTTGCATTATTAATTTACGTTGTTCAAGGATCTCAAGAATAAAGAGTTTATATCTTGTTTGTTAAACTGTCATTGTTTTTATTCTCTTTTCAACTTGAAAAAAAAAAAAAAAAATACTGAGAATGGTTTGAGTGCAAAACAACTTTTTTATTGCATTCAGAAAATTGACCTTCACGCAATCAAGCGAGTGGGAATTTGATAAGGCCCCATATCACATTCCTACTCCCTTGATTGCTTGAAGGTCAATCTTCTGAATGCAATAAAAAAGTGGTTTTGCACTCAAAACATTCATTTTAATGCATAAAAGACTGTCACAATCTCATCCTGGCATGTGAGGGCGAGAATGTGACAGCTAAAAATGGTTCTACCTCCTCCCCTAATCACTCTAAAAATGTTTGCTTGCAGCTATATGGTTGCTACCCTTAGCATTTTGAACACCTAAAAACTTGCCACAATCTCACCCGGTTTTATGGAATGTATTGCATATTGCTTGGGTTGCAAGGAAATGAAAGAAGCCAGCATTCAATGGGTGTAAGGTACCATCAGCGCTCTGAGTGGTTAAAGACACTAACTTGCAGGTGTCTCGAGGCCCCGCTGCGATTCACTAGTAACCAGGGTAACTATCCCCAATTTTGATTGTTTACTTTTTTAGGCTGATGAAATCAAAACAAAGCACACAGCTTTAGGAAGGTGCTGTACTGTTTTTCCGTCTCAGTAGGGTGGATATTCGCCTTCGCAACTACTGGAGTGATTGATAAACCCCAACATTAGGCCC
Organism: Lygus lineolaris; assembly: GCA_030264115.1. Taxonomy (NCBI): domain Eukaryota; kingdom Metazoa; phylum Arthropoda; class Insecta; order Hemiptera; family Miridae; genus Lygus; species Lygus lineolaris. The sequence continues at coordinate 10,402,656 of JAEMON010000001.1, read as the reverse complement.
CTAAAATTGCTTGGCGACGCTGAGAACAGGAGTGGGAGTCGGACGTCGAGTTTTCCTATCATTATTAATAATCGTATCCTTTATCTTTCGGGTTCTCAAAAATTGTTTGCTTGAAATCGTGGTTGTGAAATAAGATCTTAGACAACTATTGTGCGCTCCCTAGGGCCTAATTCTTAACTGATTTGCATGCTTTTTTTCAGTTCGACTTAGAATCTGTCTAGTTGCGCATTACCTATGTCACTAGAATTTCGAAATTTGCATTTAGCGGGGGTGTTGAATTTTCCATGTAAAGGGACGCCCCCTGAAATGGATGCATTACTAAACTATATGTTTTTACGTTGGTAGGTAAGTGTGTTACCATGTTTCCGTGTGAAAAATGATTTACAGTGATATGTTACAAGAACCAATGCCCTTCAAAATCAATATTTCCACTTGCTTTTTGAATTTCGGAGGTTATTGAACAATTCTAGTTCTGTGTCTGTCAGTTGGTCTGTCAATTCCTAGTCCCAGACAAAACTATCTACATGAAATTATGTCCAATTTTTATGAAATTTTCAGGGATTGAGCAGGTCAGCTTCACGACGGTCCCCTATTAATATCATCACCATCGGACCACTAGTAGCGTGTGCACACGCGTGAATTTCCTGAAACCCCCGTTTCCCAGGTTCTCGTTTGTTACTGATGTTCACCTAACATTCGAAATTTAACTCATAATTTTCGTGAAAATTGACAACGTTTTGCATTTACTCCAGTTTCTTTCATTACAGTTTCTAATGAACCAATTTCGCTCAAAATTGTAGGGCTGTTGGGGGATGTCTCCAAGACAATTGCCTTTGAATTTCGTCTCAATTGGATCAGTAGGTACCTGATTTGGTTGGTAGGAAGGTACTGCCCATATGCAAACTTGAAATTAGTTGTCAAAGGCCTCGGTACATAACTCTGAATCTATTCTACCAATTCCGGTGAAATGTTCACTAGGTAACTGTTTCTATACAACCATATTACAGAAGTGAGGAAGCCCACCCAACTAGTTTACTTATTAGATTGTTTTCCAACAGAGGTAGTTTTCGTTTGGTAATCTTGGGCAAGGTAGAAAAATGAAAGGAACGTCAATAATATAAAAAAACGTCGGTAAGCGAGATATGTGAGGTTTATAATGCATTTAAGTGCTTGGAGCACTGGTGGTACCTTACACCCATTGACTACTAGCTTCTTTCGGGTCTGTTCGTTGAGAAAATGTTAAATAGTTCAGTCAATTCAGGATCATAGAGTGCGTTGGCTGTAATCCAAGGTTTTTCTTCGGAAACATGTTCAGGGTAGTTAGAACGTAACCATACTAAAAGTCCCTGCCTTTCCGGACCTGGGAATGGGTGGGGAGGGGGGTGGAAGGTCCCATTTTTTGGGTTTTCGCTCATATCTCGAAACGGTGCGTCCTACGCAAAACATGACTACACTAAAATGAAGCTAAATAAATTCTCTACAAATTTCATTCTATTCACCTTTTTCATATCCCGTACTGTTTCAGAGATATAAGCGCTGCAAATGTAATAAATTGCAAAAAAGCGATTTTCGCCTCACGTTTTCTGTTAAACTACCCTCCGCATCTTCTAAAGCCGGGTACATACTAGTACGAGGGAGGCAGAGGCGCGGCATGCGTACAGGTGTAGACGGGCGAGCGAGGCGAGCAAAACCTTCCTCAGCCTGGCCTGAGGCGTGCAGCGAGCGCCGATCCGTCCCCCATTGATCGGGGGCCGAACGTGCGGAGAGAGGGCCGGTTCTATGGGAAAAGGAAGATGAATCCTGCGTTGTCTCGAAACCAAAAAATCTAACGCAACAGGCAAATGTTTTGCCGCGCCTCGCCCCCGAATGCCTTGTGCGTTGCCTCGTACTAGTGTGTACCCGGCTTCAAACATTCATCCCACCACAAAAGTCTTCATAATCAATGTTTTAGAGCATTAAATTTCCTTCAAGAATATATAATATATTCCAGTTTATCTTCAACCTGTCAAAAGTTACACCCATTTAAATGTTATTTGCCAAACTCTAAGTGAGGCCTCTGGGATGGGTTGGCCTGCATTTTTCTGAGTGTGTTCCGTGATAGAGGACGCAATTATGGAGCAATTGGCTTGAAATTTGGAGGGTATACTCCTTAGATTAGACACCCAGAATTTGCTGTATAGTTTTCGGCGCCGATTGGATGCGACGCAGTGGCCCCAAAAATATGAATGTGCGACGCCATATGCAGTTAAGTGACTTCTCTTCATTCCTGAGTGCAAATTTTAATACGATGTGTGCATTCAGTTGAGATAGAGTTGATAGGTGATTTGTATGTTGAAATGACACAAATTTATTTGAAAAGATGCGAAAGTTATTTATTTATTTATTAACAGATATATGATCTGACGGAAATTATGCCCATAAAGAGAATGAACAAATACTCCAATCTTTAAAATGGCTATGGTTGGTACTGTGGTTTCTATGGCGATTCACTTGACTCGTATTGTAACGGTTCTGTAACAAGGAGAAACGTCTGTTGAAAAAATTTAAAGTTCCAAAGGATGAACAACTCACCACAACAGCAGGTGTGCAAGTACAACCTATAATTTAGAAAGTTGTGGAAGCTTTCTACTCACTGTTCTTACAACGTCGATCGTTTCTGCTTTGGTCGTGACAGCCCTGGAATTTCTTTTTCCGTCGAGTCTGGATCAGTGGGCGGTTCTTGGTCTGGTGGGCTATCATCTTCAGAAGGTGGTCCTTCCAGTGGCCGGTCTGGAAGGCCGTCCAACTGCTCCTTGTCCTCATCTTCTATGGGGGCTACGCTACTCGAACATTTCCCCTGGCAGTGTAGGCATGCAGCTGAACAGTTAAACATTGCACCCACACAAGCCACTACATTCAAGGGTGCATCAGCAAAATAGCGTTTTCAGGATTTACTCTGGCGTGCGTGGGTCCTCAGTTGTTATTGGCACCAGGGCATCTCTCTCTTGCTCTCTCTCTCCACTCGTTCATCAAGGCAGTCGCTAAAATTCGGCCTGCCATCTCCTGCCTCGCACTTACTGAGGGCGCAGCGAAGCAACACTCCTTCAGAACGTTCCATCAGGTCCAGCAATGGCTAGGTAACGACCTTCCTCCTCAACAGTGGGGTGGAAGCAAGAGAGAGAGATGCCCTGGTGCCAATAACAACTGAGGACCCACGCACGCCAGAGTAAATCCTGAAAACGCTATTTTGCTGATGCACCCTTGAATCTAGGAGCATGTGTGGGTGCCTGCAGGCAATGCTTAACTGTTCAGCTGCATGCCTACACTGCCAGGGGAAATGTTTGAATAGCGTAGCCTCCATAGAAGATGAGGACAAGGACCAGTTGGACGGCCTTCCAAACCTGCCACTATGAGGACCACCTTCTGAAGATGGTAGCCCACCAGACCAAGAACCGCCTACTGATCCAGATTCGACGGAAACAGAAATGCCAGGGGCGTCACGACCAAAGCAGAAACGAACGACGTTGTAAAAACAGTGAGTAGAAAGCTTCCACAACTTTCTAAATTATAGGTTGTACTTACACACCTGCTGTTGTGGTGAGTTGTTCATCCTTTGGAACTTTAAATTTTGTCAACAGACGTTCCTCCTTGTTACAGGATCCTTACAATACGAGAGCAAGTGAATCGCCACAGAAACCACAGTTCCAACCACAGCCAGTTTAAAGATTGAAGAAAGTTAAAAGAAAGAGGAACATTTTGCCATTCTCTTTATGGGCATAATTTCCGTCAGATCATACATCTGTTAATAAATAAATAACCTTCTCATCTTTTCAAATAAATTTGTGTGATTTCATCATACAAATCACCTATCAACGCTATCTTAACTGAACGTACACATCGTATTAAAATTTGAACTCAGGAATGAAGAGACGTCACTTAACTGCATTTGGCGTAGCATGTTCATATTATTGGCGTCGCATCCGATCGGCGCCAAAAACTATACAGCAAATTCTTGGTGTCTAGGGAGTATACCCTCCAAATTGCCAGCCAATTGCTCTACAATGGCGTCCTCTACTGCGGAACACACACACAGAAAAATTCATGCTGACTCATCCCAGAGGCCTCACTTAGCGTTTGACAAATAACATTTAAATTGGTGTAACTTATGACAGGTTGAAGATAAACTAGCATATATTATATATTCTTGAAGGAAATTTAATGCTCTAAAACATTGATTATAGACTTTTGTCGTGGGATGAATGTTTTAGAAGATACGGAGGGTAGTTTAACAGAAAACGTGCGGAAATCACTGTTTTGCAAATTATTACATTTGCAGCGCTTATATTTCGGAAACAGTACGGGATATGAAAGAAGTGTATAGAATGAAATTTGTAGAGAATTTATTTTGCTTCATTTTAGCATAGTCATGTTTTGCGTACGATGCACCGTTCTCGAGATTTGAGCGAAAAACCAAAAAATGGGACCTTCCACCCCCCTCCGCACCTATTCCCAGGCCCGGAAACGCGGGACTTTTAGTATGTTTACGTTCTAACTACCCTGAACATGTTTCCGAAGAAAAACCTTGGATTACAGCCAACGCACTCTACACCCCCATTTCAGGCTTTCATTGACTGGACTAAAAATTGGAGAAGCAAATGGAAATTGGGTTCCTGAGAAAAGACGAGGCTTGTGACATATTTGATGGGAGTAGATAACTAACTAGAAACTAATTTAGTTACAGCCTTGAAACTAAATTTTTAGTTTCAATCAGTAGTTTATAGTTAGTTATTCACTCCAATCGCACATTAATTTTTTCCGATTCGAAGGTTAGAGTAGAGTCGGCTAAATTCGTTGGGTGTAGAAGTACCCCATTTCAACGTTACCCAGTGAAACTACCCAAATTCACTCAGAGGACTTGTGTCGTTCTGCTACCTGATAGGAACAGAGTGTGTGTTCCTTATGGGTTATGAACTTGAGTGAATCGAAGACTACCCTTTTCTGTGTGGTTGGTTGCTGTATGATGGTACTATTTTCCTTTTGGAAAGCAATAATTTGGAGCCTGTGTGGTCGTTTATTCTGGGACCGTGTTTCTGTGGTACTCTGCCACTTTCATCAGCCTGCAGAATTCAAAAAAACATTCATGACAATAATTATCTCCTACGGTTGAGTTTATTTGTTCAAAATAGTGATAATAATAGTTATCTTGTCTTAGTTAATAAGTATGAACATTTATGTTTGTGAAGGTACTTACTTGTAAATCTTTCATCCACCAATTCCAATCTCTCTTGTGCTGTCACTGTCAATTATATCTAGGAACTCATGAGGATCCACATCACCAGGCCTGGACACTTAGAATTGAATATTTGTAATGCTTTACTTCATTACATTTTATAAAGTGTATTACTTTCAACGATTTCATTAAATATTTCAAGTTAAATTATGTTGATATTGCCTTCTCATTTCTCCTTCCTTCGTCATGTTCACTAAGGTTTGTTGTGTTAAAACTGACATAATATACTGTTATTTAGTTTGTAAGCCTCTGTATATACTAAGTCATTGCTCATTCATGATTATTTCGTTGTTCCTTTACCTGATATTTACCAACTTAATTGTAAAAACTGCCCAGATTCAGTATATGTGGGAGAATCAGGTGTAAACCTCCACAAAAGACTGCATGCAAATGCCAAAGATATAGAGTATAAGCATACAAAAACAGCCATCTCTAAACATATGTTAAATGCAACACCAACCTCATTTCGAAAATGTAAAAATTGTAGGGAAGGAATCTATCACTAAAAAGAGAAAAATTAAAGAAATTATGGAAATAGTGAAGCAGGAGATAAAGCCCTCAATATTAAAACTGACCTATGTTCACTTAGTGAAAACTTCTACCCGTTAAATCAGTAATGCTTAGCAGTCTTAGCACTACAATTTCAGAAAATCATGAATGATCCCATATGGATGCTGCCATGAATTTGTTATGGAACCCCATCATGGATCCCATTCTGGATTCTGGCCCAAATTGAAACATTTTATTATGATCGGTCTGTAACCATAAATAATTTAGTACATTAAGCACTATGTATAATGATTAATATTATTAGTCTTAAAGAAATCTGTAAGCACCAAGAAGGACTCCACATCACCCTCGGTACTAAGGCAACAAAAAGTAATACCCACAACCTGGATGCCACATCATTTGGGAAAGGAATGCCTATGCCACCACCAAGTAGAATAAGATACCTACACATATACATATCATTGAACATTAATTGCCAAGCACATCTGCGAATCAAACCTTCTTTGTTCTTGTTCCTAATTCAAGTTCTTAGTGGATAGATGGAACTTTTTCCACTAATAATCACACTTAAATGGAATCAGATAAATGTTACATGTGTTATATTGATATATTGGAAAACTTTGAATAAGTCCCACAAGAGATGTGTGCAAACAACTGATGAAAAACTTCACTGCCACAAATAACATAGTTGGTAAGTCAGCGAACAATCAATACTTACACTCAATTAAACATATTGCACCTACTTACCTGAAATTTAAACAACAGCTATGGTTTCAGGGTGAATATTATGCCGGAAGCATTTACCTACATAATGAAATCAAATAATGATGATTATTGATAAGAAACAACCATACTCAAAAGCAGGTAAAGGAACAAAGAAATAATCATAAATGATCAATGACTTAGTACATATTAATTAATAACAGTATATAATTACAGTTTCAACACAACAAACCTTTGTGAACATGGTGAAGGGAGGAAAAATGAGAAGGCAATAATAAGGATAGGTAACAACAACATAATTTGACTTGAAATATTTAATGAAATCATTGAAAGTAACAAAATTTATAAAATATAATGAAGTAACGCATAAAAATTGTTCAATTCTTAGTGTCCTGGCCTGGTGATGTGGATCCTCATGAGTTCCTAGATATAATTGACAGTGACAGCACAAGAGAGATTGGAATTGCCGAATGAAAGATTTACAAGTAAGTACCTACACGAATGTAAATGTTTATACTTATTAACTAAGACAAGATAACTATTATTATCACTATTTTAAACAAATAAACTCAACCATAGGAGATCATTATAATTATTTTTATGTTTTTAGAATTCGTGTATTTTGACTTCTGTAGGCTGATGAAAGTGGCGGAGTACCACAGAAACATGTTCCCAGAATAAACGATCACACAGACTCCAAATTATTACCCTTTTTTGAGTTTGACGATTTTACAAAATGGACTTGGCTCCTGCTTGCAAGCGCCCATCGATCAACAAAACATCTACCGAGCTAGGGCATTGCTTCCACTTTTGTATCATGGACATATAGAATCAGTTGGTGAAAATTTCACTGAAATTGGAAGAATAGTTTTAGAGAAACAACAACACAACAAATTTAAAGTTTGCGCATGCTCAGTAGCTATTACTGATCCAATTATGACGAAATTCATAGGAACTGAGGAACCATGATTAAGGATATTCAAGTAGCGTACATGCTAATAGTGGCCCAAGGGCAATGAAATTAATAGGGGACCGTCTAGGGGCTGCCTTGCACAATTCCTGAAAATGTCATCAAAATTGGACCATAATTTACAGGTTTGCCCTGGACAAGGAATTGCCACAAAACCAAAATTGTACAGAAAGCTTTGAATCGCAAAAAGCACAATTTTATTCTACTTCTAGCACAAATCAATAGCCTCCTTACCTTCGGTAGTGAGGAACCAAAATGCATTTACGCTTCATGAAGAAGCGTGACAATCCTTGATGGAATTATTGGCAAACCTATCCATAGAATGCCAGAAAACCTGCCATGAACTCAATCCACATAAAAACACTTATTTTTTTTAAATAGTAATGCACGCATTTTGGGGGACCTAACTTTGGAGAATGGAGATAATAAAATAGATCGAATGACAATGGAGAATAGAATGCTTCCAACCCATAGCTAACACGAGATTTTGACAAAACGCACATGAGATTATTGAAATTTGAAAAAAGAAGAAGAGCAGGTCCCAGGGATGAATTGGTTTCATACCCCCATGTACTTTTTATAAAGGCCACTGGCTTCATCATTGATCAGTACCAATAAGAGCGAGGGGGTAAGAGCCCGAAGTGCCCATTGATGAAATAAAGAAGCTCGGAGAATAAACGAGAACAAAATAAGGTTCCACTGAGGGAGGAGTTAAAGAGGCTTAGAATTTGAGCGAACTCCTTTCATCCCAAGGAAAAGGGTATCTACCAACCTAATTTGAAGGGAGCTGCCTGATGCGCCTTCACGCAATCAGCAGCAGTTAACAGTAATGAATAATGCACCAGCAGGCTTCCTTACCTGGATAACATTAACTGTGAGGGGCACTGAGAAGCTGAATCCTGGTTAGCATTGCCAGCTGTAAGTCCCAGTGCTGGAGAACTTCCCACAGGAGCAATAACTTGTTGAGCTCCAGTAGGACGACGGGGCATCCTTTCCAGTTGTTGCCTGGCCGCCTAGGTTTAAAAAAAATAAAAATAGATTAGTCTCTCAGTACCTAATTTAGGTATAAAAGCTTCAAAATGTGCTAAAAAGTTCCATTCAAGTAGGGAGGAGTTTATGAGCGAATTTTCAAAGAATAATTTTAACCACTTTTGTGGGTGATTCTTATAGGAAATTTCACGCTGATTCTGAATATATCATACGTTCCTATGTTTAAGATGGTAATTTACCCTTTGTGTTGGGCCATGGAGGGGTCTCATATGGCGACACACAGACACTGACACTCACTCACTCACACACACACACAATGTCACCAACAATTACATAAAAACTCACGGAATTAACAAATCTCTCTTCCTACATTGACACACTCACTTCACACTTCTCTCTCACCATACACACAGACATACACCCACACACACACTCAACAACTGTTCTCACCCGAAAAAAATCACACCCCTCCTCCCTTATCCAATTCCTGCCTACTTCCTCCATGCACTGCCGCACAAAAATGACAACAATGTCAGTACTACCACCCTGACGAAGTGGAGAAGTCTTCAACAGAGCAGGTTGCACTTGAGCTGACGACGCCACTGACGAAATATTCTCGATATTTTGTAAGTTTTTTCGTATTCATGTTATCTTTCCAAAAGTTCTTTTATTCAACCAACTTTCTCAAAATCGTAAACTAAATATTTACATATGAAAAAGTGCTAGGAAAAAATTCAGGGATCGTTTTAGAATGGTCTAAAACGGAATTTCCGAAAATCTGCATTACTAAAATTTGAAGCCATTGCAATAGCTTCATTTTCTTCAAAAATTCTCTAAATCAACGTTTGGATAAGTTTTTTCCCAACAAAATAAAGTGGAGGACTGATTTTCATGCTGGGTCATCCTCATTGTACAGAAACCATGCCTAGAAATTTGAATTCTTAATCATGTTTGTGTAGAAGCCGCAATCATGTTTTTCGGCATCACATAGGTACAGAAGTAGCAACGTACAAACGCAACACATAAGCAACTGAAAAGGTACTAACCCTCACTTGTTGCCTTTCCAACTGCAGTTGCATCTGAAGGTGCTGCAGTTGGGATGGATTAGCTGTTTGGTTTCTCCGCACCCCAGACAGCTGAGAAAGCAACTCTGCAATAGGATCAACATTTTCTCGTGATGACGGACTAATGGAAGCAAGAGCCCCAGATGAGCTGAAAACGAAATTCACAATGAGAGAATAGTAAAATATTAATACATATTTATTAATCAGTGTGTCTCAACAAAATGTTACTAAATGCAACACAAACAAAAATTAACAAATTAAAGAAACCCAACCAAATGAAACAAACATTCGTGAACAACTGGAATGAAATAGTGGGCAACATGCGAAATAAATAACAGAAAAAAACGGTAGACCAAAAATTAGGACAGAGTACCTAATTTCGAATTTTGAGTTGGGTTAGAGGAACCCATTCCAAACTATTCACAAACATTTAGAAATCTGTCAGGTATCCTGAGACCAGAGGCTAACAATCAGAGAGTCTTAGTAGTTAAACTTACCTAAAGTGCATGTTCGAACGTCGGGCGCGAGATGACATTGACCTTGTTGATGGAGCAGGTATACTGCGATGAACACCGACGCTGTGTCGGTTTTGAGGTTCATCGTATTTCTAGTTAAGGAATGTTAGTCACTAAATCAAGTTGCATGAATAAACTTTGAATAGCATGCTGTTTTTCTGGGTTATTTATTTACTAAGCTGATCCAATAGGCGGAAGAACCACACAGTATAAAACCTTCCAGACTTGTGACCTGCTCCTTCTTGATTAGCCTAAGCAGCCTATAATCAAGAAGGCCGAGAATGAGAGAAAACTCCATGATGTAACCCACTAATATTTGGAACTTAGGCAAACGATAGGTTGATTAAGAAGAAGTAGGTCACAAGTCTGGGAGGGTGAATATTGCGTGGTTGTTCTACCTATCGGATCAGCTCAGTAAATAAACATCCCTCAAAACCCCATGATGTAAACCACTGCTATTTGGATCTAGGGCAGCCCAAAACTCACAAGTTCCACCATCCTATTGTGAACTTTGGATATGAAAGTTGTATGCTATTAATACCTCACCTCATCCAAAAGTGAGATGACGTTATGCAGGAATGAATGCCCTACAAAGCACTTCCTCCAACTTCCATCTGGGTTCAAGTCTGATAACCTTATAATTTCTCTAAAGATCTCCGCAAATAAGTAAAAAAGGACTATTCCATCATTTCGACACCATCCAAAATTAGGGCCCACGGTGGGGAAGCTCAGGGGGAGTTCCCATTAAGCTCTTCCATTAGGGCTGTTGGAACACGAAGCTTTAGTAAGCCCCATAAGGTACATACTAGTTGGAACACATCTCTTTCTAGAGCCTCGACTGAGCCGGGATCACCTTCCTATCATACCACACACCCACTTCTCTTCAACTAGGTACTCCTTACCACATCTATCCATTATTCTACTACTGTGCTATTTACCCACGGGCTACCAATCTGACCCAGAAGAATTGTGAAGAGGGGTGTTGTCAGTAAAGTCAAGGCTGAAGAAAATATGCAAAGATTCTTGGATAAAACAAATCCCAAGGTTGTAGCGGTTGAACTCTAACTCTACTTCCTTTTAAAAAGAAGAATTGCTTTGTCTTTGGAACAATTGTTTGCTGTTTGAAACAAGTGGCCCTGTGAACAACCCCCTGATTGCCCGAGGAAACGCTGTAGTAGAAATAAAAAACTCAAAGAAATTTTCAAGTGTAATTATCGATTTGAACTTGAACTTCCAGGTTCCAGGAACATTCTACTGAATTGAGTAAGAAACTAAGCTCAGCTTGCTTTGCCTAGAGCAAACAACGTCGAGGTAGCCCCTAAACATATAGTTTGAATAGCGTATCACGGATTATTGTTAGCCACGGCAAAATTTGGCATACTACCGTGGGCTAATCCATCCACTGTATCCGCCACTTTCATTTTGCAGAAGAGGGCAGCCGTATGGATTTTGCTTGACCTACCTCCTAACTCCTCCAGCAAAGTTCATTCCAAGTCTAACTGTCCACTGACTCCCCGCTCCATCGGTATTCTCGAGGCACTAGTAATTAACTACAAAAATCACCAAGGTAAGTTTGAACACGTGCACTTCAACCATGAATACTCCACGCAATCAGAATAGTCTCTCCTGCGAGAGCGTTCCCTCAACTTCTAATTCTACGAGAAAAGTACAGAATATATTGTAATCAAAGTGATAAATCACTACACCCAACATACCCAACAGAACGCTGCTTCAATTCTTCAATTGACTCTTCGTATTTCGTCGTCCAGCAAAGCTGATGCTTCTCATAGAGCACAAGCTTTATTGTGTTCTTGGCTTTTTCAAAATAAGAAACATTGAAAGTAGAGGTAGCTACCCACTAATTTGATTGACTCATTGCTCTATCATTGTTATTCATCTTTCATGTTGTTGGCAATAAAGATATATTATTATTAACAGTTTGAAAGGATATAAGAAACGATATCAGGTCTCTTGAAGGGTTTCTATGTTCCATAGCCAGGTGACCAGCAAAATCATCGGTTACCAGATTGGGTTCACCAATTGGGATTGCAGCACAAATAGGGCAAACCTTAAAGCAAGAAACAATTCAATATAAAAAAAATTGCTGAGATTGAACTTCTCATCAGTGAAAAACAGATATACCTCAGAACAGGATACTGTTATAGACGTTTTCAAGCAAGCCAGCGTTGCCAAACCATTTTTTCAACCATTTGTTTTCCGTCCTTCCAAAATATGTTGATTGAGGAAAATGTCCGCGGATCGGTCTTCAAAAATCCGTATGTGTCTCTCAAAATATTCCTAAACATATACCATGTAGAAAACGTCGAGAGTTGTCTCTTGTACGATTTTATCATGAAAAACTATTCTGTCAATGATAATTTTGCTGTAGCTAAGTAATTTTTTGACAAAAATATTGGTTTAGGCACCTAGTAGTTACTTAGCAATCAACTTGCAAAAAAATATTTTAATATTCATGAGCTCCTTTTTGCTATTTGATGTCTCCAACTATCACTCAAAGTTCAGGACTGCAATTTATTTATTTTTTGTACTCATGGTTCACAGCCTTTACCTACTTTTTGTTCCTTATAATATATTTTGTATTAGGACAAGTTCTTGTATTGTTTGATGTCAAGGAGAAAAACGCTGCAAATTATTACACAACGGTCTATTATTTTC
>JAEMON010000001.1:10373994-10388939 GCA_030264115.1 Lygus lineolaris | reverse complement strand
TTTCCAGCTCTCGCGACTTGGTCACCAGTCTTCTGCCAGCGCTTGAAGATTTTCAAGGTCTCTGAGACTTCTTGACGCTTGTATTATACTGATATTTGGTTTTTCGACTGTGTTTGAGTTGACTCTCAAGTGGAAACGTAATATTCCAGGTCTCGCGACTTCTGTGGCAATAGAGTCTCACGAATCAGTCTCGAGAGCGAATGCGATCTCAAGTAGACAACCCCCTGAGATTGGTATCGAGACTTTCTCTCTAGATTTTGTCTCAGGTGTACACTTAGCTTTATGTATTACATATAAAATATAATATTTAGTATAACGTATACCTAATTCAACTCAGTTTACAATAAATTAGTGTTAGGTACTAGCTATTCATTTTCATATAATCTGTAAAATCAATGAACTTCAGATTCGTAATACTACTTGTTAAAACGTCTTCAAGTGCCCAAGCGATATGATTTAATGATACAAAAAAGTTGCAAATCCCGAGTTAATTCAAGTAAAGTGGGAAAAATTATTTCACCCAAGTGTGAAAACAGGAAAAACTAGCCATACAACATTTTCCGAAAATATCCTGATTTCTTCATGTTGATTTTTTTCCTATGGGCCCTGAATTTCCCACCATTTGGAACTGTTTCCGCCAATAGCCAGGACTACTCTGATCATGGACGCTCAGCCATCAGCTGAGCAGAGACAAACATTCCGTGAGAAAACCCCAACTCTCATCAGCTACCTAGTTTAAAATGTCTATTGTTTCATTCAAACAGGTTCAAAATATGAAGTACTCACAACTTCATGTGACAAGTCCGAATGCTCTGATGTGACATGATCATGTAGAGTAGCTTCTGTAAACCCTAATTTGCCACAAAATGGACACGTAAAAGATTGTGGTTGATCACCAGTCATTGCTTCACCTCCATAGTAAAGGTCTGAAACAAAAGAGGTATAGCTTTGAAGACGCTATTCAAGTCAAAATACACTACCTACCAAGTAGATTCAAAAGTCCTATGTTACCAAAAGTCATGAGTACGTGATGAAAAATAACCACAGTACATACATACATAAAACTCACCATAATCCGATCTAGTCAGGATGCATTGCATAGGATGTTCAGTAGTGTGTCTAGTGGTCGTAGAACCAGCTTCATAACACACAGAACATAGATCGTAATCATAACAGATCAGGCACTTATAGCGTTTACCTCTAAAATTTCCCTTCAGGCAAGAATCACAGCTAACACCTAAAAAAAATTATAAAAATTAACATAGCTGATTTGAAATAGTCAAGCACTTTTCTTATCGTTCTACTGCTAGAGGTAAACTGCGTTTAGAAGACCAGTTTCTCCCAAAGGTTTGCTTCTCTTGGTCTTGGAACCTGTTTTCAAAATGCAGTTTACCTTTACTCAGTGGTGCAGATTGGGATGACAGAGTGGTGGGGGAGGGGGGGGGGGGGGGGGGGGGGCTACTCTCTTTCTATCTACAATGAATATAAAAACACAAATTAAAAAAATGGCTGTGGAACCGTTCTCCAAGGTTTTATAAATAATAAAACGCGACAAGGATCTCAATATAGAAACAGTAGGTATTTAATACGAAATACATAGAATAAAACTGAAGCCCACCTCTTCTAACAAAAACATGTTCCTGTTCCAAACCACACTGATCATCGTACCGTACCACACCAAAAACATGCAGCATGAGTTGATGATCGAATTTTCAAACAATAATTATAACCGATTTGGTGGGTGATTCTTATAGGATCACGCCGATTCGGAATAAAGCATATTTATATTCCTATGTTGAGATGGTAATTTTTCAAAACTTGACCCCTTGGAGAACTCCAAAAATGCTGGCCAATGAACTCATCCTTCCCTTTGATATTATTGACATTTTGAAAATTTGTTGGATTTTTAATCTCGATTCCAGGGTCAGATATCGTCTGTAGTGTCGACTTTTAAGCATCAATATATACTATCGATGGATTATCGATACACTTAATCGAAACATCAATGGAAATAGTTTCCAAAAACTTGCACTAGAAATTGGTTAGTTTTGAATAGGTGGCGTGATATATCAGATAATCGGCACTATTCCACTCACATTCGAATACTAAAAAAAAAAAAAAAATTCACTAACGTAACCCAATCAGTATTGACTTGAAATGAGACGAAATGAAACCCTGCCTTTTAGAAATTACTTACTCCAAAATTGCCCATCAGCTGAGATATAACATTTCTATCCCTCTTCTGAATGCTTTTGTCCACACTAGCCTTCACCTCGTTCTGAACTTTTCTGTGATGTTACAGACAAAAACAGAGTGATCAGCCCTGTACCATTCTTTTTCAGGAAAGAACGCCCTGGTGCGAGAAAATTGTGTAAAAAAGGCGTAGAAACAGGGTTCAGAATGGGAGTTCGTCGGGAATCAGCCATATGTGTGTGTGATGGTGATGATAGAACAAGAATCTACAACTGAAGGTGGGGTGGGTACTTTCTGACTGAACTAAACTTGAAGAAGCATGTGACTCTGTGACTCCACCAAATGAACTACTCCTCGATGTAGTTCACTAGGACCACGCCGTAACCATGGATATTCTGCTATAGTAAAATAAATATAAATAAATGTTGATTCCATTGAGTAACATCACGGCATCTCAATTAATATTTACTAGTCAACATTCAGTTAAACTTCCCCATCCTCTCCACGAGAAAATATAGTTTCTCAGCCAGGAGACAAACCCAGGCCCAAGGTGACGAGCAATTTCTGACCTGCGCCTTGGACCGCTCATCCACCCGAGATGGCGCTATAGTAAAATATACATAGTAGTTCTTTGATGATGTGACATAAATTGTGGAATCACACATGGTTAATGAAACATTTTTCCACATTCAGCAGGGGTGGGCTTCCATGTGAATGCTTTCCTAGTCCACACTCCTCTCCAACACATTAAACGGCACTCCAGCCACTGGGAATTCTACACCATTTCGGTCCACGTGAACAAAGTGTCCCTTTCTCCATCCATTGCTAGCAGCTGAGTTCTGAGAAGGAACTATCATTCCACGGTAGTCCTCAAGTCTACTGTTCAATGAACTAAGAACTAGCATGGATATTTACACTACAGCAAAATATCCACAGTAACTACGTGGTGAAGAGAACTATCCCAACTGAAAAACCTGCCATCCGCACAATTTGATCTCTCCATGGGTTGTAGATTAATCTCCGATGCGAGTAGCTTAATTTTCAAGACCACAGCAAACTCAAAGGCTGAGCATGAATGCCAAATTCGAACAACGTGGCGTTCTATGGACTCATAAATTGAAATACTAACTTCTTCACCATAATAAATGAAGAGAACTCTGGAAAAAGCAGCAATTTCATTAGTATTTTGAACAACAAAACAACGGCCATTTAAATTTTCAGTGGGTTTCACCAGCAGGTAACCACATGGTAATCAAACAGTGGAGCTATGTATGGTTCAACCAAAGAGTTTACAAAGAAGGAAAGCGACGGCACATCACCTTCAGCCAATGAGAGCTTTCCAAACAAGTAATCACTAAAGCAAATTGAACCCAGCACACGACCAGCCTATGCGCAACCCACTCCCATCAGCTAGCCCCGGTACCGCATATTGAACCCAGTAGTGTGCATCCACTTTCCTCGATGTCTAGTACCACGCCGATGGAACTTCTCCAGGAAACCCGCGAACCCACGAAAACTGTGCAACGACGACAAACCTGGCCACCCGTGGAAAGCAACTGCATGGGACAGCCTTGGGGTGGGTTCAATTGGCGGCGAGCCTAAGGGGCGGAGGTAGTAACATGGCAGAGGAGAGTAACCTCCAACACTATTTAAAAAAAACTCATATTCAACCTTCTTTTCAGATACTGATGGGGTCCTCATAATAGAATTTTTTATTTTTTTAAATATTCGAATTTCAGTGGAATAGGGCTATTATCTTACTTATCACGCCAACTATTGAAACAAATCAATGGGGTTTGCGCATGAGAAATAAAAATGGGAAAAAACCCGTTAATTATGTTATTTGAGTTGCCATGACTAGTAAACACTATTTATCAGGACAAAAAACTCCATGCGGGAGCAGAAATCGTCATGTTAAAATGGAATGTTTTGAATTTCGCGGGGGGGGGAGGGGGTGACACTACGTACCTCCAGAGGTACGTACCTCACACCCCCTGCTGTCCCTTTCAAAAACCGTTCGTGGATATTATACTTAGTCAGCATGGATGCGCTTCGACCAATCAGCGCGCTCCATTTCCGCGCGCATTTCTCCAAACGTTCACATTTCTCTTCGTCGATTAAAAAAAAAAAAATAGGGAGACCACATAATTATGAAATAACCCCACTTTGGCCATTTTGAATCGAATCCCTCCCAATGAAAATTGTTTAAAAAAAATCATGTGCAGACCCCATTAGAAGTGAACGTTTCTAAAAAGCATTCAATTGGGGGTTTCAATAAAGTGTACCGGAACGCTATTGACAGTACAGATACTAATCCATGGCGTGACATCAATACTGGAAGACATTGCAATCACATTGGCTAACTAGTCCATACCCCCAAGTTCCGAGGTCTCTTCTTCCCCCTCCTTCTTTCTAAATTCTTTGGCTTCAACGTAAGAACCAACCCCCATTATTAGAACCTACTCAAAGAATCTTCTCAAGTTCAAGGGTTGCCAACTCTACCGATTTATCGGATTTCTACCGATTTTCGGATGATTTTGTCTACTGATAATTTGTTGAAGGATAGTGGAATATCATGAAAATACCTAGATGGAACTTATGAGTGCTGCTGCAACAGTACCACTACTAAACTAGCCTGTTGAAATATGCAATAAAAAGCCTGTCGTATCAGAAGTTCAATCGATCCCTTTTTCAGAAAATGATGTCTTGGGGTCTTAGGGTTAACCTAATTCAATATGCACCTAACTAACCATATTATTTTAGGAAGCTCGAATCCTCAAATTCAAATCGACGGAGCTAAAACTGAGGAGGAGGCGGTACCATTGTATCCATTTGGCGTGCTATGCACGAAACTTGTAGGTCCACTGGTGCCACAAAGTTCTGATCTGATCTGATCACCTGTGTATTAGTAAACACAGTATGACATCGTAGGTAAACACCACGAACACAGACACACACATTACAGTTTACTTGTCCCAACAAACCAAAAATGGACGGTTGGGACTTGTCCGAACAAACCAAAAATGGACGGTTGCTAACCAACTGCCAAACAAACCCAACCCAAACAAAAATGCGACTACTAAATTCTCATCTATAGGTACTGCACATAAAGGATCTACTGACCCCATAGGGGTACACGCACTAAATCTTTGAACACTATTTTACGTGGATAGTAAAAAGTTGAAAACATTCCTTGTCGAGAAAATGTGGATCCTTAAGTACGGATAAGATTGCACAATGGAAAACAGTGTAATCAATGATGAAAATAGATAGGTACTTGATGAATGCGACAACTGATACCTTCGTTAAAATCAGAGGGAGGAGACCTTCGGAACATTTCAGGAGAACCGGGGATCGTGCACGAAGAAGGTAGGCGTGAGATCGAGAACTGATGGATCAGGAACTTCAATAGACTGTAGGAAACGAAACTAACTGGGGTGACTATCAGGTGGGGGTCACTATCTACCCGGGCAGCCTGGGAACCACTAGGTACAAGACCGCAACATAAGTGAAATTCGCAAGCCAGTTTTGTCATAGTAAGCAAAGATAACAACTTCTTTTCGACAATATCGGCGTAAGCCCCCGTGAAGGCTGAGTTTGCGAGTAAAACTGAAAATACTTTCTATAGCTATGCTGTAATCTAAATGAGGGGAAAGGAAGGTTAGGATCCTTTGGAACGAAAAGGGGATGTCACCAACATAGCCAGCAATCAATTAGGTTCAACAAACCAATATTATATGGGCAGCTGTAACGAAATGTCAATCATAACATGTTGATAGACAAACATAGAAGCTATAAATACGATCGTGTTCATAATCCTTTCTACCTTACCTTCGTGACGTGACATTATAGAAAGAATCGTTGATACGTATCAAAACTCAGCAAAATCGTTTCTTGTTGACAATTTCTCGAACCCAATCTGTAGGAAACTATAACGCACAGAATATTAACAACATTATAAAACTAACTACATTGCTGAATTCGAAACATTATACCACATAGTAAAATTCTGAAAACAACTAACTACAGGCAATTCCATTCGCTACTTCTTCTTGGCACAATGTTGCCTCGGGGAGGATTCCTAGTTCCACATACTATCTGCATCACTTATCAGTCCAAATCATACTTCGAAACTCCATTAAGTCCGAATGTTCACAGTAATTTATTCTAGGGTAAATTATTATTTTAATGAATGAATACTTTTTTTTCAATCAATAAAGCCGTAACACCATAAATAACTGTCATGCTGAAAAATAGATCCATACAACGTACTAAGTGATGAGGTCATGGAAGAAGGAACGTTTCCTTCTTCCATGACCTCATCACTTGGGACATGGTAGTTAGACATGGTTGTAGCCACGGATTCTTCAACAGAGAAACCATGAAATAAACATGAGTTTTTCCTCCAAGAGCATGGAGTTTCCCTTCTTCCATGTTCAAAGAGTTTAACTCCATAGCACAGCTTCAGCAAGTGGCAATTTTGATTTTGGAGGACAAAATTTGTTTTATTTCTTGTTCGAATGTTGGAATACCTAGCTTCCGACCTTCGGTAGTTAGGAAATACAGCGTCAAAACAACGTTGAGTAGGTAGTATTCTTTTCATACGGAGGACAGCTTCTTCAAGGTTGTCTCTTTCTTCTTTGCTGAATAAATTGCGTGTTTCTCCGTAATTTAAAAGGAAATGAACAACTGACAAATAAAACCCAACAATCCCAGGCTAATTTGTATGTACTGTTAGTCAAAGTGTTGCCAATCTCACAAAACACCTGCAGAATTGTATGCCGACATGGATTTTGAGGAGGCCTCGGAACTTCGAGGAATCCTCTAAGTTCGAGTTGAGGTCGAGGGCTTATAAATTCCATCCGTTCCTCCGTTCCTGATCAGTTCCACTCCTCCTCGAATCAAAGAGTCTTCAGCTCGAGGGAACCTTCACTGTGTGGTACTTCGCCTTCTCCCCGTAGGGGTTGGATCCCCTTCAGGTAGGGATGGGAATCGATTTCCGATTTTTTCATCCGATTCTTCGATTTTTTTCAACCGATTTTCAAGTTCCGATTTCAGACGCAAATCGATTTTTTGATACCGATTTTCATAAAAATCGAAAATCGATTTTCCGCGTCCAACAATTTTCACTTTTGTAATTTAATCCCAGCGATTATGTGCTCATTTTGGAGGAATTGTCGCCTACAAGTGCCTACCTCCCCACACATTTATGTAAATTTTATAATTAATGTTTTCGCAAATAAAGGTTAGTAAAATCTGAATAATTCCTCGTTTTATACATTTACATTTATACCTCTGATCGGAAATAATCATGAAATCTTCGTTAACTGTGTCCTTTCCTCGATTTTTTCGACATAATACATACCTACACATAAACCTATACAGTTTGTGTACAGAGCAATTTCTTATAATTCCTGTTTATTTTATTTATTTCTTTTTTTAATACTTACTTCCTTCAGAATAGTATAATTTTTTGAATAAAAAATGTCTTTAATAAAAAAAATTATACAATTAGTAATTGAAATAGTAATTTAAATTAGTAATTTAATTAGTAATTAGTAATTTAAAAATTGAAAATATTCAACACTTTTTTAGATTTTTAAATCGGTTTTTGAAAATTCGAATCTTTCAAAAGATTTTATCGGAAAATCGATCTTTTGAATCCGATTCTGAATCGATTCAAAAAATTTTTTTGACCCGATTTCCCATCCCTACTTTCAGGGAACACCCAAGTCAAGACAATCCCCTTTTTCGGGAACGGCACTAGTATAGTTTCACAAACCGCCACCTTTTAAGCAGGGGCGCTGAGGTCCTCTAAGGATATTAGTTCCAACTCAGGCCACCACAGATGAGAGGGCATAATAATAGGGAAAAGGCATTGAATTCGGGAAAGGGGAAGCATGGAGGAGATATGAGGAAGCCTTCCATGCAAGTGTTGCGCAGTATGTCGAAATTCAAAATTATGAATCATCGCCACCCTCCCCAGGGGAAGAAAACGATATAAAAGGAAGATCCGCGAATGAAAAGGCATCAGAAAGCAACTCAATAACAACAGCTACTAGAGAGTAGCAAGAGCAACACAGCTACTAGAGCACAGCTACTAGAGTCTTATGTAGATAGTTCTAATTAAGTTATCCTAATGAATGAAAGAAGTAGTTTTTCAAATTTTACAAATAAAACGTTTATAAACGGAAGATTAATCCTGACTCTTCCCACTATTATGATAGAAGGGCATATTTGCGAGTTTTTCTACACAATAGTAAAATCCACTCACCTACCTTTAATAGCTCTGTGAAGAGCCCTATCTCTGCAGGGCCAAGGGTGGCGGAATTTAATTTCAAAACCTTCAATTCGGCGGAAAAACATCGCAGAAAGAGGTTCTCGGTCGGCAGAAGAGTCAAGAGGGGGAAGAGGATCGAATAAAAAGGAAAAAACTACCGATATAAAATTTTTAAACTGAAGGGACGAACACGAACGCACACACAGTAAACATAAACAAACTCGATAGGGCTCAAACTCAAAGAAGATGAAC
Organism: Lygus lineolaris; assembly: GCA_030264115.1. NCBI lineage: Eukaryota > Metazoa > Arthropoda > Insecta > Hemiptera > Miridae > Lygus > Lygus lineolaris. The sequence continues at coordinate 10,380,214 of JAEMON010000001.1, read as the reverse complement.
AGTTCAAGTTCAAAGTACATCTCGGGTTTATTTCACTGAAATGACGTCAGAATGCTCTTGGGAACTCTCCCTTGCGGTGTTAGTAACCACAGAACAGGATACTCATACTATGTTAGTAACTCCCTTCCCCTGCTCCATCCTCACGAACTCCTCCATGCTACATGGACTCCTCCACTTTCTTGTGCGACACTAGTACTAGTGACTAGTGCGCTTATAATGACCCTCGGAGGTAACCGTCCCCTTCTATCCTAACCTGACCTGAATCCCGCCTACTCACTACACACACTGGTAGGAAGCCTTTTCCCCGACGTATTACGGCATGCCAGAAGGGCGAACTCAACTTTGAACTGGACCAACGACCTTCAGATTATATAAATTGTATATCCCCGGACTGAATTTTATTTGAACTGCATATTTTAGTTGGAATAAACCTGCTAACCTATTGGCATGGAAGAAACAGATCTGTTTCTTCCATGCTATTGGCTATCCAGATTCGGGATCCTTAAGAGGCGGAGTCTTTTGGTCCTTCTTCCCCCTCCAAGTTACTCCATGTAACTCTTTGCATTGTTCTAGTTCTAAGCTCAAAACCAATGTTACCATCATCCATTCTGATTCAAGTCAGATGATCATTTTTAATGATTCATCCGATAAAATTGATCAGAAAATTATTTTACATTCTTGTTGTAAATTACCAAATTATTGTACTTTCTAATGAGGCTGGATTGACATGAATATTCGGCGTCTCTCAACATCAAGTTTGAAAATTAGCACAGATTTCCAGTTGTTTCTAACATACTAGCAGTTATTTCTTACAATAAGTTATGTTGCCAGTGATTAGTCTTTCGCGATGCCTATTTCCTAAATTCACTACTCTGAAAATAATCGGCATCCCCTTATTTTCGAACGTCTCCATTTAGGTGCGCTGATTGCAAAATATTTTGAATTTGGAGGTTCATCGCGCAATGCATGTTGGGTAACCAACTTCACAGCGATCAGAAAATGGCTGAACTGAGTGCGTGGTGCATTATGTAGCATTATGTTATACATTTGATAAGCCTATTTCTCTTCAAAAATCCATGTTATTATTGTCAAATTACCGCCTAATGAAATATCACAATTGTAATAGTAACAGTTCTCTTCATGGATTCTCACATTTCGGGAACTTTTTGATCTAATCAAAGTAGAGCTCGAATTTTCGTAATTTCCTTGAATTTCGAGTAAAATTCATTTTCATTATCAAATTTTCATCAAGTTTTAACAGTTCAAGACAGTTAGAGTGTAATTTTCATTCTTATATTAGTTTACGTCTGGCTGAAGAGCGTTTAATGCGTGGTAATGTAGGTTTCGCGATCTGACTTGGGAGTTGAGAAAACTATGCCTCAGGTATGTTTTTAGTAAATGTATGTACCTATTATGCATTTGAAAATGTTCTTCAAGTGTTAGAAAGGTTCGCATCTTATTTAGTTCGCCCAACTGCTTGGCGATTCGATTAACTCTTCATGTCATATGTATCACCCTATTTCTGACTTTTCGGTGTATTAGTAGGTATGAAAAGCTATTTTGGAGTAAAGTTAGTGTGTATGTGAGCTTTCAAGAGTTGCTGTGGATGATGAACCTATTTTGGGGAGCTTCGACCTAAATATACATGTGCTACTTCAAGTTTTCCTAACAGAGCTATATCTTTGTTTACATTTTTGCTCAACGTATATTTCATAAAGTATTGGGTGTTACAACGTAAGAAGTTCGTCAATTGACGTGGTTGGATCTTGGGAATCACTGGGCTGAAATTGAACGAAATCGGAAGGGTACCCATTTTTGCTAAACTTCATTGAAATAGAGACTTACATGTTTCGCAGAAGAGACCAATGTTGTCCTTACAAGTGCCCATGGGAATCCTGAAACCATGAATCTATCAATGCTTAAGTCTTTCCTACACAAGTGACAAGTTTAGCCCTCTAAGACTTACCAATCTTGAATGTATTTTCTGAGCAAAATTAGGTAACGGGTCATAACATGGATTATTCTCAAAAGACAGTTGGCTCGATGTTACCATTGTCGTCTAGTTTTCGTTGGAGTCCTCAGAACATGGGTGTGGTCCTCAATTTCAACGAGAAAGGGTTCTAAGCAATGGCCTGTCCGCAGAGGAATCTGAGCTGAGAACATAGTTTTTTCGAGATTGTTCTTGTTGTCAAGGCTTGCATTGGTTGGTGTACTCATTCACTAATCTAGTACTTTGATGTCTATCTAATTTACTTGAATCAGCTCACCACCCAGAGACATATTTTCAAATCTTTATTGGGAACGCCACTGGTAGTAGCCAGTTGTTGGAAAAACATCACCAAATGTTAGAGTTGCTGTGTTGGTTAAATCCAATGTTCCTACAACTTTCAGTCCATCGATGAATAGTCTCAATTAATAATCACTATTATTGAATTAGTAATCATTGGTCCCATGGGTTTTCGTTTTCGTCGGAGAATTCGTTGAATAAAGTTTTATTTGAGTATCAGTATCATTCAGTTATTTACGCTTAGTTGAAGAAGTAGCAGGTAGCGTACAACACTAGTAGTATCAATCATGGTTTAATTTGTTCTAAGGTGATAATCAATTCAATTGAACCGTTATCGGACAATTTACTCAACCATGATGTACTATTCTCAGTTTCTGCATATACGTTCATAGATGATTATTACCCTTGTACTTACCTGAATGTTATCAAGTCATCAGCAGATCTTCTTCAGATGAATGTAGCCATAGAGAACCTTTATTCCCCAGAGGTCTTTTCTTCAGGAGGCTCATAACTTAGATTATACCCAGAGCTTAATATTCATCCAATGAATCGTTTGTTCGTTTGTTTCTTGATTAAATCGTCCCCATGTTGTATTAATTGAAATAATAGGTTGTTCTCAATTATTTTTATTATCAATAATTATATTATGATATATTTCATATTAAGTTATAATATTTCAACGATTATTATCATTTGATAGCTCTATACAGGTACTGTTCCAACATATTAGTTACGTTGCTCAGTGAAAATATCATTCGCTTCAGTTGGTTGTTAGTGAGCTGTGAGGTACTTGGGACCTGGTGGGTTGGTACCTGGTACCTACCTATGTATACCTAGTACCTACGTACTAGTGATGATGACTGTACTGTAAATACAGTCATCATTCATTTCACACTGTGTATTATACAGTCATCATTTGTTTATTATATAGTATACATAAATATTAGTCTTTTTTCAGTTGTTGGAGGTTGACTTTGTACTTCTTTTGTTAAAAAAGCCTATTTAATATTCCAGTGTTGTTGTTAGAATATAGGTCACCACCTGTTTGTCGTTGGTGGCTTAGCCAATATGGTTGCCCTTATTATTCCTTCAATATGCGGTTCTCCCACCAATGTTTGGTTTTAATATTTCTAGCAACAAGATGGCTCTGGGGAGGATTCAGGCTCTGACAGTGACAAAGAGACAGGAAAACAAAACGCAAGTGACAGTTCTTCTGATAGTGGATCCGGTTCAGATAGGTGAGCCTTCATTTAATTAATGGATTTAATATTCCAATTCAAAATTCCCTAACAATTTTTTTCCTATATTTCTCGAAACTATTATTTTACAGTGATTCTGACTCCAGTTCTTCTGCTTCTTCTAAAAGCTCAGGCTCCGATGATTCCAATGATTCAGCAGGCGAAAAATCCGAGAGTCCGTCCAAGACAGCAGATCCAAAACAGGTAAGGCAAGATAGGGGAATATAAGAAGAGAATAAAGGAAACGGATCGTAGATACTGTTGTGTATTGGGGTTTGCTCTCTCCTCTCATGATATGAAGTAACTTGGTTCATGAATCTTGACAGCTAGGAACAGACTGGAATCCCTTAATCGTATACAGGCAGCTAAATTATTTATCAGTTATTTTCTTTCTTACCTACGTCAGCCTACCTGATGGTTGAAGAGTTCAAATCATGCAGCGTGAGTAGGGGTCTCAATCCCGGCACGATTTTCAACCCCGTGGGATTCTGCGCAGGATTCAAGCCAATCCCGTGGGATTCCGCGGGATTTTCGTAAATAAAAAAAAGGCGTTTTGCTTAAAAAAGGAATTTGTTTAGGAAAATGTCTTTGAAAATATGCTCGATTTGACATCGGTTCAAGAGGAGGACCTATATCATATCAAACTGGCTGTCTACAGACACCTAAAGATCATTCATAATGATTATTGTGAAATGAATATCAAAGTACACTATTCAATAATAATATATTTATATTGTTGAATTGATACAACACATTGTTGTTAGAAGGCAGATTAACATGGAACAAGCTTCTACTATCCTGCTTATATTTGGTGAAGGTATCTATCACGATGCCAAACTGAAAACTTAAACCAACTTTGTTGGTAGTACTAGTAGTTCTCAGGAGGGTTATGGACGGGGAAATTAGCAGCATGCGATGTGGTGTGATGTGTAATAAATTCATTTCATTCCAACGAGTGGTGAACGATTTATGTTGGGTTTGAAAATAAGGAAGTTATACTGTAACTTGCAACGATTGGTTGTATTTGGAGAGCATTAGAAAACATTTTGTTGTCGGACAGTCGGTCAAATTCCAATGAATAGCCTGCTCAGAATCATTATGAATGATAATGATCTACAGGCTGTCTCACAGACACCTAGGAATAATTCATAATGATTATTTTGAATTGAATATCGAAGTAAATTATTCAAAATGTTGAATTGATAGAGTAGAGTGGTCTTATAGGGACTTTCGTTCTTGGGCCAGTTTTTTCAATAGTTCATTGTTCATTTCTTAACGTATGTGAATCACTGGCAATGAGAACGTGATTAGAGTGTACAGACTTTGATTCACACCACTGAAAACGCGGCTTTTTTGAAACGTTGGGAATCCCGCGGGATCCCCATTGAGGATCCCGCATTTGCAGGATTGGAAAATCACCGTGGGATTGCGACCGCTAAGCGTGGGTTAATGAGCAAATTTAACAATTCCAAGTGATTTTTCGAGATTTTTGAACCAGGTATTTTTTATTTTTTGGGTCATCTTGGATTTTTTAGACCGTTCCTAGAGTCAGTTATTTGGACTGACATACAATGTTTTTGCAACACTTGGCGGAAGGGGCCCGCCATAAAAATAACTGAACAAATTAAACTAATAATAACGAGAAGGACTTCTAGAACTCACCTGACGCCAGCGTGAGGAGTTGGGGGAGCGAGGGATGGGTGAAAGGAAGTGCTCTATAGAATGACCAACAGTTGAGGTATGAGCTGAGCAGGATGCAGGTAGTGATACTGCGTAGCAGGCCTGCCAAAAAGCCCAACTCAGTGAGGAATCAATACCATACCATAAATAAATACATTATATACACCTACACTCGACAATTGAGGAGAAAACTTTCAAAAGGGAACATATCCATTTAAAAAAAAAAGTTTTTTCATTTCTCACATCTACTAACTGAACTGCATCGAAAAAAACCATTCAGTTTTCATCAACACGAAACTTATCTGATAGTATTTCGACGCTGAATCTTAGTGTTTTCATCAAATGGTAACAAATCCATTTCCCTAAATTTTGTGAAGAAAAATTCCTATCAAAAAGGAACATACCTATCCTCACGTTTTTGTAGGCTGATTCATCATTGTTTGATCAAAAAGGAACATCTCCAAAACTCAAAGTGGTGGGTCATCCATAAACTCGATAGTTCTCACGAAGGCCGCTAGAATGCGACCCCTTATGAATCATATTTCGAATGTACGTTTAATGCAGAACCCAGAGATGGCGCGCGTGTCCCTCTTCGGCTCTTGGTTTATCAGATAAGCTCGCCTGAATGTAACTGCCTGGATGAGGAAGATATTGACTTTCACGTGTGACCTACATGAAGGCCCAGGCTTATCTCACCAAGTTCAACCCTTTTTAATTGAATCTTGATAATATTTTATGCATTATAAATATGATAATATAATGCAAATTTCAATATGAGTTTTTAATGAAATAGTTTATTATGACGTTTTCAATACTGGTTATATTTTTTCCTTATGACTTTAATAATTTTACAAAAGGAAACGTGAGTTTTTGCTGAAAAATCATTGATATGTCTCAGATCCAAGTGTTTACACCAAAACAGCACACATCCAAAATAAAATTGGCTCTATTTCCTGATGGTTTATACCTAACGAATTCATGTTGTGGGACATCATTTTCAGTGCCCCTTCACTCA
>JAEMON010000001.1:10330578-10345123 GCA_030264115.1 Lygus lineolaris | reverse complement strand
ACGATGTTTACTTCCCAAGGTTTCTACCCAGGGTCTGGGTAGAAATGTTAAAGGATTGTCCAATGTATACATATATAAATCATGTTATGTATACGAGGAAGCTATATCCACACCCAACTTGGCAGACGTTTTTTTAGGGAAATAGTGAATTTTTGGACATAATATCGTCTCCGACCGTGTGACGTTTTGCTCACCTTGATTAGTACATTTAACCAAGAACTCATTCATTTTCCACTATAAATTAAGGGAGTTATGGCTGTTTTGGTTATGTAAGGGTTGAAGAAAAATACAATATCTTGACATGGAAAAAACTAACGAAAATAGGGGGTTAAAAAACTCTACGAGACACTTTGGTAGGGAATTACTTTTAGAATCGATTCCTGAAATTTGTCCCAAGATAGCTGTAGACACCCTGTATAGGTAATTAATCTATCAAAGTATGTTATGGCTGAATGTATAGGTTCCTATATTTCTCCGTTAGCTACAATTTACACAAAATGCTGTTCTCCATTACTGGGTTACATGTTCGAGCGGTTATTTCTAATTGTTAAATTCTTCAAATTAATCCAAACATAAATTTTTTCCAACTTTTCAATTTAGCGTTCCTTATTGGTCCTTCCAGTGTGAAGTCTCCCCTTCAAAATTATTCAGGAAATGAGGAATCTCGCCAACCACAGTTAAATTGTTAGCACTTCCCCAGGATGAATTGCACAACTTATTCCTTGTATGCTCTTCCATTCGTTAAGGCCTAAAGATGAATACTGCAATAATATTGATGGTCTCATAATCGGTTTTACAATAACTTTTTCCACATTTCGCATTCCAAGAGTCAGACTGATTATAACTGGGCTATTTCTGTGCTGTATACATGTGTGACAAATGTCCTAATTTAGTGCTAAATGAATGTACATATTTAATTGCGTACTGGCGTTGGTGTTCTGATTGAAAACCAACTAAAATCTGGTATCTATTTATATATTATTCATCATCTTTTGATGCACAGCTGATGGAGCTGGGAGGAAAAAACGAAAGAAGGGTGATGATAATCCCACATCTGAAGAAGGTTCCGATGAAGATAGACCGCGGAAACGTGGTCGTCCTCGAGGCTCATCAAATAAAGAAGTTATCAAAGGATTCACTGATAGTGAAGTGAGTGATTTCATACATTCAATGATTGGTTGGCAATTTTCAATTCCACCATGTATGTACGAGTAATTAGTAGTAGTAGTACTTGATAGTTCAACAATTAACAAGTAGAGAACAATCCTAAATTCAGCGGTTTTGTAGTAAGTAGGTAGTTACCAAATCACAACTATTAGGTAAAAATGTAGTTAACTACCAACTTTTTTAACTAGGTACCAAAGTAGTAATAAGTGATTAAAAAATGGTAATGACAAAACAGTAATAAGCGATTTATAACTTCCATCAGTAGTTGCAAATACGGTTGCTCATTTTCAACTCCATTTTGAATGCCTAGGTAATGTAGTAGGCCAGTCATATCGTACACAAAAATGGACCCACATTGCAATAATTAATTTTTTCCTATGTTGTTAGGGTCCACCCAGGTACTATAAAACCAGATTTGCAATCCTGAAAAAGTTGTGCGATGGGAGATATAGCCAAAACACCGCGGAACGCTTTCACTTTATTCTAACAAATGCTTCTGACGAAAGAAGTCACCCTTGGCTTTTTTAAAGTAGACAAAATCTGCTATAGTGGAGCTTGGTAGCTGTTGTGGGTACCAAGATACAGTCCTACAAAGTTGAGGAATTTTTTCCAAAAAGCTCAAATTTTAACTTATGCTCTACTTTCGAGCAAAATATTGGCAAAATTAACCAGAAACTACCTGGAAACTCATGAGGAATGAAGAAGTAGTAAATTAATACCTTCAGTTTAAGACCAGAGCTGAGCTTGCAAGCATGACAGCCAGCTCGAAAATTGCCAAAAACACGAAAAACTCAAAATTCTGGTTTTATGTCAATAAACGTTACATTGTTAATCAGTATCAAATTTTTAGAATAAAATAATAATATTATCATATAATAATTATATGACCAATGTATTTGTACGTACCTAATATTCGAATGGGTAGTATCTATCTACATATAATATATTCAGTACCTTGTAGCCAAGGTAGATTCTTGAATACAAACGCGATGGGCGAATAGAGAAACTTTTTAGAATTTGAGAACTGATGTAGAAATTATGTTATTCAAACGTACCGAATCGTATCCTCCTGGTTCTTTCCTCTTCTCTTACAAATTGGTTGGAGAGCATTTGAAGGACGTTGAGTCCAAGCACGAATCAGCACCATACCCTATGGCATTATTCACAGAAGAAGGAATGCGGAAAGGAACAAAGTCATCTTTTTACGCTGCCTTCACTCCTCTCTCCAAAAATATATATTCTTTCCAGAAGAAGTCGCATTATAGGCAGTCAGTGGATGGCAGATACTTTGCTGAACAAATTTGTGAGGCTTCGCACAAATTACATCTTCAACCAGCCTCATCATTGAGGAAAATACCGTAGTAAAAATACAGCAAGAATAATTCCTTTCTAATAAGAAGAACAAGCAGAACCTCATCAAATGATTATGAATGAATTTGAGAGGCAGGGGATTGAAAGCCAGTAAGCAGAAGGAGATGCAGACACTTGTATAGTGGAAACTCTCAAAAAGTGCAATGCACCCTCAAGTTCTCATCATCCGGGAGGACGTCGACCTGTTTGTTCTTCTCAATGGATTAGGCCCACCACCACGAATGTGCATTTAACCCGTTCACTGGTAATATTACCTAGAGCCTTACCCGCTCATTAGCTCATGCTGCATGAATGGTTGTGGTTTGTTACAAATATGAAAATTGGGATGGGGGGGATTTTCCTCCTCATCGGTGAGGGGAGGAAAATACAGTTTTGTTGCACGTTTCCAAATTCAGTCTAGCCTCTCTCACGGATGAGGTAATGTTACCTCATTACTTTTCATTGCAATTTCGACTCAAAAGTGGCATCCGTACGGGCGTATTGCCTGCTAGAAACGTCACGCACTGAATGTGTTACACGTTCGTTGCGTATCCCAAAGTGGAGATGAACCCACCATACTGAAACCTTTTTTTCTGAGCTCACATTTGGCACTTCGACCCAACTTGTTACTGCGAAAAATATGTGAACAACAAGTTTAAAGTGCCTCGAACGCTATCTGTAGTTCATCCTACTAACTAGCAACAGTTTAGTACAAGAAACAGCCGCATTCAACGAGGCGTGGCAATATGGGAATGATTCTTGTGGAATGAGATACATGACACAGTGTATGCGTCATCCGCCTGTTGCGAAGTACCACCATGACACAGCGTATGCGTCATATGCACTGAATGTGTTAAATAAAAGTGGCAGAGGTGGGTCAAACGACACAATATGTTCCTCCACTTCATTCAGATGTGGAGACAAAGGGGAAATTCCATCAGGGTTGGGTTCTTGTACTCCACACCCTCAGTGCGATACCACCTCTGCCCTTTCTGGGAAGGGAAAATGAAATGTTGTACAATTCTACAACAACATCCAGACTTCATTGATGATCTCCAGATGTTCCTGCAACCTGATGCAGATCCGGACAAAGTAGAGAAATCAGGAGAGGCATTTTCCTGGTGACTAGGGACGTTGGACACCACCCAAGTATCAATACTCATTTCGATAAAATATTTTTCTTGCAGTATCAATACCCAATATTATTGGAAGAAAAGTATCGATATTTCAATACTATGGGATCAAAAAGATCAATAATATCGATACTTTTTCACGTTAAAAAAATAATAAAGAGGAGAGGTCATAAATTTATTAATTTTTTTAGCAAGGAATATATTAATTCCATATGTGTACATTTCATCTGCTATAAATGGTCATACAAAATAGAACAGAAGGATTATCTTTAAAAATCGTCTTCAGGAATACTGCTGAGAAAAAGCAGTTTTTGCAAATAATTCGGCTAGAATCTGTTGTGCAATTGACAATATATCGTTATGTCAACAAAAACATCCGGTCAATACTTGAGCCGAGGGCCAATAGAGCGCTCTGAACTCCCCTCAGGCGGGTTCATGTTTTGAGATCGTTTGAGACACAAGAGTAACGGAGATACTTAAATTGGTTTGAGCAGTCGTGTATCACGGATATTTTCACTGCCTGTGTCTGTGGTGGAAACATTTTTTGTTCGGTAACATTTGGTGGAAACATTTTTTGTTTGGTAACATTTTCAAGGGAAATATTGGGTGATTTCGGTCAACAAGTATCAATTTTTCATATAATATCGAGAGAAAGTATCGATACCTCGATAATATTGGATGCAAAGTATCGATAAAATATCGGTGGTATCTGAAGAAAAGTATTGATAACCGGATATATCGTAAGTATCGTAATGTCCCTACTGGTCACCCTCTGTGGAGAGGAGCGGAGAGACTCTCAATTCACTCTACTACTCTCTATTTGTTAAGTCTGCGGCCAACTCTAAAACAAATTTGGCCCGGCTTCCACGTACTGAAGAAGCCTTGAAAAACCATAGCTTTTGCACCTACCACCAAGTAGAGAAGTGGCTGGGGGAATCCAAACCGCCTACGAGGGCTCATCCCAATTACTATAACTAAGCTTGCTACTTAAAATCTTCCTGCAATTGCAAAAAGGGTTGTTCAGGGGCCAGTTCTTGCAGGAAGGCAGGGATCAGCACTCTGCCTACATTGCAAGGGCCCATCATGTACAAACATCCCACCAATCGAGGTAATTGACGTTGCAAATTATTTTCTAATGAATGAGGAATGCGAGCCTGATGAAATGTACTCCCCTCTTCTTGATGAACGTTATCAGGCCCGCCGCAAATTGAACCCAGCACACGCCCAGCCCACGCTCAGCCCACTCCCAACCCACGACCATGGGCTGGGTCGGGTACCGCATATTGAACCCAGTTTCCTCGATTTCTAGTACCACGCCGATGGAACTTCTCCTGGATTTGGATTCAGAGTCAGAGACTGATGAAGTGATTCCCTTATATTCGTTGATTAAAAGAAAGAAAATTCAAGGAAATTCTTATTTAGCTAGGAGAAGCAATCCAAAGCAACATTTGGAGAGTTCAATGTGTATTCCGAAGTTCCTGATAATGTTTTCAAGGATAGTTTTCGGCTTACCCGGGAGCAGTTTGAAAAAATACATGAGCTAATAAAAAGTGACATCACTGGAAGGGGAAACCAAATTGGAAAAACCATTCAATAGCGAGGAAAAGTTAGCTGTATGCCTATTAACTTAAATTAATGCATTTTTAATGAAATTTATTTTATTTGCTTCACAGATAAACCCAGATTGGGAATATATATCTTAGTTTATAAGTTCGATCAACTTTCCAAGTTCATGCAGCATGAGTTGATGAGCGAATTTTTGAAGAATAATTTTAACCAATTTGGTGGGTGTTTCTTATAGGAAATTTCAAGCTGATTCCGAATATACCATATTTATGCTCCTATGTTTAGGATGGTAATTCACACCAAACACCTAAAAAAACACGGTTTTTATCGATAGAGCATAAGTTGAAATTTGCACTTTTTGGAAAACATTCCTCTACTTTGTAGGACTGTATCTTGGTACCCACAAAAGCTACCGAGCTCCACTATAGCATTAATTGTAGCAAATTTTGTCCACTTTAAACAAGCTCGAACGACTTTTTTTGTCTGAAGCTTTTGTTAGTGATTTTTTGGCAAAAAAGTGAAAAAATTCCTCGGTTTTTTGGCTGTATCTCCGATCGTAATACTTTTTCGTGGTTGCAAATCTGGGTTAATAGTACCTGGGTGGACCCTAATAACATATGAAAAAGTTGAGTTTACCTTAATTTTTGCAATGTGGGATGTAAGATATGACTGGCCTATTGTAGTAGATGTTGGTGTTCTTACTCACATTTTGTCCAACTATGGTCTACTACCAGTCAGCAACCTGAAGAGAATGGAACTGTTTCAGGTGTACCTACGCAGTGGTTCACCTAATACAGTACCTATAGAGTTCCAAAAAAACTACAAAGAAGTTTAAATCAGAATGAAACGTCTGTCCACACTCGGACAAAAGTTATTGTGAATTCGTAAATCGATTTCAACTGTTGGAATGGAGTGTATGCATGGTTATGTTTTTACTTTTCCAAATGATAGATCTCAGTGAAAGGCTCTCACAGAGCTCCATCATTTGGAAAAGTAAAAAATAACCATTTGCACATCTCAGTCTGCTTTCCAAAAAGGTACACAGCTGGAAAGGCAGTTAATAAATAATGACGTGACCCCTTCCCAGGTGATTTTCAGCGCTCAAATAATTTTGGCGTCGTGCGCCTCTTTCCAGGCATTTCCTGGACAGGGTTTTGAGCTGAAAGTGACAAATGTGGTTTTTTTTTTTTTAGAGCACTGAACCCGAATTTGAGGTCAAAATTCGGACAAAATTCGGCCTATTAGGGAAAGTCCATCCAAGAAAATCGAAAAACCATTGTGTAATAAACAAATTTGCTGCATATTTACTTTCCTCACCCCACCCAAAAGGTGAAAGGAAAGTAAGTATTGCGATCAGCAGAAAACCCGATTTCTGGAAAACCACTTCAGAATGGTCCTAATCAACATCTGATCAATTTTCTCCATGGAAAATTTCCAGTTTTCTTTGGAAAAGTGTATGTATGTACGTATTTGTATAGGCACGATGGGCAAGAATGATGAAAGAATTCCAATTTCGAGGATTGGTTTCTACATGATTGAGGATGAGACACTGAGTATTTCAGCCCTTTAGGTCCATTATATATTCAAGTAAAAACAAGTCCCAATACCCCTCATCTCCACAAAAATATCCTGAGAGCCGAAATTAGCGTTAAAATCCCTTTGTGAATTTTAACGCTGATTTCGGCCCTCAGGATATTTTTGTGGGGATGGTGGGGTTTGGAGCTTGTTTTTACATGAAAGAAGAGTAAGTTCTGTTAATTTCATCAAAATCGTTAGAGCAGTTTGCGAGAAAAGCTAAAATAATTTGCTAAAAACAACAGTTTTCAGGTTTCTATGTGTGAGGAAAGTAGTGTGAAGCCTTGTACCAGATATTTTAATTAAGTAAGAAATACCAGATGTTTAAAGAAATTACCGAAATACATTTGCAGTGACAGAAAATTTGTTTAAATGATAAACATGGATGTCCATTATGTATTCCCTTGAGTATCCAGGGACATGATCAGAAACATGCCTGGGACGTTCCAGCTCTCGTAGTTCTGTACAACTAGCAACTGTAATGCTCGTAGGCCTGTGCAACTTACAACACCAATGCAACTGTGACTGGGAAAGGGATGTGTGAAACAGTTTTGAAACTTATTGTAAACTAGTCACATTTTGATTGCCTTTTGTGAGGATCCCCATTCATATATACTTCCAAGGTCTCAAAACAGTTGTGAGTGTAACTGGTTTGCAACCTTAGTTTAGTGCCACCTACTCTCCCTCCTCTATCGGGTTCATGACATTTCAACTGCATTTTTTTCCCCCAACAGATTCGTCGTTTTGTAAGAAGTTACAAAAAGTTCCCTGCTCCGTTGAAGCGTTTGGAAGCAATAGCATGTGATGCAGAACTCCAAGAGAAGCCACTTCCAGACCTTCGCAAATTAGGTGAAACACTGAAGCAAAGATGCAAAGCGTGCATTGGTGATCAAACCAAGGAAAATCTCACAGAACCCGTCAACGACGATTCAACCGGTAATAATTACATGTAGTTCATTCAAATAGGCGACCGAAAATCATTACAAATGCGTTCTCTTACGTTTCCATACATTTCTGCAAGAGGCTGTGTTGCATTCAAGTTGCAATAATTGCAAATATTGGTTTGTGCCAGAATTTGGGTGGCGTTTGGTTAGGCTCCACCACGTTAGACTTTGACAATCTGGAACTTGAACTTGATAAAAGAGTTCTAGTTCTTGTGTCTTTGGTGTGCTAGAACTTGCTGTTTCAAACATGTATTTTTTAAATCGTAGGTACTGGAGGCAAAAAGAGAGGTCGTGGGCCATCCCTCAAACTTGGTGGTGTCTCTGTTAATGCCAAAAGTTTATTGGCATGCGAGAAAGAACTAGAACCGCTGGATGAAGCTTTACCTTCTGATCCTTCTGAGAGGGTTAAGTGGACGATTGACATGAGGTAATAACTTGTTTTGTGCTTGGGACATTAACTTGAACAATTAGTGGAGGTACCACTGCTAATACCTCTAGGGCGGGATTTATCGACAAACCTTCAGTCAAGGTTTCCTCGAGCTGAGGACTCCTCATCTCGAGGGACTGTTTGACTGGAGGAACAGAGTGGAATTTATAAACCGACTTTGACTCGAACTTTGAGGATTTTCGTTGGGTTGAGGTATTCCTCGAAGTTCCGAGGCCTCCTCAAAATCCACGTCGGCATCAAATTCTGCAGCCATGTATTCGTGCAAGAGAAAAAACTGTCTCCTCCAAAATAAAAATGTCCACTTGCTTTTTACGTTTCAGAGCTTTCTGAACATTTTTGGTTCCATGTCTGTCGGTCTGTGGTCAATTCCTTGTCCCAGGCAAATCTATATGAAGTTATGGTCCAAATTTGATGAAACTTTCAGCGATAGTGCAGGTTAGCCCCGTGACGGTCCCCTATTAATTCTACCGCCATCTATTAGTACCATTAGTTGCGTGAGCGCATGCGCGCAAACATGAATTTCGTGAAAGCCCTGTATCTCAGTTCCTAATTGACCTATTTCGCTCAAATTTGGAGGGTAGTTGGGAGCTGACTCCAAGACAATGACCTATGAATTTCGTCACGATTGGATCATTGATAGCTACTGCGTAAGCGCAAACTTGAAATTTGTTGTCATAGGCGCAGCTCTGGTGCTTCTCTCCCAATGGGGTCTGCGCATGATTTTTTTTTACAATTTTTATTGAAAGAGAATCGATTCAAAATGGCCAAAGTGGGGTTATTTCATAAATATGTTGTCTCCCTATTTTTTTTATCGACGAAGAGAAATGTGAACGTTTGAAGAAATGCGCGCGGAAATGGAGCGCGCTGATTGGTCGAAGCGCATCCATGCGGAGAATGCTGGAACGACACGAACGGGTTTTGAAGGGGACAGCAGGGGTGTGACGTACGTACCTCTGGAGCTACCTACGTCACACCACCCCGCGAAATTCAAAACATTCCATTTTAACATGGCGATTTCTGTTCCCACATGGAGTTTTTTGTCCTGATAAATAGTGTTTACTAGTCATGGCAACTTAAATAACATAATTAAAGGGTTTTTTCCAATTTTTATTTCTCATGCGCAGACCCCATTTTAGTGGAATTTTCAGGGATTAAGCAAGTTATACCCTAGAGGGTCCCCTATGAATTTCTTTGCCATCGGACACTTGTGCGCTTGTGCAATCATGATTTTCTTGAAACTTCGATATCTCAATTCCTAAAGGACCCATTCTGCTCAACATTGGAGGGTAGTTGGGGGCAGACTCAAAACCTATGCATTTTTTGTAGCGATAACTCCGGATCTATTCTACCATTTTTGCTTTAATGTTCAATAACTGATTCTATACGTCCATGTCACAAAGGTTAGGAAGCTATACTGCCCACTTAACTTGGCAGACGTTTTTGTGAGATTCGCAACACGTTTGGATAACAGTACATAAAGATTAGCCTGAGATTGTTGTGTTTTGTTTGTTTGTTGTTCATTTCCGTTTTTTATGGAAAAAAAGCGCAATTCGTTCAGCGAAGCAGAGAGAGACAACCTCAAACAAGCTGTACTCTGTATGAAAGGAATACTACTCAACAACAAAATTGACACTGTACTTCCTAACTACTGAAGGTAGGAAGCTATGTATTCGTGCAAGAAAAAAAAACAAATTTTGTCCTCTGCAATCAAAATTGCCACTTACTTTATACGTTTGAGAGTAGCTTTCTGAAAAATTTTGGCTCCTTGTCTGTCTGTCAGGCTGTCTGTGGTCAATTCCTTGTCCCGAGAAAAACGATATGAAGTTGTGGTCTGATATTGATGGCATTTGCAAGGATTGTGTGGGTTAGCTCTTAGACGGTCCCATATTAATTTCATCGCCGCCGGACGACTTGTAGCATGTACCCTTGAACGAACGTAAATTTCAATTTCCTTAAACAACACTGTTTCTCAGTTCCTAATGGACCAATTCCGCTCAAATTCAGAAGGTATTTGGGGGTTTCCTAAGAGGTTATTAGCTACCTATTGAATTTCGTAATAATTGGATCAGAAATAGCTACTGCGCATTTTCAAACTACAGTCAACATATACATAACATAAACATAGCCATAACTCCGGAACTCCACGACTAAAATTCCTATTATCTACTAACTGATTCTATACATCCATGTTATAAAAGTGGAGAAGCTATACTGCCTACCCAACTTGGGAGATTTTTCTCACCTCTTAGGGAGACGGTCCATTTGTCTATGGGCGTCATACTCGTCAAGTTCCATTCCTAACTTCCGAAAAATCCTGAAAGAACAAAGGCAAAGAGCTTGAGAAAAGTCACAAAAGCAAAGAGAACACAAGAACAAATAATGAGCTTGTTTATTGGGGGTATGGGATAACCTGTTGAGCATTCCCACATTTTTGGAAAATCTGTTGAAGTTATTTGAGGAAATTCTTTTGGAAAGTTTATTTCTTCTTGTTTATTTCTTATTATGATGATTTTAGGACGAAATTCAATTCAATTTTGTCCTAAAATTTTCTTTTTACCATACAATTCAGTTTTGAGGAATGCTCAAGGTACCTATCTCGGTCGGAAATCAGTTTTCTCCTCGGTTGGAGGCTTCCTCGACTCCGAGTTGGATTTATTATTACGGCCGTAAGGGAAATCGAGGAGTTCTCAGAAGATTCCTCGAAATTTGTTTTCGAGGAACGATTATAAATACGGTTTTGGCTTAGGTAATCCTTGAATACTATCTCAAGGTCTCCTTGAAACTCGAGGACCTTCTATAAATCCCGCCCTGAATTTCTTGATTCATTGAGTAAAATTAATGTACACGAAGAGTTCATGCACAATAGTTCGCATACTTGTGCCTATTCCTCACACTAAATCACCCTGTGTTATACATATTGCGAAGTTTGTCATGTATTTTGGTAGTTCATAATTTTATAATAAGTATAATTTTCTCTATTAGGGTAAAGCCTGCCAATTTTGACTGTTCCTGGGATGCGTCAGATGATAGTGCCCTATTGAGAGGCATATACCAGTACGGAATGGGTTCTTGGGAGGCAATTAAGATGGACCCATCCCTTGGAATCAGTGATAAAATTCTAGCTAATGAAGGTACCAAGCCACAAGTAAAACATCTTACTTCCAGAGCAGAATATCTTCTCAAAGTGCTTCGAAAGAATTTAGACCTGAAGCATGGAGCACCTGTAAGTATTGTTTATGGTGTGGAGCATGGTGGGAATTCATGTTTCTATGGTGTTTTTTCCCCTTGTATCTGTGTCCAGTGCACAATGCATCAACTTCATTTTCGAAATTTTTTCATAGGTTAAAAATAAAGAAAGTACAAAAAGAGCAAGAAAAAAGAAGGAAGTTTCCAAAGAAATTATAGAAGAGAAAGATGATAGTTCTGGCGGGGAAGGAGGTAAGCACACCTCTGCTCCAGTGTTGCACACAGAGGATTCTTCAAGCAACCACGTCAAAGAAGAGAAAAAGAAAGACGAGGATTTGGAGAATGAAAAACAACGAAAGAACAAAAAGAAGGAGAAGAAGAAAAAGAAAAATGAGGGTCCCATGCACTTCACAGCTAACAGCGAACCAAGGGCATTGGATGTAATCGGTGATCTTGAACCCTCTATCTTCAATGAGGTGAGGGTTATAACTAAACCCATTCAAAAAGCGTCAAAAAGAATAGTTTTACAACTGGCAGTTCAGATGACATGTCATTGGCGTGCATTGAATTGACCATTTAGGAAAAAGATCATATAAGTAGGTACCTATTTGTATAGCGAATTATCAAGAAAACTAAAAAAATGTTGCAATGCTTTTAAGCATTTTAGTAAGCAAATTTTTGGACATTTCTCCCTGGTAAATCTGTTATAGAGTTTTTATAATGGTGCCCTGAACTTATAATGGTGCACAGGAAGGTTTGTCAGGGAACATGTTTGTTTCAACTTTTTTGCTGCCTGAGGTTGTCCAGCCAGAAATGCCTTGTCAAATAGTGAATTTTCATTTTTAGTGTGGGAGCAGTTTGAACAGATGTCAAAACAAGCATGTTTCAAAACTCAGTGTTTCCCTCCACTTTCTATTCAAAACTTGATTTAACAAATTTCTTACTCTCCGACCTTGATACAACGAACAAACAGATTTAAGGAACAGTTTGCTCAGTTCAATCACTAGGATTGACAAGTCTTGCCTTCGGCTGTAAATTTCAGTCAGTTTGGAGAGGGACCTGCTCTCCTCGCCTTGGTCCCTTTTAAAATAGTTCGTTGGGGCCCTGGAATACTCAGAATTAATCTAAATAGGATAGAACTGTATACATAATATAATCGATTTTTTGTATTAGAAACAAGCCGTTCTATACTACATTCATATATTTGACTTGAAATACCTACTTCAGTCAACAATCCATGATACATCCAACCCAATCTGCCATTACTCACGATTCTATGAGTTAGTTTTCATCATAAAAAAATGTCATGGTTTTTATAGTGCAAAGAGAAAATGAGGCCAGTAAAAAAAGCGCTAAAAGCGCTGGATAAACCGGATCAAAGTCTTGGTCCTGATGAACAAGTTAACCACACCAGGCAATGTTTGGTACAAATTGGTGATCAGATCAATAAATGTCTTACTGAATACAAAGATCCTGACATCATAAAACAATGGCGGAGGTGAGTTGATGCTACCTTAAATAAAAGTTTTGTGTATCAACAATTTTGATTTCTTAATTGAAAAAATAGACAGGAGTTTGTTATGTCCTCGCAGTTGATTATGATTGTTCTTTCTCTCATGCAGCAATCTTTGGTATTTTGTATCAAAGTTCACCGAATATGATCCTAAAAAACTGTATAAATTATACAAACATGCCATCAAGAAGTTGAAGCCAGAAAGAGAAGAAAAAGAGGTTTGTGATATTATAATGGTTATCATACATTTGTTTATTGCTATTACTTAACACTCATATCACACTTATTGTGGCTCCCATATGAACTTGATTTTCATCAATCAGCAGCTCTAATTGGTAATAGAGGTACGAGAGAGTTTTATACATAAGTGAAGGAATTTTACATCTTCCATTTTCATACTACTTCACTATTGTCTACCGCACACCACACCCAGTTCTTGTTATCAACATAGTTTAGTTGATGATTCTACTCCTAGTTGTTATTTATATTAAAATTAAACCATCAACTAGACTTGAAGCACCTTATTGTAGGTATACCTCATATGAAATCACAACAAAAACTACTGATGAGTTGTACTCAAATTTATGTTTGTCATAGTTCTATTTGGGTGTGTATTGAAATATGATCATGTTTAGGTGTTGAAAGCAGAGAGTAACAATGGGACTCAAAACAAGAAGAGACGGCATGATGAAGAGTCAACAGAATCAACAAAAAAACTGAACCGGTTAGCAATTTCTTTCTACGGAATATGCGTTGATATGTTTCCCCAGGTTATGGAATTTAGAATCACTTCCCTTATACAAACACTGCAATCACCAATTACGTCTTATCGTTATTTTCTTCTGTCAAACTTTATTTTATGTTTTTTTTTTTTTGTTCTTTTTTTTAAGAACTGACAGTAAAAACCCAAATGATGGGGAACGAAATAAACCTAAAAGTGACTCAGGTTCTCAGAGAGTTGGGGATCATGGCCACAGTAACTCGTCTGATAGATGGCATAATTCAATGAGGTATTATTTCTTTGTTTTGTTTTCTATCTACTTTATGTCCTAGTGAGGTTTTGATGCTTTATGGAGAATAATAGTGCCAAAAAATCCCTTCAGTTGGAATTATTTTTTAATGAAAAATATTGTTATGGAGACATCAATGAACTACTGATTTAGTTCAATTGGGGGTATGTGGGTAAAAGGATGAATTCAGGTGGTTTGATGAAATGTAAGAAAAACAAGGTCGGGCATAGTTGTCAAAACCCAGGGCTGATTTAATAGTTATTAGTTTGTGCGATTTTATTCGATAATTAATTCAGTAATTTGAAAAACTATTCTGGAGGTAGAACTCCGCGTAGAAGCAAAAACCCTGTAAGATTAAAAATTAGTAAGTAGGTAAATAAAGATGAGAACAACGTACGTTAAAGTCACAAGATGGGACTGACCTGCAAATTTTAAAACCTTTGGGTCTAGATTGGAGAACGCCTCTACAACTAAATACACCTGGTACGGAACCACACGACTTTCCTTACATACTTGTGGTACTTGCATAAATGCCTTTTCTTGAGTGTTTTCTGTTAATCATACAGCCCTAGAAATATTTTTCAAGAGGTGAGGGGTATTTGTTTTCAATCAATGGGGTCTGCGCATGATTTTTTTCTTACAATTTTTATTGA
>JAEMON010000001.1:10318902-10329578 GCA_030264115.1 Lygus lineolaris | reverse complement strand
CGGGAGAAAAGCTAATAAATGTGCTGAAAACGACATTTTCTTATAGGTACCCCATTGTACCTATAAAAAGAGTAACTCATATGAATTTCATCTAAATCTCTATTCATTTTGGAGAAGTGCAAAAAAAAAAAAAAAACATTTTTTGCCCTACCTGCACTGGAGGTTCATTTCGCCCTCTAGCCGACGGTCTCTGGCATAGGTATATAGAAGTGTAGTATATCTTGCAGCAAAAGCATAAAACCACCCCACAACTGTAGTATATGTAATATGGTCTCAGGAGTCCCTCCCGTAATTGGCCAGAACCAGCAGGAGAAGGGAGGGCTCCCTGCCTACCTGCGCGAACTTTTGGAAAATCTGCGACTTTTTAATGTGTTTTACCTCTACCAGAAAACAATAAATGGCTTTATTCATGGGTTCCAAGTTGTCATTCTAGTCCATGGTGCAGTAGGAGTATATGCCCATGGTTAAAGCTCATTTTGGGTTGCTCCGATGCTGACAACTTAATTCACAGTGCTTGGCAAGGTCTCAAATAGATACGGCCTAACTCTCCATCTTTGTGCTTCCTGGATGATTTGAATCTAGTTCCTGAAGTAGGTGAAACTTTGTGGAACTTATTACCCTTTGCTTGGGACAGTGACCATGTACTCCCACATCATCCAACCTTTTTCAATCGTCAGTTCAAGCCTACGACTTCCAACGAATGGAAAAAAAATCCAACATTATGTTTTTCCACGTGTTGTTCCTACATGATGGGTTTTCCACATGTTGTTCCAACATGTCGATTAACCCCCCCCCCATAGGGAAACTCATCCAAAATAATGTTCTCAGTATACTGGATGTCTTTCCCTACCAATCTATTTGGATAAGATTCTCTCACGACGGAGAAATTGGTCAAAACCAAGAATTCACGATTTTTGGGTGACACCCCCCTCCCCACACGGTTCCACGAGTATCTGGTCAATTGAGCCTAAGGGAGAAACGCTTGGGTTTACAGCTTGGACTCCTGCTGTATACCATATTCAATGTCCAAGAGTACCACAAGAATTCCCCTTCTACAGGTATAAGTTTTCCTGAAATCGAATGGATGCATAAGAGCCTGAAGAGCTTAGATGCCCTTGTGTCTACAACATTTCGATTTGTGCTCCGTTGATTGTCTCACACACCAGCACCAATAAATTGGCGAACAGGTGTTCCCGGGGATTCCACCTGGGGGGTTAATTTGGTAGCCAAGGTGGTTTCACTCAGACCTTGTATCGTTTCGAGACAAATGCATTTGATATGTGACTTGTCGGACAGTTCCATAGCGTGTAGCCAATGCTATTGTATTGCCAGCATACTACCTGTCACCACCATTGCTCCACTCACTGGTGACTCTGAGAAGTGGCCTGCAGCCCTACCCTGGAAAACACGATGGTTCCTCAGCAATCACTCTGGTGACAAGCCATCTTTGTGGAGGTAACTTGACACGATCTCCATCCTCAAGGCCCTGAGAGGACAGCACTTATTGATTCTAGCCTGGCACTGAGGACGCGCTCAAATATTGGGATTTCAAGCCCTTCATGAAAGCTTGAAAATAATGCAGTCTAGTTCCACTTTTTAGGTCACGCCTTCTTTCCCTATGTCAAGCCCATAAGGGGTTTGAACCCTGTTTTGGAGTAGAACGAGAAGAAGCTGCATTTGGTTCTTGATACAGAATTTTGTGTCCAGTGCTGCGAACCAATTCGTCATTCGAAATCCACACTGCTGAACATCGGGCATCAGCTTGTGTAATGCTTTCCTACCTTTTTTGTCCAGCTACAACTGAAAAACCGGCTGCACCCGTAGATTAAAACTAAAAACCACACTTTGAATACTGTGAAACACAGAAAGGATAGGAGCGTACCTAGATGAAATAGTGACACTGCTGTCACCACTTTTGATCTAAAAACAATAATATTATTGATCTATACATATTATGACTATGCAGCGTTAAATCATTATAAGGTACTCAAAATTCATTCTCCAATTATTGTTATGTATGGTTGTGTACTGATGAACAACACCAAATCAGTTATGGATGTTATTAGGTAACCCCTTGATTAGTTAGCGAGTCCCCTCAATATTATAAACCAATCTAGTAGTGAAATGTGGTACCTACAGAAGTTTGCTGAAGGGAAATTAACTTCTCATGACAGCAAAAAAGATTCTCACTGCGAAACTGCAAAGGTTACTACTTCCTGAACCTGTGGTTAAATGACCAAACAGTTCTTTGAAAAGTCTAAGAAGTTGTATTTAATTTTGTTACCTATCTATAGTTGAAATTGGTATCTGGTGTTGAATTCAAGGAACTCGTGATTGGTTTTAACACTGACTATTGATACGAACTAAATTACTCTCAACGAAGTTGTGGAAACCCATTTCAATAAAAAGAAAACGGAGAATAGAAAACGTAGTCTATTATCCAATAGCGAATTTTCGAAGAAAATGAAGCTATTTCAATGGCTTCAAAAGTTTTGTAATGCAAATTTTTGAAAATTTTCTTCATGGAAATCCGTTTCAGAACATTCTTGAACGATTCCTGAAATTTAACACTTTTTCATGTGTATCATATATATGTGTGTGTCACTCCAGACGATATCTGTCCGAGGGATCGAGATAAAAAATCCAAAAAATTTTAAAATGTCAATAATATCAAAAGTGAGGATGAGTTCGTTGGCCAGAATTTTTGGAGTACTCCAAGAGGTCAAATTTTGAAAATTTAGTTTCAAAAATCGCCAAAAAAACGTGTTTCCTAAACATAGGAACATATGGTATATTCGGAATCAGCTTGAAATTTCCTATAAGAATCATCCACCCAATTGGGTAAAATTATTCTTTGAAAATTCGCTCATCAACTCATGCTGCATGAATGGAACTTTTTTCTTTTAACTGACTATTGAAGTTGAAATCGTAAAAGTCTAACACCATACATACTTTATTCCACTCATTGTGTTATACACATTTTTGTTTAGGTTTCCCAACTCAGGCGAACACAAAAGGGAGAGATATGATTACCCAAGAGGCCCTCCATTCCGAGATAGAGACGGTGACAGAGATGGCAGAAGTCGACCTAATGATAATAGGAGGTTAGTAGCTAATTTTGATGTTCTTAATGCTAGACCAGATATTCTACTGTTGTTTCTACCATAACATTACTGACAGTATAACATTCACACCACTCGAGTATGTGCCTTTACTAACGTTATGCTGTCCTTGTGATGTGGCTGTCGAAATAGAATTTCTGGCTGTTTTTGTTTGGCTTGAAATTTAGGGGAGGGGGGCTTGGTCGTTTTACTCACTCATAAATCATCAAGTCCCTTATGGGTAGTAGTGGTACCTCAAAATCGGAATTTCCACTCGTATTCTGCATTTCAGAAATTCTGGAACCAAATTTGGTCCTATGTGCGTTGGTCATTCTATTGTTACACACCCTTGTTACGCTCAACACAAATTTTTCAGGAATTCATCTCCCATGAATTACATCACTGTCAGAACAATGGTTGCTCCCACTCATGCGCAAAAGTGAACCACAAACACCAATTTTGTACAAAATACTAGTTCAATTTTGCTCAAATTTGAACGTTATTTGATGGTGAACTCACGAAAGGCCATTATGAATCCCCTTGGGGGGAGAGTCCCGTAACAACAGTCCTGCATCTCCTCTGAGCTAAGCTGATAGTCAATCACCAGTTCACTGTCACTTTCGTCTTACCTTTCTTGCAGCTTGGGCTAGTAAGAGCTCCCATAAACTCATTGGTAGCCGAAATTTAGGCATTTTTTGAGGTTGTTTTGGCTTACTCCCTTGGCCCGTTAAGAGGGATTCGTTTGTTAGGGTGTCCCACGATACGTCACACCACCTTCCTATTTTCGTTTGGAAGCAAGTTAGAAAAACACCTGGCACTCAGCTTCACACTACTTTTCTTACTTATACAGACCCAAAAATATGCTACACCCAATTTTCTACTAATCACTGCCTAAAGTATTTTCCTGGAGATGAGGGAATCACTTACACCACATGTGAATTTCATCAAAATCTCTCCAGCCATTTTTGTGGGAGTAGTTCAAAGTTGAACATTTGCTCACCAGAGTCCCTCTTGAACAGATGTCAAATTGAGCGTGTTCGAAGTTGAACAACAGATCGAGAATGTGGGAGTTGTTCAAAGTTGAACATTTGCTCACGAGAGTGCATAGGTACCCCTCTTGAACATATGTCAAATCAAGCGTGTTCGAAGTTGAACACCAGATCCAGAATGTGGGAGTAGTTCAAAGTTGAAAATTTGCTCACCAGAGTGCGTAGGTACCCCTCTTGAACAGATGGCAAATCGAGTAAAGAAGAACTGCTTAAAACAACGTTTGTTGCCTACTCTTCATGCTATTTCCTCTAAAAATCGATTTAAGGAGCGAAATTCCCGCAGGAGCTTCCTTTTGTGTGTAGAAATCGAGCCTCGAAATTTGAATTTTTACGTTGAAAATTAAAGTTGCAATCGTGTACACATCACACACACACACACCCACACATACATACATGAGGAAACGTGAATATATGGTTTTAGTTTGAGTATTAGGTAACCTATTTCTTTGATGAGCACCAGAAATTTTATTTCAGGCTGATTGCAATACTCCCCCTTTACCCTTCGAGTTGAGGAAAGAAAGTAAAAACCATGTTTTGTAGACACAATATTTAATTGCCACATCTGATACATGATTTCAGGGTATTGTGTCCTGAATAACGTTGTGATTTTAATTTTTGGATTTTCAATCATCCTCTCAAGAGGCCTCTAAGACCATCCTAGAAATTTCAAAAAAAAAGATGAAATCATTCTACGTGAATCGAAAAATTAACATCACTACCTGATTCAGCAGGAAAAAATACCCTAAAATCATGTATCTCGTATGGTCTGGTTTTCATGTTGTGCCCACATTTTACGAGTATTGGCGAACGTTTTTACATGCTCAAAAATTCCAATGACGGACCATTTTTCCATTGAATTTCACTTTGAGTACAATGAGCAATAAAAAATGGGGGTTCCCCTTCAGAAAAAAAGAAGTTGGTTTCAAAATCTTAACTTTTTCCTAAAATTTTGAATTTGGATTGTGGTCTAGGTAAAAAATCATGGGGAGTTACTATTTGGAAGTAATTTCATTTTTATTTTATTTATTTATTAGGGCTGAGGGGGAGGGGAGGGGATGTTACCTCTCTTGAGACACCCTGTATATAGAAACTCAATTGGTTTGTTTTGTAATATCTAATTATCTCATTGGACCTGCCATTTAGCGTGAAAATACGGAGTTAGCGGGTTTTTATAGAATATATTGAATGATAGGGAACTTTTCGGCATCATTTTAGACATTTACTTCCAAATGGGGTGTGTGCATGACTTTTTCTGTTGTGTGTAACTTGACATTATATATGACACATAATTAATTGTCGCCTACCCAATACTTGAATATCTCATGGATGTTTTATTGTACTCATATATTACTTCTGTATTTCAAAATAGAGAGTTTGAAGCAATGTACTACAACTTTTTGTAAGCTCCATGGTTATAAATACAACCAGCACCTTTAATGAATCCTCTTCCTACTTTGAATTCTATTGTCTTGTCCTGTTTGACATTTTTTTGGTTTTTTTATGCTTACCTTATCCATCCAAGGGGAAAGCGTGGTGCATTAACCACCCATGCGCATACCCCATTTTATCAAAATCAGACTGATGCCGTGGGAGCTACACATTCACGAAAACGGTGATTCTCAGACTGATAGGTAGGAACTTCCCCAAAAACGTTCCCTAATGTCTGAAATAGCTGAAACGTTTTTTATGTAGATTTTGATATTATTATTTTACTACGATGTATTAATTTATATTTTTGCATGGTTGTGTGATTGCAAGTGTGTCCAAAATGGATTATAAAATTGTATTTTAAAGCTCATAAAAAAATATATATATAGCTCGTGCCAGGTCAATTTTAATAAAAATTGATTAGTATAGAATAAAATAAGTTAGAGAAAAAGAGATTGCACATTCACTAACAATAATTGTTAGTGAATGTCCTTTGACTAATTATTAGTCAAAGATAGTATCGCCTACAGTATTGTTACGAACCATACCTCAATGCACCTAAACTAATTTATTACGGAGAACAGTACTGTCCTGCTATGGAGAAAGGCAGTAGGGGACCATTTTGGGCATATAGACATGTTTATATCGTTGGATTCGTCTCGAAAAGCTCCATCCAATGCTACAATGGAAAGCTGTGGACCAGGCTCAAGGAAAACGTTATTCAGGAAAATAGTGTCTACTGTCTCTAGAGTTTTTGTGTAGCGTACTATGGAGAAAAAAAAGAAGGAAATACTACGAGAAAAAGCAGTAAACGTTGAACACACTGCTACTTCTCTGTAGTATGTCCCATCGAGATGGGTTGAACTGCCAACGCACCGCTTTCCACTGTAGTAATCAATCTGTGGAGGTTCGACGTACTGCCCTTCTTACTGCTTTCCTTCGTAGGATCAGGCCATATCTTGTAGCAGTGATTTATCGTAGTACCACGCGCATTCTCCAGACTGTCAGTCTGCGTTTTGCTGCAAAAAAGCAGTGCGTCCCGAATCGCTGGTTTTAAATACATTTTTCAGTCTGATGCAGACATATTTTAGATTCACGAGGTTCTGGGAAACCAAATTATAGGCTCCAAGACCATATAAACTCAGGATGGTTGGTCATGGAATTACTAGAACTGCGGGAGAGGGCCGTAAATTTAACCCTCGATTTCTCAAAACTATGGAATACGCTTGTGCTGCTTTTTTCCATAGTAGGGCTGAGTAGTTTATCACGATCACAACTTTCTCGTCACAAGTCCCAAACTTGACTACACAGATTTCTATTCTGACAACCAAAACACCAACAATAACACCTGAATCCATAACACTCCTTCCACCTCTTCTTTCTTGGTCCACAATTTGCGCTGAGTCTGTTGGCATGAACCTCCTTCATTTTCCCCTTGGCATCCTGTATCTGAAAATCCATATCCTGTTTTTCCACTTGACTAGGCTCTTCTCATGGACACTGCCACTTTGGGTTCCTCCACAAAATCCTCCTAGGGTTGCGCTGCGAATTTGGGTTCCTCCTCAAAATCTTCGAAGGGTTGTGCTTCCATATATCACCTTCCGATGCACCCTGGTGCACTCCTACGCTGTAAACCTGCTGAATGCCTGCTACCTGCTCTCGCTTCCCACTTATGTGCGCCCTCTCTCAGCACAAGGAGCATTATGCTCATTCATTCTCAACTTGTTCTGGTACCCACGTCATTTCATCATCACTGCACGGTTGGGTCTTTAGAATATGTTCCATTCCCCCAAACTGAATTCTCGGATTTTCCATTTGAAGGACTTGATTCCCCATATCAATCGAACAATGGCAATATTGCATAATTATGGATGTTAGTAATTTCGCATTGGTTGGCTCTAGTCCCAGAGTCCTCACTCCACCTACCAGTTTCTTGGCATTGAAACTAGCAGTTACCAGTTTCTTCTTTGTCTCTGCTGCCCTACATTCCCAACAAAAGTGCCCAGGACATGACGTCCACATCTCCAACATTCCATGCCCTTTTTGGACTATCCATAGCCATCCTGCTGTTTCTCCAGTTGCTCCTTCACACCGATACGTATTCTATGGTCTTCATCCTTCCCAATCTGAGCTTTCCCCCCTGATAGTTCTCTCGAATCACTGTTTCCAATCTCTAGGCTCCAAGACCATATAAACTCAGGATGGTTGATCATGGAATTACTATAACTGCTGGAGAGGGCCGTAACTTTAACCCTCGATTTCTCAAAACTATGGAATACGCTTGTGCTGCTTTTCTCCATAGTAGGGCTGAGTAGTTTATCACGATCACAACTTTCTTGTCACAAGTCCGAAACTTGACTACACAGATTTCCATTCTGACCACTAAAACATCAACAATAACACCTGATTCCATAACAGTACTCTGGAATATGTGTTAAGGTAAATTATTATAAAAATTAAGGGTGGGCATGTTTTTCTCATGATCTTTCAATACCTGGTGCTGTTCTTAGTCTTTATTAATCAAAAAATGGAGATGTGACATCCTATTTACTTGATTTAAGTACCTACCTACTTGATGAAAATACTGAAATTCGGTGGGTAAGTCAAAGTTTTTATGCATGTCATCATGTTTGCTCTTACTCGTTGTTTGGTGGGAAATCTAATTGTTGGACTCTAGCATTGATTGAATGTATAGGTATGTATTCAAGTTGAACAAATTATGAAGTTTCCAAGATGTTGCATTATAACATACTTTAGTAATCTCAATTAATATTAACGTTCTATTCTACTTGAATGTGAATTAGTTTCCTGAAAAATATATGCAAGAAAGTATTCCCGTTTATATTATTTGCTGTACCTTTACGTCTGGCATTCCATTGGTTAAAACTCTGTTTCTGGGGTTTTAACTCTGTTTGTCCATTTATTGAATTCCAGTATCACAAAGTTGGTATTTTTTTTTTCGCAGGTATAGAAATAGCTCAGGTTCTGGTAATTTTAGTGGAAACTCTTTTAACAATTCCTTCCCATATGAGTCTTCACCTGGTGGTATGTACCCACGAGAGAGGTACCCCCCTCCGAATAATCCTGGATTTCATGACTCTTGGCGAAGAGAAGGCAAAGACTACCGCAGAGACGATCGAAGGTACCCACATCCAGCCAATTTGTAGTAGCAATTAAAGGCGAGTCGTATTTATTACTTTTAGTTGAATTATAAATCGCCAGAAAAAAATGAATTTTGTATTAGATGATTTCGGAAAATTGAGTTTTAAAATTGTCAAGAAAAAAATAATGAATTTTTCATTAGTTGAGTTCAAAAAGTTTATCCAATTGTGTTTTGTGACGAGAAATCTCGAAAAACAAGTATTTTGAAATCAACAAACTAAGTTATTTGTCATGAAATGATTACTGATATAATAAATTATGTGGTGTTCTTTTCAAAGCTTTCCTGTCAGTTTGTGTTATTTTGAAGCATCTCAGACGTTGATCGTTCCGATGTTGAAAATGTACTTCACTCTATTATTCTGATAATGTACAATAATTTTGGGCACATTGGGGTGTGCCAGGCTGATTTGTCTACCTCATAATATGTAAGAGAGAGACCCGCAAATTATTCTTGTCTATTTTTTAGATTCTAAGCATGTACAGTAGCAATTATTTGAAGGGTATGATGTTTAGCAGTATGGTGCTGATTAGTGTCCGCAGTTGTTTGTCATTTGACCCTTTTGTATTTTAATTCGGATGACCTGTGAATATGAAATTTGTAGGTGAGTGAGATAAATCTATTATAATACCAAGAAGCTCGATTTTGACGTTTATAGAATTATTCCGTTTATTTTTTTAAACTACCTATAAATATTAATTTATATTTCCGGAGTTAGGATTATTTATTTAGTTGTGGAATTTCTTCAAAGTAATCTTAATGAGCTATTCATTGCTTTATCCCGAAGTTTTATTCATTAGGTATATTGGCTCTTGAATTACTCAGCGTACCTCAGTAAGACAACAGAATAAAGGGCATCAATTCGGAAGGAAAAAAGTTTTGTATGGATTAGCTCATTTAAATAATTGAATAAGTACCTAATTAGCTTTGCTGGTTCTCAGAAAGAGTTGTAATGATATCGCCGTTGACAATTTTTTCTCAATTTATGGTTAGTTATTCTTTATTTAATATTTTTTAACTTTGATTTCGATCAGCACAGAAATAAGTGTGTTTATTGCAATCACACCAGAGGAAATTCTGACCCTACTGTAAATTAACCATTTAATTAATTAGTATCAAACGAGGTAATTGAATGCTTGAGAGGACTAAATGTTTGTTCATAACTGGTCAATGACCACTCTATTTGGGTTCTTCTGGTGGTTCGCAAGGAAACAACTGCGGAGCTCTGTTGAGCACACACAGTAGGTAGCTACTACAGTTCCCTCAGCGAACTCGCCAAAATCTTCAGTTTACAAGAAATTTTCAACAAACTACACATAGTCGTACAACATTGTCGGCTACACAACTACACACAGCGTCATGAACTACACACAGTTGACAAACTATATACAGCGCCAAACTATATGCTGGGTCAAACTTGCTTGAAAACATGTTATCGAACAAATCATCAGAAAAAATAGTGCGACTCATTGTGCAACGTACTGTAGGGCATAGTTCAGAAACCCTGTTCGTGCAGGACTGCCTGGAACTAGTTTTACCAGTTCTGGATTTTGTTTGGAAGCTGTTGGGACTGTTCGATTTGCGCATGCTCACTCGATGATTTCCATAGGAAAACCTCCCCCGCTCCATGCTACTTTTTTTCTCTCCATTTTCTCGCAACGTTTCCTCTTCTTTAACAACGTTTTCTTCTTATCAACGCTCGTGGCTAGGTAGTTCTTTTTTAAACTTTTTTGTTCCGGCCATACACAGTTCTGGACTGGTTGTGGATCGTTCCATCTCCTCCCTTTTCGGCACGCAGTTCCATCCGGGACTGGTTCTGGACTGTCTGTGTGAAAAAACCTAGTGAGAGGGACATGATAGTCCTGTGTGACATCGTTTATTTAATGAAAGCTTCACTATTCTCTACAGGGTGTATCAGACTCGACTCGACATACTTCA
>JAEMON010000001.1:10248474-10278515 GCA_030264115.1 Lygus lineolaris | reverse complement strand
CCAGGTACAAACATGTGCAAGGTACACGACTTTACCCTACCTCAAACTTACCTTAGCTGTGGGCCCAGCGCTTTCCGAAAACTTCGTAATCACACCCCAACTCATTTGAATTTCGGGTGTATACACGAAGCCTCCCAAAAATGCAATTTGTAGCCCCCAAGCCTCCCAGCTTGAAGAAGAGCCCAAAGAGGTGATAGTCCCCAAGCCTCCCAGCATTAAGAAGCGCCCAAAATGGTGATAGTCCCCAAGCCTCCCAGCGCCATCACCTTGACGACATCAAACCTGGAGATTTGACCACTAACGAATTTTTGGATATGGTCCAGAATAAACTTCTTTTTTGGGCAATTCCTTTCAACTCTCGGTTTCATCATTGACCAAACAAGTATTCGTCGTCCTGCGTCGGTTATGGCTCATTTCAGCCCACAAGGTTGGAGGAAAAACAGCTTGACTTGTATTTTCCTGGATTTAATCTCTGGGAGGCTTCGGGCCTACGGGCATGAGACTCGCCTTGTCAACTCGGGAGGCTTGGGGCCTACGGGTTCCTGGATCATCTTGTCGACCCGGGAGGCTTGGGGTACACCACCTTTCAGGGCAATTACTTTCTGGGAGGCTTGGTGTACACGCCCTGAATTTCACCTCATTCAAATCCGTCTTGGAGCGTCCTCAATGTGTCACTAGAGTACCCTATGATCGGCCTAAACAAACCTGAAATTGTGCCATGACTTCAATAGGTGCTTTCAAAAGATAGTATTAGTTCGGAAGCAAACAATTTTGGTACATCCCAAGGGGTTATCTTTTGTGCTATGGTTCACAAAATAGCAAAAAATTGGGTGTATATTAGATGGTGTTAATAGTCTCGGCAAATAGCTGTTTTAGATTTATGTGGTATTTTGGAATCAGCCCAGAGTTCTGTTTAAAAATAGCTCAGAAAAAATAAATAAATAATACCGCTTAATTGTGATTAGAGCGATTGTGATTGGTCAGGCATTGGTTAAAATTGCCAAACAATGTTAGAAAGTTGTTCATTCTTCTGAAATCGATCATCACGTTATTCCTTCTGCATTACGTGACCTTTTTACTTTTATGTTACAAAGAAATGCGTACCCACCCGGTGTAACACCGTGAGCTGACGATGCCCCCAACGGGGTGTGTTTTGGTCAATAATCATTGTAGTTGGACACTCAGCCGCTTGACATGTTCCATGCGGTAGAAAACAACTACCAGTGATCTATCCCCATCATAATAAACCTTCATCTTGAACGTGACACGTCGAAGGAATATGACTGGCGCTTTGTCTTCCTGATGGGCTCATGTCGTAATCGCCCTATTCATCCCCTTCACCCCACTAGCTCTCTCCAGGTCACTCCGGGATGACGTCATTTCGGAATTAGGGAGCGATTTGCTGACATTAGATTTCCGTAGATTTCTTTAGATTGACCGTCGTAATTCCGCCCTCTTATTTCCTGCCTCAGCCTTTTTATCCAGCTCGCTCGGTAGCCCATTCATTCCGAGCTATACCCCGGCTGTTCCAGCATTATGTAGTTACTTGAGCCCCATTTTGCCCAAGGATAATTTGCTTTATCTGAAATGGTATCGACGCTGTTTAGAAATGGAAAAAGTTGTGTGGTTGTTACATACCTACAGTTCAGACG
Organism: Lygus lineolaris; assembly: GCA_030264115.1. NCBI lineage: Eukaryota > Metazoa > Arthropoda > Insecta > Hemiptera > Miridae > Lygus > Lygus lineolaris. The sequence continues at coordinate 10,276,863 of JAEMON010000001.1, read as the reverse complement.
AGAAAGATACTTTTATTTCTGCTTGATGTCCACGTGCCTTATTCAATATGGGGCGTGATGACACATATTTTTTAAATATAAATTGTTTATTGGCTTCTAAATCAACAATCAGCCAACTTCATGTTTGATCGGATATCGTGGCATAGCATAGGTAGGTACCTAATTAGTTTAGTTAAATACTCTTCTAACCTAATCTATTGTTATATTGATAAATTTATCACCCCAAATAATTTGTGGATTCACTATGGTTATTAACAACCTGAAGTTTGATCCAGAGTGTTCATATTGCAGGGGATTTCTATATCTTCTAAATCAGTATTAAGGCAATTTTTTCCGCTTCACTTTGATCGTAATAACGAAATTTTGCGTTTCTTTTCGGTTTCATTCTACTTTAAGACGATTGGTACCATCGCTTCGTTCCAATCCATCTGTGTCTGACTGTATACGTTAGTATACCTAGTATAGTTGTACCTTCTCAGTAGAAATTGCATGTTGTACTTTGTGTCCAATACGTTGAAGTCCTTTTTTACCTTCCTGACTTGAACCGAACCTCAGATCGGTCTTTAAAAAAGTTGGGGTCAGTCGGATATGGTTTTATATTATATCGAGAGCTCATTGATACAAAGATGCGAACCTTCGTTTCAGATATAGTACCTACATATTTATGTAATTCGTAGACACGGTTTGAGACCTTATCAAACGAGGTAAGGCAAAATTCCGATGCTCAAAGCCTGGGATTGGCCATAGGTCTTGATGACTGCTGGGTGGTTATGTGTTTAAAAACTTTCATAACAGGTGATTTATTGAACCTATGATATAAACCTGCTAACAAAAGAAACGTTGGCCCACATGATCACATTTTTTACTTTCCTCAGCCCCCCAAAAGGTGGAAGGAAAGTATTACGATCAGCAGAAAACCCAATTTCTGAAACACCACCTTTAACTGGTCCTAATCGACATCTGATCAATTTTCCCCACGTTTTGGAAAACTGTATGAAAACTGTATGAACTGAAATTTCGAGGATTGGTTTCTACATGTCTGAGGATGAGACCCTAAGAATTCCAGCCCTCCAGGTCAATATTATTAGGGGGAGAAATTATTCGAAATAGGTGAAAAAATCTCGTTATAGCCCATTTTTTAGATTTTCTCCCAAACTGCCCTAATGGTTCTTATGAAATTTACAGGACTTACTCTTTTATCAAGTACAAACAAGTTCCAATACCCCTCATCTCCATAAAAATATATTGAGGGCCGAAATCAGCATTAAAACCAACAATACCTATAGCCATGTTTTCAGGTTTCTACGGGTAAGGAAGTAGTGTGAAGCCTCGTTGTAGTAATGTAATTGCTTTCAATTATTTTGTATAAAAGTTAGATTTGATGCGACACTCTGGAATGTGACGGTCTGAACCCCTTCGTAACCAGTGATTGATTAACCATCTTAGTCCAGAGGAGTTGCTGGGCTGTTGGTTCAGTCATGATCATATCATCCTGATCGCCATTGCTTTCGAAAATCGGGAGTGTACCAGTCGAGATGATATGGTAAGTCTCCTTTACCGTCATAGATGTTTGGTTTCCCCTCTCTTCAGATTACCAGTTTGGATCTGTCAAAAGTTGTATCACTCATTGAAAACATATTCACCATTTTTCGGGACCCAAATTTATTTTCCCATGAAGTGTAACTACGAGTACTATGGAAAAATTCATTTTTATGGTTGCTATTCTGTTGTCCTCTGTTCTATTGGGCTATTATTGGTTTGAATGGAAGAATGAGGTTTTTGATTTGACCGGAAATATAAAGTTTGCCTCAAAAGCATCCACATTTCTCAAGGATCGAGTCCAAAAGTGATCACATAATTAATTCATGTTCCTTCTCAAACACAAATAGCTACGGCGTTCCTTTTGAATCTATAAAAAAAGTTGAAAGTTAAAATGCTTTCAAATAAAATAGACTCTCCGAACAGCGACGAGTTTCATTCTAACGGGTTTTAATGTAATTTTCTTTGGCCATCGCGTGCCAAATCCGTCCTCGCCTTCCTGTTATCTTAATGTTTTGCTTTTTTATTAATGTATATTACAGTTGCTTTACGTACTAGCTTGAAGAGGTCTTGTACTTCACAAATCTCAAACGATTTCTATCCTGGGTAACATGGACTACGAGGATTATATTAATTTTTGAGTTCTATGAACTGTGAAAATGACTGTAATCTGGATTAATTTGCTTTCTGGGGGTAGACAGGGTTTCCAACAAACCGAGAAATCATACACATGCAAGCCACGATGGTGGTGAATTCGAAAATCATATCTGAGAGAAAAACCTGATCATATTTTATTATCGTTTGAGGTATCATCGCCTAACAGTCAAATATTCCATTTGATTCGACTCCAACAATGTAACAGCTCGTTATTTTTGATTGGATCTCCTCTGTGGGAGTCCTGTTCTGGATGTAAGGCAGTTTCAAGTATTATCTTTAGGTTGTAGTTGTGTAATTCCATCTCAGTGAAGCTTTTATGGGATTAGAAATCGAGTAAGCTCATGAAATTCTCTGCGATATGAAGTGAATGTAACTGAGATGACGGGGGGACCTCTGCACGTTTTATCCACGATTCATTTCCCCTATCCGTAGATGTGAAGTTCTTTATAGCAGGTCACTGATACCGTGCTCAGTAGGTGTGTTCCCGGGAGAAGGATCCCGACCAACGCTGAACTTATCAGTCTGAGTGATTCTCTGGGGAATGTTTGGAAAATCGACCAAAAGCGGTGAAGGAGTGGGCGTAAGAGGATCAATGTACTTACGACCGGATGGGCTGGAAAGTGTTGGAAGAGGGAATCATCATGCTAGGGTTGAGGCTGAGGAGACGGCCCCGGAGTGGGGGACGTACCTACCTAACTTACTGAGCACTCCGGGTTTCTCGTTGTGAACCAGTTCTGTTGCCACTATCTGTGTTGTCTCTCCCTTGATACCGCCTCGGTTTAGCATTGTCGTTCTTTAAAAGGAAGGCGAGCTGAAAGAGGAACGGAAAAAAATACATGAAAACAAATAGAACAGAAAAATACGAGTTGCCTCTCAGACCACCCACGTGAAGATTGTACGGATCCGCTCGCGCGAATTGTTTCGATACATTGATTTTACAAATTGAGACGCAATTATAGCCTTTTATACTGAAATTCGAATCCAAATATTGGATTCAAATTATCCATCTTCCTTCTTCTACCCCTTCTAGCTTTTGATCCTGAACATCAGTTCAGAGAGAATCTGAGTGCTGAAATTTGAGTTGTGTAGGATTAAAAATCGCTAAGTGCTCTAAGTATATGTATTTCGTTCCTTTGAAAAATGTCATTCCAATTTGACGTCCTCGATAATCCGATTTTGTAACATTATTTCATGTACCTACCCTTATAATCCTCTTCTAAATCATCGAAACAGGTGTCGAATGTTGTTCTTTGTGATCGAATTGAAGATAGTGTTATAATTGATTAGAATCCGATCTTTTATAGTCATAGGAAAGCTGTCCTGGAGAGTGGATGATAATCCCGGCTGTCCATTCCTAGAACTGAACGTTGATTGAGGTGCCGCATCACATCTGCTTCGGTCTGATAGAAAAGCCATACCTGCTCGTGCAACATGTGAAATATTTTTGCTCAACCCCCGCGTGGACAACACTGATGGGTCGGGCGAGCGATCTCGGCACCCTGTTTTCAGAATCGAGATTCATGTCGCGGAATGAGATCCGATGGTTATTTTATGATTCTTTCTACCAAACACGAGTGAGTCTGTCAGTACAGAGCTGAGGTAGAAATTGAACTTCATACTACATATAGATGAGAGACGACCCCACCAGCGCTCCAATGCAGGTTTTGATTTGATTAGAGGGAGAAAGAGCGGGAGGGAAGCGTTCGAAAACACAAGAGTTATTTAGATGGGTAGGGGAGCTATAGAAACATCACGGGGCATCTATAGGGAACGCAGGTGCCATGGCAACGAGCTACGATACCACAGGGAACCGTGGATTTCCATTACTTCACCCCTTTTCAAAACTTGCTCCTTCCCCCGGAATGACAATCGGTTGGTAGATATTATTTGAGTCAGGTACTAGCAAACGGGTTCATGTGACGGGGGAAGCAAAAATGAGAATGTTTTCTTCATTTTCGGTAATGGTAGGCCTAACACTTTTTCTCCACCTACATTACCCCTACACAATTTACGTGGAACACCCTCGACGACACTTAAATATTAGAAATATTTAGATAAATTGATAGAGGAAACGTGTGGCGCTTTGTGCGCTGCCATAGTCCTTGAAGAAACGTCTGAACTCATTGCGAGGTTTCATAGTTCAGGAGTTCGAATCCTGTGTTCGTCTTGTGTATAAAAACGGTCATGAAGGATGAGATATTGGTCTTTTCGCGTGAGATATACTAATAGAAGAATTGCATTTTTCTACTATTGCTATTCTCTTCTATTTCCTATTCTATTTCAATGCCAAACCTCTCAATGAGTTTAGTGGAAATAACACACGCACACATTCGAGGTTAAGCCAGCCCTAAATTGAACGAAAAGGTTATGAAGGTCATGAAGTTGGGAAGCTGGTCTTTTTGGTTTCTTCATTATAAAGTTCATTACAAGTGTCCATTAATTTTTGTTTTAATAAAACTAAAACTATGCATTGAGTTTGCGTGAAAGAAAGCGTTATCTCTGGTATAATAGGAAGACATATATCTACAAACTACATTTTTTTGGACATTATATCGGCCTTAAAAAATAGAGCGGAAGTAGGGCGGGGAGGGGGGGGGGGGGGGGGGGGGGGGGGGGGGGGGGGGGGGGGGTGTACGGAAATGCCGATCCGCGCGGATAACCCAAATTTTTTCGATTAGAGATCTGAAAAGCATCTAATCCACCATTTACTTAAATAATCTGTTCGGTAATAATGTCCAAAGCAGGATTTTTCCAAACCCTAACTTTGCCTTCCCCACCAAAATGGTTGGTACAACTGGTCGGTATGAATGAATTGAGGTATAAATAGACGAAATTCTCCCGCCGAGTGGAGAGCTAATTTCCTTTGAAAACTGTTGTCAAACAGCTTATTACCCCAATAGAAATTGAACGGGTTTCCTCGCGGCTAACAGGTCTATTACACCGGACAATTAGCAGCGAAGTCGGCGAAGCGGAACGTTCAGTTTTCATAGAAACATTTCGTCTACCGAACGGTTAGAATTCACCTAACTCGTTTAACGGCGTTGTCGCTAATTTAAAGGTAACCAATTAACTCTAATTGGTAACAAATTTCTGTAGGAGTTTTGGCACACGGCGCCGAGCGTGACACCCATTCACAAACGGTTGTTGGAAAGAGTTGACTGGAATGCCGGAATTTCTCAGTCTTCCACCATCCTTCCCCTTGAGAGTTCTTCTGCGTTATGTACAACGCCCTATGATAGTTGAAGAGGGTGGGAAAGGTTCGCTTCATGAATATTGGTGTCACATTAGCGTGACTAATATATCACCGGCTATAGTAATTGAATTCCGAGCCCGTGCCAGGGAAGATCGTGCATCGGGAATGAAGTCGCTATGTTCCCCATCAGACGGGCGGCAGAGGCCGTCTCCCCTCTTTGAGATGATGTTTGAATTCGTTTAACCGACTTGGCAGTTGAACCAAATCTGCTCCAATTCGATTTGTCGAGTACTTGGAGTTTCGTCTTTTTCTCCGACTCGCCGCGTTGGCTGCCAGGAGAATTCTACTTCTCTTCTCTTTTTCTTTTTTCCTCCTTCGCATTCCTTCACTGCTGTGGGAGGTCCTTCCCAGGCCTGCAAGATGAAATATTCTCAAAACACGGTAGTAATTGCTGTTACGATACTAACACACTGTCGTTATATTCTATGTATTACGAGATACACTTTGTTTTTGAAGAAAATGAATCTATTGTAATCGTTTCTGAAAAACATTCATCGTTGAAATTATTATTTTTAAGTAGTATATTCTAATGGAATCCTGAAGTTACCGTTTTCACCTATGAGTACATATAAGTATGTGTGTACCTACTTATTATCTATATTTACATGAACGCTCACTAGTTGAAAACAAATCGACGCGAAACTCCCTGTAACTCCCATGTACCTGATCCCTTTTTTTATTCCTAGAATATATAGTATTTTCATTTAAAACTATCACGCCGGACGAAATATATGTCCTTAGGGGCGATTTCTTTGATTACCCAAAAGAGATTACCCATATAGTAGATCTGGTACTTTGTTAAACGCTACAAATTATTACTCAACGGTTTATTATTTTCCGATAGATCCCCCATCTGTGAAGATCCTATTTTTATATTGTAAGTACATACCTACCATAATTATATAGCGAGGTTCACAATTCGACGAGTAGGCACAATGAGTACGTACATACCTATAATTATCATTATCCGAGAGTTGTAGTCTTGTAGTAGGTATTCCATAACGTTATTGAGTAACTGAGGAAGCTTATAAGAGTATACAAGAAATAATCATAGAAATCGGAAAAAGTTGCATTTGATCAGCTGATCTTTGAACGTGAAATTGGCCTACTCGGAAGATTGCGATTCACACTCGTGTTTCTTGTTGTTTTCCGTTCAACCCTTAAGCCCTTACAGGGACCGAACGGTTAGTCCTAAATTCTCCGCGAGGTCTCATTCGATGCTAAGAATTATTTTTTATTTGAAATCGATGGAAAAAATATACCTTTTTATTTGAAAATAGGAAGGGCATTTTGAAAATTGCATTCCCTATTTTCTACCCAGAGAGAAGACTGACAGTAACGCAAAGTTGCGGGGCACAACTAGATCCTAAATGGAGCCGGTATATCAAATTTCATTAATTTCGGTTCATGTAACTAAGCAAAGTGCCGTGTACGGCGGACGGACCGATTTTTTATAATTCGATTTTTGGATTCTACGTACCTTGAAACGTAGAACATCAAATTTTGAGGGTGGGGAGGGACTACTAAAAATGTTTTTCGTGCTCGGCTCCAAAGGTTTATTGTTGAAAACCTATTCAGAAAATATCCGGGGGGGAAATTCTTGTCATTCTGAGACATCCATATCCAAGACAGTAAAAAGACTCGAAAAGAACCGCTCCTTAGAAAACATCTCTAAGTACAACAACCACAACAACAACTTACATAGTTGTGTTGGTTGGAATATACCTAGGTCGTCGGGGCGTGAATATGGAGTGTGCCTACAAATGAGTTCAAACAATAATGGCAACCGGTCGCTTTGTCGCAAATGATCAGATTGCGGATAATCGATAAGAGAACGGATACAAGTGACCTATAAATCTTATGGCTCGAAGCATCACACTCCTTTTCTCACCCTTGAAAACAAGGGAGATTGCTAGTTTTGTAGTTTTTATAGCTAATTGCAGCCTTCAGAAGTGAGAGGTATTGGAAGTTGTGTACTAGCGACAAAATTTTGTTTTATAGACATTTTTAATATCATCTCACGAACTTTACTTTTCTAAGTGTTAATTTTGTGTGGGTCATTTGGGCATCTTTCGTGAAGGAATCATCATCTCATTTTATTCTTGCCGGAAACTACTAGCTAGTACCTAATTCGAATAGTTTCCGAACTTGTAGAATCGTAATGAGCTCCTAGCGGGATTGGTTTGAAATATTCACGAGATTTTCCACTGTTTTGTCTGGATTTTCTCTCTAGGGCTTTTGAATGATCGATCATTCGCTTGAACTGAGAGCTCTTTCGTGACATGACACTTGTTGACAGTGTTCAAAGGCTAATATCCTTATGTATTTATTCATTTTTTCACCAACAGAAATCGCGAGCGGAAATTTCGATTTTAGAGGGGAAAATTCGCCTCCTCCCAAAGGTTGAGCATCCTCTACTCGGAGCACTTCGCTTTTATAGGTTTGAATGGTTCTTAGTTTGGGCGGAAATCATTTAATGGGTAAAAACCCTAAGGTTTCTTCCTCTGCAGTCTGATTTTTCAACATGATTTATCTAGTCGAAATAAAGTCATGTACCTACCTAATACATTAGTCTGAATCGTATCTTGTATGTTAGGATTTAGTTTAGTACTCAGCTTGGCGGTAGGAAAAGTACCTAAACAAGTGATGAGTGCAGTTTAAGTGGGTCAGTCGGTGTAGGTGGTAAACGTTACGATCTCGAAACGACTGGCAGAGGTTGGTATTGCATTTTTATTTCACATCGAGCTACCTATCGACCAAACATAAAAGTGAATTGTTACCCCACCGTGAACAATTGAGCCATCACGCTGGCTCTGCCTGAAATTGGCGCTGTATATCCAACTAGCCTCCTAAACCTCTTGTACCACTCGGCGCCCGTAACTGAAACAGTGGACGTAAACCTTCGGAAAAGTGTTTTCCATAAAAGTTTGCAAGCTGTCAAAACCGATACATATCTCGAGGCTCCACTTGCCTGCCTCTCTCTTAGGTTTGAGCACCTCACAAAATGAAAGACAAGGATCACCTTTGATGGGTTGGCCCTCATAAAACCCTTATCCCGCCCTCATACCGGCGTCGCCAGCCTCTCCTTGACGTACCTCAGTTTCATGTTTGGTAGATTCCGGTTAATTCGGCTTTCGATATTCTATTTCCGTGACGACCCCTGTGAGCTTAGTCGCATGACTCGATGGCAGCCACGCGACTAATCTCAACTCTGTCGGTTTGCTTTCGTAACTGCTCGAGATGCCGTCCTCCTGCCAGAATGTTCTCGTATATTTCGGTATGTCGTCTGTTCCAGTTGCACATTTTGTAAGCCACCATCTCATCTCCAATAGCCTTAGTGTACGAATGACTGTCAGGAACCCGCCTGTTAGTTTCCAGCTTCCCATCTACGTGTCTGTGTCGTTGAAGAGGAGGGGTGGGGGGTAAACCATTCAAAGTAGATGGTACTTGAATATTTAGTGAGAAGGGACCTGCTGGTAAGTTGGTAGTATGTACTTCTGTTAGCCGCGTTGGTAGTACCCGGTGTTGGCAATTTTGTGAAATCAGGGGCGCAGAAGGTTCTTTAACCTTTAGTTGGTGAGAATTATACAAGCTTGCTTAGCATGTATACCATTCTACGATGGCACGGATTATTTTCTCCCTCATCCAATGCTAAAACTCTTCTCTTCAACTTTCCGCTGAGACCCTTTGGGTTGTTGCGAATCGGTGCAACCGCGAATTATGTTTAAAATTATCGGTAGCGTCATCATGGCCCGAAAATGAGATTTCCTGCGCCTCGCAACCTTGCAATTATGCAGTTAGCGATTGGTCACCCTCTAGAGCCGTTCTATCCACGCTCACCCGAGGCCATTTTCCAACATTAGTATTATGATGAAACCGATAAGAGGAATCCGGACGTTGCACGGGGAGAAGAATCCGCTTTCTCGTGTAACTTGGCTACGGGTTCGGAATTTACACGCGTTTTCTAATTCAGAATCGAGACCCCTGCATTTCATATTTCCACGCCGGTGAGTAATTTTAATTCTTACATGGTAACAAGAGTGTGGTTCGTATAACCGCTTACATAATGGCTTACTTTACGCAGATTGTAATCAAATTGCCTTTTTTTCCTTTCTCGTGGTGTGGTAGGGGTGCATGGTATTATTCAGATACGAGGCGTAGCTTTAGAAATTATTAATGATCCTTTAGCCTAGGGTCTACCAAGAAGGGAAAGGAAGTCACGCAATTCATCTGAACCTTATTTCACCCTAAAGTCGGCCATCACATTGCTTTCTCATTCAGTTCTATTAAGGTCAGCCGATTTACAATTTGAAACTTCCTTAGTGGCTCCAAAGGAGGGTTGAGTAGTTTTAATGGACTTGAAGGTAGGTACCAAAAGAAAAAAAAGAAGTCATTCGTTTGTTACAAAGGCCTGGGGGCAAGTCATGCACTGGCCTCTAGTGGCTATTGTACCAGGTTGGTGGACCTGTCGTAACGCTGTCTATTTGAGCCGGAATCGCCGGTGCGTTGCGCAACTCTTTCATCCGAGGCCTCGTGCCTTCGGGCAGGGAAATTCTATATTCCGCGCCAGCTTTTGTCGTTTGGCCTATCGAACGCTTGTTAGCGGCTGATTAATACGCTTTTTCCGATTTTGTCCGCGTCAAATTCTTCAATTGACGTCTCCTCACGATTTATTGCTTGTCACCTCCACAGCTTTCACTGCATCACCTTGTCAAGATACGACGTTTGAATACGTCCTTTGTATTATATTTATTGGAAGACGATTTGAGTCTCGAATGCGGAAAGAGTTGTTACTACTTAACAACATTGTAAGGTATCATTGCACGAAAATACAATTTCAGATTGATTGTGAATGAAGTTTGCCAGAAATTCGTATCCTCGTAGATACAGGGCTGTCGAGAGAAAATCCGGGCCCGGGGGGACACGATCATCGGGCTCCTCCTTTTTTTAAAATAAATAAGTTGAAATAGATCATGTTAGTTACCCACGTAAATAAATTACAAATAGGTAAGAGGTGAATAACATACAGGGTCAAATAAGGTATGAAGTACTTAACCCACGGATTTTACGACTAATTTCCAACAAAAAGTGTCTCTTGTACTGTATTTTTGTACTCCGCTCAAAAACCGACTTGTTTTACTTTGAAGATTTTTTTGTGTTTTCGTTCTTAAGAGACTTGAACAGCCATAATGTCCTTAATTTACCAATTGAGGATCGATCAAATTTGAGGATACCGTTGGAAAGAGCGTTAAATTTCCTATCTCCCTAGTGCATTATAAAAACGTATACTGTAGATTCAGTGGATAAGAAATTGGACTACAATGAGAGTTGTCAACAACCACAAGCAACCCATTTTTCGCTGAGCTAATGGATAATTGAGGTAAATCCAAGCAATAATTATTTGCAAAAATTTAATAAACAAACTAACATTGATTGAAAAAAATTCTTTTCTCTATTTTTCTCTATTTTTCTCTATTATTCTCTATTTTTCTTGATCAATCAAGGAGATCAATTGTTCTTGAAAAATACATTTTTCTTGAAAATTAAATTTTTCTTGAAAATTCAATTTTTCAACAGTCGTAATGAATCTGGAGTGTCACCATTCGATTCAGCGTGAAGAATTACGTCGAAAACGATACCAAACTCTTCTAGCCATGGTCAAGTCGTAAACACCCCAACACTCGATTTCCTCGAAAAAAACCGACGTTTCTTTGCATTCAACCTTGATTTTCTCCCCTAATTCCTACAGTAAAATGAATACTAACGCATGCTAAAATGAAAAGCTGAGATTCTGAGGAAGTTTTTCCTGCAACGTGCACGTGAATTCACCTATTTTACCAGAAGCATAGAGCCGTTTGAAAAAATATTGATTTTTAAAACTCTCATTTCAATAAAATCCCATAAGAATCTCATGAGAAAAGTCTCATTTTAGTCCAATTTCTTGCCCACAAATTTGAATTTACTTGGTAAATTAAGGACGTTATGGCTGTTCTAGTAACTTAAGGTCGAAAACACGAAAACATCTTTAAAGTAAAAAAGTCGGGTTTTGAGCGGAGTAGTAATAAAAAATGTTAAAGAGACACAAAATAATTTGTTGATCATTTGTGGCTGTGATTTATTTGGCTAGTATTTTCCAATGATCGGTTGGTGGTGTCAGGAGCGATGGAAGTTACTAATTCGTAGGTATTATCTTTCTTAGGGCGTCCTGATCACATGGGTATTTCAAATAGTCTTGTATGGAGGTTTCGGGATTTATATTCAGGGAATTGTAAAGAGATCTTCTATTTGCATTGATGTTTGAATGGTAGTTCAAAATATGGTCAATGTCAGCGATCTGCTCAGTTGAACTCCGTCTGCAGAAGGGGGGGTGATGTCAGGTATTTTTGAGGTATGTCCATGATTAGATGATTGGCCCCCAAGAATGCCTTATTTACCCAATCATTTTTGTAAATGATTTATTAGGTATTATATTTTTAAATTATCATTTCTTTAATTTTAATTATTAAACTTTTTTCTTCCCTCCTATCAGGGCCCCCCACGAACGCCGGGCCGGGGGACACGTCCCCTGCCCCCCCATCGACAGGGATTATTTGACGCCTATATTACGTTGGTGAGATGTATATTGAAATTATTCATTGTACTCCGGCAACTCGAGATTTCAATTTATACATAGTTCAGTTGGTGTCGATGAGAAAGGGACTCGGCTAGACAAACAGGAGCCTACAATGTACATTCTACGAAGAGGAAGGAAGAGGTGGGGAGAATTTCTTGAAGAAGGAGACCTAAAACTTATTCTGAGGAGTGGAGGATTGATATTACGTATGAGGCGTTTGGTGTCAAAACCGGATAACTCCGCAAAACCAAATTTTACTGGAGAGGCAAAAGTTCATTTAGGGTCAAGTTAAATTCATTAACCAACACAACAAGTTCTTTGGTCAAACTTGTGAAAAATGTGAAAAAACGAATTTTCGACATTTTGGAGTTATCCGGTTTTTGATACCAAACGCCTCGTATTTACTTTTACATGATTTTTAGTTCATGTGGTTTATTTTTAGTTGATATTATGTATTTATGATCATTTCGCTGGCGATATGTATTTATATATACTGGGTCAAAATAGAGAGAAAATAAATTCGAAACCTCGCCTATTTTTGACATTATTTTGCTAATTACAGCCCTCAGAGCATGGGAGATGGGAGGCATCGGATATCACTTATACTTGCCCTTCAAATAGAATATAATAGGTAACCCATATGAATTTCATCAACATCTCTCCATTCACCTTGGTCAAAATGCCGAAATAGTGGTAATATTATATCTTTCGCTTGCTTTCTCTGGAATTTCCCCTAAAAAATTATCCAAACAGTTGAAATTTCTACAGAAGTTCCTTTTTGTTACACCTCTAGCCACATACGTATACATCTCACTGGAACGTACAGATGTGGTTTTAGCTATTTCCTGGTTGAGTACCATACATTTTATTTCAGGCCCATTGCAATACTTTCCCCGTACCCTTCGGGCCAAGTAAGGAAAGTAAAAATCATAGATACATTGCAGATAGTCGTATGTTTCCCTTTTCTTTCGGAAACGTTGTTATAGCTCGGCCGCTTTGATAGTATCCGCTTCCTACAGCCCTCTACGTAGGAAAAATCGGAAACTATGATTGAGAATACCTTCACTCTAACAGCTTCTCTATTCATGGTAGAAGGTAAGATTTGTTGTGAAGTTTGTTGCACCGCAATTCTCAAATCCTAGCGCCCTCCATTTTGAATTTGTTCCCAATTTTGACATTTGGCTTGTGCGTGGCCAACAAGCTGAATTGTGTACACTCAGGTGATCATTCTCAATAATTGATATTGTGTACATGATTGCAACCGCTTGTTAATTTTTGATGATTTCATTGAGCTGGTGTTTCAATGATTTGATTCATAGCAGGTGATCCGAATATTGCGAGAACGGTTTGATTTGTGAAGCGGTGGTTAAATCATTTTAATAGGTAATTTCTAAAGACATAAAATGTCCCAATGTGTTGCAGACTCGTATGCAAGCGTTTCAACACCGTTTGATTTTTTTTCTTTGTACTTTCAACGTGTATTGCGTAGTTATCTGATTCGATTTTCATCAGTTTTTTTTTTTCAAAACTAGACTTGGTTTTCAGTTAGAAAGTGTTATGTAAATGTTTGTAAATCGTTTGTTTACTTGCTGAAATAACCGGAATCAGACGAGGGAAACCTTTCCCCAGTGTGGTGCCAATAAAATTGGAAAAAGGGAATCTCCATGAAAGAGGGAAATTTTAAGCTGATTACAACAGATAACTGGTTCCAAACCCTCCAGAAGAATGCGCTTCTCTAGGATACTATCTAAGCGGCCGAGCAATCGCACCATATGGCGGTAATTCCAGATGGGGTTCATACCTTTTATCCGTAGAGAACGAGCTGATGTCTTCCCCATTCTAATCAATTCTAGAGAGAGAATGGTACTGCAGATTTCCCATTTCCATGGGACGTGTGTGAAAGTGCTTGGGATCATTGAACATGTTCATTCACAAGTCTTGTAGAAGCTAAACCCCGCTGGCCAACTCCCAGTCGTAGGTTACGAGCTATTCTGCCGTGCGAACGACTTGGAATGTAGTTAGGGACCTCGCGACTCCCAGTTCTTCGCTCAATGCAAGCGGCACGGTGGAAGCTATTGGGCTTGTACTTGATTCCATGTTTACTGTTATTTTATTTCGTCCATCCAGCTGTTTCGAAGCATCTCATCCATTCCAGGTTTGCCACATGGCGCTGTGCCATTTCACCCCGTCCTCACTGCTTGGAGAGGAAGAAAAACACTGTTTCGGAACTGGAAGAGGGTGGCCTGGCAGGGCAGCATGTGACTCGAATGGGATTAGGAGCGGAAGTCGAGGGTAGGAAACAGACCGAAGGAAGCAGGAAAGGGGCGGAGTGGTGGGTTTCTTGGGTATCAGAACCAACAAAAGAACACCTGCCGCCCCTCGCCTCCCTGCATTCTTAACCCCTACCACCACCTTCACTACCTACCTCCTCTATACGTATGCGCTTCCAAGTGTACCCACTATCTGTGTCTCTCAATCTTTATCGTATCCCGGTTTTTTATGTATACCTATATATACCTACCTTTACGTCGGCTCCACATGTAGTGCCTTTTTCAAACTACTGAGCTCGATTACGATTATAATCTCTGTGATGATGCCACCGAAATTCGCTAATTCGAAAATCCCGTTAATTCGAAGGAAACCTGCGACCCATTGAGAAAACCCTGTTAATTCGAGAAAAGCACTAACGCCTTTCGGCACCCTCTGTAATATAAAGAAATTTCTAAGGAAAAATTTGTCAATTCGAAGTTGTTTTTGTTTGCCATCCAACTGTGACATTGTTTACACGATTGACGTACACAATGTGACTCATCTTCAATCAGCTTTGGATGTTCCTACTTTTTAAATAACTTTTAATTCTATTTTTAACGATTTTGCTTCCTCACTACCGCAGGAGGGATGCCTTACACTCGTTCAAGGATTGAAAACAAATTTTGTCGAAAATCAAAATTTCCACTTTCAACTCTTTCTGAACAATTTTGGTTCCGTGTCCTGTCTATGGCCAATCACTGTCCCGGGCAAACCTATATAAAATTAAGGACCGATTTTGATGAAATTCTGAGGGATCGTGCTGGTTATTTTGTTAGATTAAATGGATTCGAGTTTTTTGACTGGACAGAATTAGCGGGATCGACTGTAGTACCTATATTGGAAGCGGTTGTTTTAGCGACAATGCAAATAAGTCATGAGCTGTTAACTGTAGACATGAGATTAGGTAACCATCATTAGCCAACGAGAAAGGTATTTGCAACATATAAAATGAAGGGTAGTTCAAAATTAATTTAATCAGGCAGTTCGAAAAAGTGATCGAAATCCTAGTTCCTACTAACATTGCGGGCCATAATTGTTTGAACCACATACAGCTCTCTGGTGGTACGAATTTCTATTATAGCAGCTCTATTTACTTGTTAGCTTCAACGTCAAACTCTCAGTTTTCCTGAGCTTTAAATTTTAACCTTTTAACTTTCATCTTGTTGGGAAATGAGGCAGCTCCAGTGATTTTAGCGAATTTTCGAAAAAATACAGCTATTACAATGGCTTCGAAATTTTAGTAATGGAAAATTTTAAAAATTTTCTCCATGGAAATACGTTTTAGACCATTCTAAAACGATTCCTGAAGTTTAACATACCTATGTATGAAGTTTTATATGTATACGAGTGTCACTCCAGACGATATCTGACCCTAGAATCGAGATAAAAAGCATAAGAACATTATGGGATATCCGGAATCAGCGCAAAATTTCCTATAAGAATCACCCACCAAACCGGCTAAAATGATTCTTCGAAAATTCGCTCATTAACTCATGCTGCATGACTGGAACTTTAATAGTTATTATTATTACTTTACAATCCTGTTCAATAAATAGTATTTGTAAAACCAGTCTTAGTGTATTTTTTAAAGCTAAAAACGAATGGTTAGTAAATGTTTGAACAATTTCCAAATCGTTTGTATGAAATAATGGTCTTGTTTACAGTTTTCCGGGAATTCCAGGAGGGAATATCCCTACCTTACGAGATGGGACCGTTGTAACGTAGAATCTACAGTAGGTAGTTGCATAGGTTTCGACCCACTCGATTTGATTAGAATTAGGGAGAAATATGCTGCTACTAATATGTTACCATTGTAATACAGTATTTCAGAAATCTCAATACAATAAAAGAGTGAGAAACTCGTTATAGCTAGTTTTTTTATCGTAATTTATTGCAATTGTGACTCGATGTGATTTACGACAGATCATCTCCCTTACATCAAGATAGTGCATCAGGGTGTATATAGGGAATGCTCACTGCTCAGTCAAAATATCCTAAACTAACTAGTTGTAGAAATAAATCATGGTTGAATCATCATGAAAGAACCACTTTGATTACTCTATCACAACTGCACTGAGAATGTCATGACGTTTAATCGTAGAATCTAATGTTGACGGAACAGCGTTTGAGTTGTGGTGGATGTCGGGATGATGCATTTTGAAACGATGACGAGCCGAATCAGCCTTGAGATATACGAAAGTATAAGTCAGAGATGGAGTTGTTTTTAATCATGAGAAGATCTCATAAACTGTGACCTTAAATGAAATGTGGTTTTACCAAGTGTCGGGAAAATAGCATCGAAGCAAGTTTGAATGCCTACTTGGTCACCTGAATGAAATGTATAGTTCGGGTTTCTGACAGAAGTTGGTATGGTGTGATAAGGAATCACAATAACATTAGATAACGGAAGGAAAGATCCACCTATTCAGCTTCTTCCAGACTTATTTATTTTAGGTTATTTAGAAATATCTAGTATTATTACCGCGTTGAATATTTACGCCGTGCTGTACGTTACAATTCTTTGAATCAAACCTCTCCGATCTAAAAAGAGGAGGAGAAGATGAATAGAGAGATTTTACTGAAATGGTACAGTATCAACTCCGCATTTAGAATATTGTCTCTCGCTTTACACTGGGATTTTCATCCTATCTTGGAACATAATGTAATTTGCAGCACAAGAATTTGTTCACGGAGAGAGCGCACGTCAGAGAGGTTTATTCGGTAGAGTAGGTGTAGGTAGCGAGTTCGACATTCCTCTTGCATTTCCCCAAGTGGATTAGAATTTATGGTGTCGGTCACACGTTCAGAGAGTGGAGAGAATAATTTTTCACGCTCCCAATAGCACTCACAGTATTACCGCAAATTTCATTTGAATGATATAAAATGAGGTCGGTAGATCTTGTTGAATAATGAGACCCGCTTCCGCTTTACCTTGTCTGGGTGAGACCTCCTACTCCTTAACAACCTTGAAGGACAATTGCGAAGCATGTCCATACTGACAGCTGTTTGAGGTACAATCCAGGTAGTTGAATTAACAAAGTTAATAATGGCTGTTTTTACGAACTCGTTTAATTTTCCTCATGAACCTTTAATGAAAAACATACCGGTATAGGAAAAATTGGTCAACTTCCGACCTATGGGAACAGCTCATTATGGTAGTGGATACATATTCATTCCTCTTAAGAATTCGTGCTGTTCTAAGAATATTAGTTTGTCTTTAATATTTCCATTTGTTGTTAGGTCGGCTGCATTATTGTTGTTCATTGTTATTTGTCGGGATTCAGCCATTGGAAAAACACCTTTAATTTCGCCTTTATTTGTCCTTACGATTCAAGTCCTACCCGTGAAGCATCTTCAGTTCAAAATCTGCCATGTTCTGCAGCGGAAAAAGCAGGTCAAGTCAAACCCTTTCTGAAGAAGTTTGTCACTAGTAAAAGCCTAGAGCAGCCATGACTGACGTTGACTTTACCTAGTTTTTCATCGTTGCACAATAAGAAAATGCTAAGTAAGACTTTGCGCAGATAAAGATGATTCACGTACCAATAAAGATTATTTTCAGTGAGAACGTTTCTCCACTGGCTGGATACCGACAAATTGAGATGTATGTCTCATTTTAGCGAATTTTCGAAGAAAATGAAGCTATTGCAATGGCTTCAAAATTTTTGTAATGCAAATTTTGACATTTTTTTTCATGGAAATCCGTTTCAGACCACTCTAAAACTATTCCTGAAATTTGACACTTTTTCATATATATATATTTATAGGATTTATATATATATTTATATATATGTGTGTCACTCCAGACGATATCTGGCTAACGGATCGAGATAAAAAATCCAAAAAAAATTTAAAATGTCAATAATATCAAAAGTAACGATGAGTTCGTTGGCCAGAATTTTTGGAGTACTCCAAGGGGTCAAATTTTGAAAATTTAGTTTCAAAAATCGCTAAAAAACGTGGTTTTTGAGATTTTTGGTGTGAAAAACCATCCTAAACATAGGAACGTATGGTATATTCGGAATCAGCGTGAAATTTCCTATAAGAATCACCCACAAAATCGGTTACAATTATTCTTTGAAAATTCGCTCACCAACTCATGATGCATGAATGGAACTTTTTAGTGTGGAGATAATTTTCAGTCAGTGGGGATTCCGGTGTGAATTTTGAATTGTCGACTAATAATTCGGATTCAGCACCCTTGAAATCCCCCGAGTTCCAATTTTCAGTTCAAAATGTTTATTAGGTAGGCTGTACTGTACAGGTGAGAAGATCACGCGTGACGTCATCTGTTCTGAGGAGCGGAGGGTGCCCTCCATCAGGCGCAGGCGGTCGCGGGCTGGGTGACGTCATCTGTATCTTTTTTACGGCACTCGTTTTCGCTCACTTCCAATCATCGGATACGCCACATATAGCAGCTTTTCGGAAAGCTCTCACTGAAATCTTTAAATTACGAATAAAATGGAACAGCCGGAATTGCCCATTGGTGCCCTTTACATCAGGTAATTTTTCCCACATAACTGAAGAAATCCAGAATCTCTTTGGGAAGAGCTGTATTATTTATGCCCCCTCGGAATATCATTGTGAACCATTTCGTGGACAGACTGATTCGTTCATGAGTGTTTGGTAGGGTAAGATGTTTGCATCACACAGGTGATGTTCGCCCACCTGTGGCGCTCCCGTCAATATTTAAGTAGGCGCTGTCTCTAATCTCCTCTCGAAGGCTAACAGTTCATAAAAGCACTCACACGTTTCCATCGCCTCCTTTCATCCCGCACACCACAGTTTCCCTCTTCGACTGATACAATTCCCGTCGCGCCGATCGATATTTTCTCCAAGCGATTGCAACGTGCCGGTTAGTTCATCTCAAGTAGAATGTCTTGTCGACACTTTTGCACTCCCATATTTTGCCGCATGTAGTGAGGCTCTTACTTGGACTCTACCTGCATTTGTTGAGGGCCTTGTTGAAATTTTGTGGGTAGACTCGAATTTTCTGTATACATTTCGGTGGAATTCACGCGAGGTAGTGTACTAGAAACATGACGGAGAGGTGTTCCAAACACTGCTTATGCTAGTTGTTTGAATTAGTCTTATGAAAACGCATGACTGAGTGGATACTTATTTTGGCTTCCTCACTATGGGTATTACAAGTGGGTTGCATTTCTTTGCTAAAATGATGCTATCTGCAAAACTGTGGGTGTAAGGGGCCGTGAATGGTTAAACTTTACCCTATACCCAGATATATCCGTGTATATTCGTGCATTCCAAGTTTTTAACGCCTCTAAAACATTATTTGAGGTCTACCAAGGAAGTAGAAGCTGTGTAGTCATTTTCGGTATAGCCCTTCAAAATAACAATATCCATTCGGATTTAACTTTTCGGACTTCAACAAAAAGAAACCGGAGTTAATGAAAAACGTTGTCTATTTCCACGAAAATAATGAGTTACAAAGTTGAATCGATTTCGACGGTTAGAACTTCGTTTGTTATGTTACTGATGATGGCCTAACTGTCGAAATCGATTCAACTTTTAACTCATTATTCTCGCTGAAATAGACAACGTTTTTCATTAACTCCGGTTCCTTTTTATTGAAATGGGTTTCCACAACTTCATCGCGAGAGATTTAGTTTGTTTCAGACTTCCCTGAACGAATTTGGAAGTGTTCGCACACTGCTGGTACGGGTGTACTCATGGACTGCGGGTATAATCATGCCCTTTCACTTACTCATACATTCCTCCCTGTGCTAGCTCATGGGCTACAGCCCATGTAAGCCTTGTCAGAAACCGAACCTGCTTGTTTCAGAAGAACGCTTTTTGTAATTGGTCTATGAAAATCTATCCTGCTGTGCTGATTTATAGAATTGTTCCCTTAAGTAACTAACATTTTATGGCGTCTATGATCTAGTGGCTGCCTCAGTGAACTCAAAACTGCAAGCCACCTTACGTTTTGATACCCAGAAACCCTATTGCCTGGGTCGAGATTTCCTATTTAATTGTTTCCAGGTCTCCCGCGATATCCTAAAATATCACGAGCCGGACGAATTAATTCCGAAATACCCTTGGACATATTTAATTTCACGGCCAGTTGACCATCCCGCTGCCGCTTCGTCAAGTGGCGTAATTCCGGGCTGAAGCTCATCCGCGGCGCTTCGGATGTTGAGGATCAACTTTTCATTCAACTCCAGAGCCTCCGCTAAAATATTATATACCTACCTTAGGTCGGGACTTACATATCTACAATATTATGTAATAATTACACGTTATCGCTTTCAATCTGTTTTCATTCTAATTCAACTTCTTTTTGTATTATTTATAGCACTTTTTCACATTGAATGAAACCATTTCACTCATGATTGGACCTTTTTCACTTGCAAACAAACAGTTTTTACCTTCTATTAGAGTAGAAAATGTTTATTAGAAAATAAAAAGGATTTATTCGAAAGTGGGAAAGGGTGAAAAGTTCAATCTAAAAAAGTTTCAAATAGATGGGAAGATGCTCTATATTATAAAATATAACATCTCAGATATAAATGCAGGTATTTAATCTCTACAAGAGATGAACCAAGTTGATGGAAAACCACAAGAACAAGTTTTGATCATGCAGTCAGCGGAGTTCATGGAGTTCTTATAGGTTTGTTCCAACCGCAGGCATTGTAGTTTTAGTGACCGAGTTCAGCGGATACATGAGAGAATTATTCACATATATATTATTTTCTACAACCATCATTTTATATAAAACTCTAGTGAACGCGAGGCTCTCGATGAACGTGAATCAGATAGAACTGAATCAAGTGAAGGTAGATTCGGAGTGGGTCTATTTCGAGGGCCGATGTCGTTCATCACTCTGAACCGCAGTTGCTCTGCGTCGTCAGGCGACGCCAAAAAGACTTGTGTTCTAATTCTGGTGACACCACCAGACTCTTCTGCTTGAGATGCTCGTCTGCCTCGTCGTCTGCCACGGGGAATCCCCCACGCGATCTTGGCTCTCGCTCAGATGATTTCACCGTATCAAATGGAGAATTATATGGCTGATTGTGGTGCCAAAGAGGTTCTAACCTGAGCCAACTTGATAATTTTAGTGGGCTGTAGGAAATCCATCTTGACGTTATTGATGATTAGATTTGCTAAAATCAGTGAATTTTCTATAGTAAATGTCTCTAGCGCAATGGGGTTACGAATTTTATTAGGCGAATTTTTGGAATTTCCTCATGGAAATCCATTGTAGGGTTGGTATTTCAAAAGCAATACTTACTGAACTTGAATATTTTAAGCATATTTTACTCGTACGACTCGTTTTGACTCTTACTCGCGTTTACTCGTATTATGCTCGTTTTAGCGAATTTTCGAAGAAAATTAAGCTATTGCAATGGCTTCAAAATTTATGTAATGCAAATTTTTAAAAATGTTCTTCATGTAAATCCGTTTCAGACCATTCTAGAACGATTCCTGAAATTTAACACTTTTTCATTTGTTTATATATTTATTTATTTATTTATATATGTGTCACTCCAGACGATATCTGCCCGAAGGATCGAGATAAAAATAAAAAAAAAAAAAATTTAAAAATAAAAATTGGAATAATTTTTTTAATTTTTTTTTATTTTTAATCTCTAAAGGAAGGATGAGTTCGTTGGCCAGAATTGTTGGAGTACTCCAAGGGGTCAAATTCTGAAAATTTAGAGTCAAAAATCGCTTTAAAAAACGTGTTTTTTGGTGTGAATTACTATCTTAAACATAGGACATAAGGTATATTCGGAATCAGCGTGAAGTTTCCTATAAGAATCACCCACCAAATCGGTTAAAATTATTCTTTGAAAATTCGCTCACCAACTCATGCTGCATTAATGGAACTTTTTACTCTTAGTTATGAGTACAAGGTACCTTCGCGAAAATTCTTACCCTTGCCTGTATACAATTGTATGGTTGCCTATCAATACTAATGAGAGGGTTCAGTGCAGTTTTAGATCTATGAGTGGTTATTCCTTTCATCGTGTGTGTTAGTTTTTAAAACTCCATATATACCGTCATCTGACTTGATGCAGCTCGCAGTCTCGTATCCACAATCTGAAAATAGTCTCATTGGCTACAAACAGGGAATTGATTTTACGTCAACCAGGTTTCATGCCTCATCAGTGGGAATGACGCATGTATCTTAATTCCCTCATACGATTTGGGGGATAATTTTCTACTTCAGATGTTCTCAAATGAACGCTTTTCTCCTGTACTCAACATTTGCCCATATATTTTCCAAGGTACTTGAGTTCATAATAACGATTTGGGATTGTGAAAGAATTTAAGCGGGAACGTTCATGTACCTAATGTAGGTACATTTAATAATTACAAAAAAATACTAGGTACTAACTAAATTAGTTACTAGCCGGATTTCATGTTTAAATTTATCACTTACACGAGGAATCGCCCTGTGATTCCTCGTTTTGGTTGAAATCATGCCACCGCGAGATTTATTACGCCCCAATCGGGACTCCAAATGTTTTCACGCGCTTCTGGCTCGTGCCCAAAGAGGCAAAGAGAAGAGTTGTTGAGTATAAAGTGCCATATGTGGAACTTTCCGCGAAACGAGAGGGGTTTTAGATTAGTTCCCTCCAACTTCTTGACAGATGCTGATTGTTCCCCACTACTACTCAGACCTTTCACGCACACTTACCATTAGGAATTAACACGGTCTTCTAATTTACAAGTTAACTTCTATGTAACTTCGGGTTGGATTCATATTATTACGTAATTATCCTCAAATCTTTCTTTTCGTATTAAGCTGTCGGTTACCAACTACATTCCTGTGTAATACCACCGGGTATACTTACATGTGTTTTTCCTACTGCTTTATGTAGGTATAAAAATTGTAATTTCGAATGGTATCCTCCTAAGTTGTAGTTGCTTGTACAGTCAATCTGCTAGAAAGTATGTCATACTAGTCTTGCTCGAGGACATAACTTTAGTGGTCATTTTACGTACAGTAGTTTAACACCTGGTTTTTTTTTTTAGGTTAAACAGTCCATTTTTCACAGTCAATTACCTACCTACATGTGTCGGAGGGTTAAGCGATTATATTTTATTGTAATTCTATTTTTCCGATTTGCAGCATTACAGATCGATTGTTATGCGAGGCTATAGGATGTTTGAATTGACTGCATGTTATCAGATTTGTGGCATGATATTCTTGATCCCGATCAAGAACTCAACGTTAGTATACCAAACGGTCGATCTGCGAATCTATCTGATATATATATATATGTATATATTCCCGTTTTCCTCTGACCGATTTCACTCAGAAATCCTACAAAATACGCGATCTACCTCTCAATATTCTCATCCTTGCCGAAATTGTGGAGGTACGATGATGAAGTGATTCACCGTCGATATTGGTCTTATTATACCTTTATATTAATCATTAGTTTCAGAAGAAATGTATTTGTTTCTGCATTATAGACGAGCGACTACAGTGAAACCTCGATAAGTGAGTATGAATCCCTGTTTCCTTCGCCTTGGGACCGTATTGCATTGATTTTTACCTCTTCAAGTGACCATGATATTATTGTAGACCCTCGATGAGTGTGCTAGGCGGAAGTTGGATAAACTGCTTATAACCTACAAAGTAAGTAGGTTGCAAGGAGCGTTTATCACTTAACCTTACTGCTTGAACCTCGGTAAGTGATAAACCTCAGTAAGTAAAAACCTCGTTAGTTGCACGGTAAACTCATTTCCCTAGCAGTTTCACTTTAATTGAATTAATTCTGCTACAAATTAATTTGTCGTCCTTTTTGGATTATCTTTTTTGAACTCTCGAAATATTATGGCCAGCTGTTTTGGTGACTTAACAGGGCGCTTAAGTTTTGCACGAAACGGAGAGTAATACCCAGGGCATTAGAGCTTCGAAAATGCTTCGCTCGATCGTACCATCAGCATCCCCTTTGTCTGGATAGCTAGTAGTGATTCTGGAGTAGTGAAGTAGTGGTTCTTAGTATTGGAGTAATATGCGCCCATGAGCTTGCTGTTTTCAATTGAGTCAGCCTTGTCGAACGAATGGCCGGACGGGTTGCCAAAGATAATACGAAGTGGTAAATCATTTCTATATAAATCTCCGATATACATGCGGCATACGCCATAAATCATTCGCCCAAGCCGAATAAATCGTTGGGCGAGAGCTCTGTGACAACTAACAGTTACATTCGAGTTGGCTCCAGCGGGTTTCGGAGCTTTGAATCTCAGTTTGATGTTGAGTCACCGTGAGTACTCGCGAAACGGGTTTAATTCGTCGATTATTCACAAACCACCTCGTGAGGCCACATCATCACCATTCATCATCCCAACCTCGCACTCAACCTTCAAGTCAACCAAAAATGGCACGGCTCACTGAGAACCACCATAAAGTCATCCGTATTGTAACCAGTATAACTAAAACTTGGTTGGCACTCATGTATGATCTGGTTTTGTTAGGAGTAACTTCATACTGATTCGTATCCCAAACCCTAGGCGAAGGAGGAGGTGCTTCATTCTTGCATTGAGCCATAATTATGTTGTATATGGTGTGTGTGTATACTTTGCTATGTAGAATTATATGATTGCGCTTGTACCTACCTCTAACATCCGTTTTCGGGATATCCGTCTATGAGTGGACGGATATACGATAGAATCTGCGGTAGTAAATAAACTGAATATAAAAAGAGAAAAGTGGTTTTTAGCACTTTGATTCTTCCTCTCAAAGACGGCTAGAGAGATGAGGGGTTTTTAACTTTTTGTGAGTTAGGTAGAAACGTACAAATACCTCTCATCCCGGGAATATAATGTACCACAATCAACTGGAAAACGTCCGAAAATAAGTTGATCATCTAGGAGTTTATACGAGGAAGGAGTAGTAGTGTGAGGTTTGACATTAGGTGTTTTCAGTGGGTAAATGAACGATCTTATCGTTATTTAAACATCTCTGCTTCTATCCCAACTTGTATAGTTTCAGGTGGTCCCAAAACTGATACTGTTCTTCCATGAAATATAAAAGCTGGTGGCCTACGCGTTTTATGGTGGAATAAACCGGTTCCCGTGAGATCACCGATGTTCAAACTATCAGCGGCGTGGTTAGTACTTGGATGGGTGACCGCCTGCGTGCCTGGGACCACTCATCTCAGTATTTTCGCGTCGGGCCGTGGGCGATCCCCTCCCTAATCAAGGGGGTGACGCAATGAGTAGCCAAGAGCGAAATCATCAGACAAATTCTCATCCTCCCTTTAGAGGACAGCTGATGACATCCGTGAAGCCGGGAACGGCAGACAGACTAAAATCCAGCCTGAAATGGTTGTTTACTCAACTTTTTTCTTGCCTATATAAAACGCTGGGAATCCCATCCTGAAAGGGGATCGCAAGATCCTGGTGAAATCTGTAAATTTATCCGACACCTTCCAACTACCTGTATCATGTTCTTCCTCTTCACGACCGGCCCGAAGGACCACGAAAACATTGCGCCTCGCCCAGAAGATAATGGAAACCGGGGGTGACGTTAACACCAACATTACACGAAATGCGATCTGTCGCTTGGGGACCCTTTTCTCACCACTGTGCACATTGCTTTCCCCCTTGCCTTCTCCTCACCCTCTTCATTCTACCAATTATTTTTCGCCGCATTGAGCTTCCTACGACCCTCCGCACGCAGAACTTCAACCCCCGCGGAGGATGAAGATATTGTTGAATCATCCCTGCGTGCCGACGCCCTCGATGTTTTCCCACGCCGTTGTCACGCGTTTTCCATTTATTATCTCAGTAATGGCTCACTTTTTCTCGGTGCGACCACTTTTGCCCCATCGAAGCGTTTTGTCCAGCACCCTCTCCAGGCGATTTTTTCCTCTGGCAGCTCGATAGCCTAGCAACGCTCTATGATATATGACCTGATGATGTGGCACCATAATCGCTTGAGTTCCCTGCAATTTCCCTCCTCTTTGATGGCTCATATAACTTCTGGGAAGCTGCCGCACTTGGAGTTCATTTCAACACTAGTTTTTATCGAATTTTATTCTATCGTATCTTATCTTTTATGTTAACTGATCTGTTCAATAATTTCCTAAGGCCAAGGAGAATATCTGTGAACCCCCACTGTTGCGATGTAGGCAGGTCTTCTGCATAGGCCTCGATTCATCTCTTTGAGTAGGTACCTAACCCCAGAACCAGCCATCGCCGTTATTCATATTTTCATCGTCCTAATCTTGTGAGCTAGGTAGTTACTACCTATTATATACAAGTTTTTGTCAACACTGCCTCTGAAACTCGATTTATGTTTTTGCGTTGTTTCAGAAAAACGTACTTTTATTTCTTTGAACGAAAGAAATTGCATACTACATACTGCGTATATTTCGTCACCAGCTGCACTCTCCTTCGATGAATAGGTAGTTTTCTTTCTCTGATTTTTCTTTTTGTGCCCCTTGTGACGTCACACTGGGGTGCAATGGAGGGTCCACACTCCAAGAATCATGAAAAGAAAACTACTTTTCATAAGAGAGTGCGGTTGTTGTCAAAACTCGGGTGTTAAAAGATAGAATTTACTTTCATTTAAAAAGTATCAAATGAACACGCATGGATATCCATCGACATTCGTTAGTTAAGTTAAATCAGTATTACAGCGAGTTCTACATTCCTCCTGTATTATCCGGGACACCTACGAATGGTCGTGTTTAAACTGAGAGAATCTATCTCAAGTGGGAACGGTTTGGGTGACGTAATCAAGTTCAAGGGCTCTATAATAACGAGACCCGTTATTTACATCCACTTCTAAAATCGGACCATAATTTGGACCCCCCCCCCCCCCCCCCCCCCCCCCCCCCCCCCCCCAATACAGCCCTCCTTCGAAGATTAGTGACGTGAATTGATGAAAAAATTGTAGGCGAAATAATTTTGCTGGGATATGAGCTGGAATGTACAATGTACAACTCAAAGTATAGTAGACATGGAAGGTGGATCTTAGTTGTTCACGACTCATTGCTTAGCGATCGGTGGGGAGACATTCGATCTTCCTGGTGGGATCAAGAAGATTCCTGATGTAGACTTCAGCTGAACGCGATATCTCCTTCTGCCTTGTTGGGCCGTCGTTTCCTATTACCGAGACAACGTCGCAAAGGGTCTTCACCTCCAGAGCAAACCGACTTACGCTGACGCTATAGAAACGTTTAGTTTTCCAGGTACCCCCGGTCTATATCTGAGCTTGAGGTATTCATAATTTTTTTCTCCCTAGTTCATCAAGTAACATCGGTTTTGCATCTTGACACCGCGAAATGGCAGTTGCTCGATTCCCTCAGTTCTCACAAAGACAGTGTCAGTTCTCTAGTGATCCTCGACTGTGTTGCTCAACAATCACTCATTGTTCCTCTCATAAGGCCCAAAAGGTATCAAATTCCGGATTGTGCTCTCTAAACGAACAAAAACATTGTGAAATACGGCTGTCGTCGGCTCGTGCATTGTTCTTTCAACCCAGAAACACGAGTGAGTTACATTACACGTTTATTTCCCTAATTTATTTCTCTTTCCATTTGAAGAGGTGTAGCATTCCAACAGTAATTTAGTTTTTCCGTGAAATTCCGTATACCGTCGATCGTAACTAAGGGGAGTCTCGTATAACGTCCTCGGTTTTCCATATGAAAATTCACCATAATCACGCTATTATGGTGTCTCAACTGTGGTTTAGAAAAAAAAGGAACAATGTTGATTCTACTACCTACTTACTTCATAGTTAGGTTAAATTTCGCCAGAAACCTTTTTAGTTCTCGTTTTCCCCTGCATTGTCATACAATTTTTTTCGAGCTCAGTTTTAGCTAGTTTTTCTGCGTCTACCGAGTAACCCGAAATGAATTCAAGACTTTTTAAGAAATCAATCGTTACATAATCGAGTGATCATTCGGCTCATCAAAACTGGAATGAGGTTTTAGGGACATAATGGGAATTAGGAACTTATGGCGCACCTCAAAACGGCAGATGGAGTTGCGTATAACTTATGATGATCCATCCTTGTAGTCCAGTCAATATA
>JAEMON010000001.1:10238194-10248464 GCA_030264115.1 Lygus lineolaris | reverse complement strand
ATATTGACTGGACTATTGTTGGAAGGGGACAATCCGGTATTGGTTATTTATAAAAATACTGATCTGATTCATATCAATCTAAAACAAGCATTTTTGGTTAATGATGAGAACTGATGAGGTGATCTATTGGGAATAGATCAGGGGTAACGTAAATGGCTGACATCCTCGGATGACGGTTTCGAAGTGAGATGTTAACATCGTCCTCTGGAACCTGGGAAAGGGATCGACTTCGACAGACTCCGTTGCAGAACCAGAGTGGGTGTGGCCGAGTATATGTGGAACTGGCATCTCCATTCCTTTCGACTTTTTTTTGTATGGGTGGTTTTTTCCTTTTCATTTGCCTCCTTTTTGCTCTGCAGTTGTCAAGGAGCATCTGCTGCAATTAAAACTTGTACCACATCCTCTTCGATAAAGTTTTACGCAGCAAACTCATGTGGGGCGTGTCCATAACATCACTTATAATCAATGCAATTTACGTTTGTTATTTTCCATAAGGAACCTTTGGAATCGAGCGCAGAAATGTTTTTGTAACCTCCCCTCAACACTTGATGTATTACGTTTCAAGATACGGAGAATCCAATAATCGGATGAATAAAAATCCGTCCGTACGCCTTTCGCACCATATAACTCCCAAATACATAATCCCATTTGGCTTATGAAGTAATACTATAATTTATCATCTGCCAGTAACTCAGCTCTTGATTCATTTCAAAATAGATTTCCTAACTGTCAGATGAACCCCTCCTTTTAGCGAATTTTTGAAGAAAATGAAGCTATTGCAATGGCTTCAAAATGTTAGTAAGGTTTTTGGTGTAATTTACCATCTTAAGCATAGGAACAAATTTATGGTATATTCGGAATCAGCGTGAAATGTCCTATAAGAATCACCCACCAAATTGGTTAAAATTATTCTTTGAAAATTGGCTCATCAACTCATGCTGCATGAATGGAACTTTTAATTTCAATCTGGAATTTTCTCCACTATTCTATCAAATTATTAGGAACTAAGTACGGTATATTTATGTTGTTATTATTGTAAGTTTGCATTTATTTCAAACATATTTGATCATTTGCTTTTATACCGGAATGTATACCTACTGCATCTAGTTGAACAAACTAAAACGGATTGAATGCTTTACGAGACGATTGAATTGTAAATCAGAAATACAACAGCCGGACCATTGGGCGCGCTATCACTTCATATGCAAATCTGAAAATGACCACGTACTGTTGAACGCGTGCCTGAACTATCGCCGGATGCTGTGGCGGCCAGCGGCCATAATATCCCATCAGCCGCCCCAACTGCATCCTATTTCGAGCTGTGAATCCTCCAGTTTGCAGGAACTGGTAAGAAGCAGTGACCACAACCAGACATGTCGCACTTGTTGGGTGAATTCCTGCGTATTCCCTCACAGTTGAAAGATCAGGGTCTACTCAAGTTTTTGTCATTTAAATGGTTTAACACTCTTCATTGGAATATAATATTACGTAACTACTCTTATCATACCACTAGACCTGTCCAGATATAATATTTCTATGGTACTGGGGTGGTTTGAGGGTGAAGAAGAATATTGGCGATCCTCGTATTATATCAGTTTAATGCCGAGCGCTTTCGCTCCTTAGAGCATCTTCAGGGCTAGTACAAATATAAAAACAGGAGGTGTATTACACTGTAGGTCTACAAGGTCGCAAGTTGAGTATCAACTAAAGAGAACTAAAACATAATTACTAGTATTAAGTAGTATTAAGTTAGGCTTACCTATGGGTTGCCTATATGCTTGTATATAGGACGTTATCATTTATTTTTGTTGTTATTTTTACAACACTCTTTCCCTCGGCCTCTGGGTTTTTGTGCATGGTTTAGTACTCAGTCTACATAATGTAGTTTGGGCCAAACCTATTGGATTGAGAAGTACATTAGGTAAGTAAATTGCATGAAATGGCACTTGATTTACATGTAGGTAGGGTGTGATTACTTACTTATGTTAGGTTGTCCATAAGTTCCCATGGTGGTTGACAATTTTATGTAGTAGGATGTTATGCAGAGTAACAAGGTTTTTAAGTTGGAAGGCTGTATCCAATTTGCATATTGGGAACAATGGGAACACGTTTTTGGTTTTGCAAATCACTGCCAATCAAACTACTTATCTTCATCTGCTAATTTTTTACAATCTTGTTATAAACTGATATAATACGAGGATCGCCAATATTCTTCCTCACCCTCAAACCACCCCAGTACCAGAAAAACTATGACACACACACACACCTTGCATATTTCTATGGTATCTTCTATCCTAACCTACTGTGGTATGTACGGAATACCTAATAGCCTGATTCCAAAATTGATTTAGTTTTTGACCAAATTCTAGAAGGAAAGGTTTCTCTATTCGATGTTTCATGTTTTTTTTTTTTTTTTTAGTGTTGTAGAACCCGCAATTATTTATTTGACAATCGATCTGGTTCTTTTTGTAATGCGTTCTCCCGACACCCATGGTGGTCCCTTCACTCGGATTTCGTTTTGCTGCATTAAAAGTTGAGAAAAACGGATAAAAGACATTTCTGATCCATAGAAATGGGCAATTTTAGACGTTCGCGTCCTCCAACTTAACTTGTATATACAGAACTTGTATATACTTCCGACAGAACTTGTATATATAAAAATTGAAGATCTCATGAGCTTTCGAACGAGATGCTATATGAGGAGTTTCTGATTGTCGGCTGGTTATGGTTAAGAAAGAAGTTTTGAGCTTCATAACCTTATTTTCGTACCTTGGTTGGAAAGGTGATTTCAAGGGTGATCGGTAGGGTGAGGTATAGGTTGATGACAAGTAACTTGATTCCCGTTCTGCAGTACGTTTAGCTGTGGGGTACAGACATTTCCCTGAAGGCGGTCTTGCCTCCCCCGACCAAGACAGGGTGGGTAAATAATCCTTGAGGTGGCGCGGCGCCTGGCATTCCCTTATGTATGGTGCTCGGCAATATCTAATTCCAGGTCCACGGCAAGCTACCCACCCGCAAGACACACTCGACAGGCAGCCTAGTTTACTACCGGGTGTATTAGGAGCCAGACAGGCGGTTTGCGGAGCCGGAATGCACTCGGTTCCTTCGGCTGTGGATGTCCACGTCTGTCCTGATGAGCTATGGGTTGCGTGGTTGGGTCTGTCATCCTGGGGAACCGCACACCCATCAAGACTTTTCACCTTCTATTCTACTCATCGACCGTCCTCTATCTAGGCTCAGAGAGTTTCCCCTCCAGACGGGAGCGGAGTAGATTTTTTCCTTTTGACGTAATCTTACACCTATTATGTGATTCGTTTTATCCCAAGTTCCGGTCATCGTCGAATACCCCCACATAGTACCTTTTTGAATAGCTTTCGTTTTGGACTTTCCGTTAATTATACCTATATAATATTTTTTCATAGTTATATATGTATTATTCCTAATCTGAATTAAGCCTTTTACTAACTGAATTCAACCCTCTGAAAGTGACAATGATAAACCATTGGTTTATTTCAGTTTGCGAAAGGTTTGATTCAGGTTGCGAATGCTATATATATAAGACCTGGGACCTATTACTTCCCCTCTTCACTCCTCTGGGACTTCCACTCTTCAAATTCACACTCAGCGCTTCGCGCACTAATTTATCTTCCTAAGGAACGGTTTTATCTTGAAGAGGAAACTGAAATGCTAGTTCCACGCTTTTTTGGCGTTTCTGTTCCTAAAGGTTACACGTGCAGAGTGCCAAGTGAATTGTCTGCATTTCAAATGAAGAGTTGCCAACATTTTTGTGGCCACACAAATGACTCCACGGTAGAATGGTATACTTTTAAAATTGGGTCTTACGTTTTATTACTTCGTTAAATTCAAAATTTTTTGCCCCAATAAAAAGAGGACAATTAAATCTTTCGATTGGTTATAAGGGTGGGGCAAGCGTATTAAATAACACCGAAGTTAGAGGCCATCGAAATACTCAAATTTGGGAAGAAGGAAAGGGAGGTTTGGACACAACAGTAATTTCCTATAGGAAATTTAACGCTCCTTCCAATGGTATATTTATTTTTCATTTTACACTGTAAATTAAGGGCGTTTTGGCTGTTTTAGTGATGTAAGGTCGAAATAAGAAACTCAAGAAATAAGGGGGTTGAAAAAAAAATGTCTAAGACACTTTTTGTTGGAAATTACCTGTACAATCAATTCCTGAAGTGTGGCCCAACTTAACTGTAGACACCCGTATAAATGTATAGTCTACTATTTGCGATTACGGGTTGGTAGCACTGGAATAAATACAACTCAGTAAATTTATTTCTACAATGCAAGCCAAGCGCGGCTCATCATCAGGCGAGGTACAAATGCCCCAAACATTTTTCGAAGATTCCAGGGGCCATCTTCAGTTTTTCTAGTACACAGCTCGAAGGAACGGAGACTAGAGCGATGAAAACCCTGATATCGAGAGTATTATTAAAAATAAGTCTCAGTACCTTTCTAGTGGCTCAATACCACGCGCGAATCTTTGAATTGTGAAAACTGATTTTTATTCGGCCTCGTTGTGCGGCGGATCGATAATCTGGAAATTTCCTCGTATTTTCCTCTCTAATGAGTTGATCAAACTCGGCCGCTCCCTCTGTGGTGGGATATTGGAAAACCATGTGGTAGTAAAACAGCAACAGCTTTGTAGGTGAACCGCCCGTGTAGGTGAGCTACACACTTTGTCGGTCCTGGTGTTGGGCTTTTCACAGCCGTGGCTTCCCTCCGATGGCGGCTGACGACAGGTGTGCACGAAGGCCTTTGATCTCTCACCCGATCATATTCCCCCCCTTAGAGAAGCCCCTGTCGAGTAACCCACTCACCGGTGCCGAACTCAATCAATCAATGCCCTCAATAGTCCTCCGGACAACTCTCTCGCTGGCGAAACAAAAAAGACCTTGAAAATATCTAGGCGACTTGTTGATGGATGGCGGAGCCTGGTCGGCTGCTTCATCACCTGTCACGTGCACTCTCGCGGACACCGTCCCTGTTCCGTGTAACACTGTTCCAAATCCGCGTCCTTCCACACAGAGGACACGGTGTTGTCTTGCGTGTGAAGACGTGGAAACATTGTAGCTCTGACACTTACAACCCAAGCCCACGGCCAATGAATCAATTCCTCCTGCTGGTGTACTTGTCGAGTCTTATCGTAGGTATAGAGATACTAACTTACTGTCACAACTGAGTCATGCGGTTTTAACAGAGTTGCAAGATTGCGTTTGATACGTTTCTGTGTACAGGCTGTCTACATTTAAGCTCCGAATGACTTCAGGAATTGATTCTACAACTTATTTCCTACAACAGTAGGAAAGGTTCACTTTTAAGACTTCGTTTTAGCGAATTTTCGAAGAAAATGAAGCTATTGCAATGGCTTCAAAATTTATGTAATGCAAAATTTTGATAATTTTCTTCATGGAAATCCGTTTCAGACCATTCTAGACCGATTCCTGAAATTCAACACTTTTTCATATATATATACATATATATTTATATATGTGTCACTCCAGACGATATCTGCCCGAGGGATCGGGATAAAAAATCCAAAAAAATGTTAAAATGTCAATAATATCAAAAGTAAGGCTGAGTTCGTTGGTCAGAATTTTTGGAGTACTCCAAGGGGTCAAATTTTGAAAATTTAGTTTCAAAAATCGCTAAAAAACGGGTTTTTGAGGTTTTTGGTGTGAAATACCATCTTAAACATACGAACATACGGTATATTCGGAATCAGCGTGAAATTTCCTATAAGAATCACCCACAAAATCGGTTAAAATTAT
Source organism: Lygus lineolaris (assembly GCA_030264115.1). Classification (NCBI taxonomy): domain Eukaryota; kingdom Metazoa; phylum Arthropoda; class Insecta; order Hemiptera; family Miridae; genus Lygus; species Lygus lineolaris. The sequence continues at coordinate 10,242,666 of JAEMON010000001.1, read as the reverse complement.
TCTTTGAAAATTCGCTCACCAACTCACCGCTGCATGAATGGACCTTTCTTTTCCTTTCGACCTCATATCACCAAATGAGCCATAACTCTCGTAACCTACTGTGTAACATTAGCAATAACATACCATTGGAAAGAGAGTTGTAATTTAAATAAGAAAAGCTTTATAAAAATGTACACAAAAATTATATGAAAAAGTCTTTGACAGTTGATTTCCAATGCTTAAAACTTTGCCAAAAACGCATTTGTCTTCCACGAATTTGTTCACTTCTACATCTAGATCTTCTAGTTTTTCACTGATGGAAAATTTATTTTTCTAGAAAAAATTGTGAATTTTTTGCACAAACTAACGCCGTCGACCAATTGTTTGCTAAGAAACGTGTATAATTGACGTATATCTAGGCAATAATATTTGGGGATATTACATACAACACTCATTTCTAGCAATAAATAAAAGCAATATTATGTGCGAAAGATGCGTACGCGATTTTCTTCCACGAAAAATCAATTTTTTATTAGTAAAAATGAATCAGGAGTGTCTTCTTATTCATTCAACTCTTTGGGCCGGAAATTTACCATTTTGCGTTGATCGTTGCATTATTGTTTGTGATTCGCTGATGTTTTGCTGCGGCCATGCCATTGGTAGCATTAACAAACCTATAATCGCAGTGACATCCCAGACCATCTCGCTTGACACTTTTATGGTGATCCAAACGGATCCGGTTGGCTAAAATGTTGGGGTCGGGGGTCCTGGAGAGTTGCTAACAGTGATAAACGGGGGGACCTAAATTTGCACTTACAACTTACGGAGTACCCATAGGACATGGGGGCCCAAATGGGCCAACTTAATGGGAATAGGTCTTCGTGGTGAGAGGTTGGGTGGGCGGATTGCCTCCTGGAATGTCCTTGCCACCTCCTACCCGTATCTCCTGAACAAAAAGTTATCCGGTGGTGGGAACTGCTATTGCTGCTATAGAACTGCTATTTACACGCTAATACTTTTTCATATTAATTACGTATTATCTCTTTTATCTACTACAAGGAGGTGTTGGTACGTCAGTTGGTGAACCAAAACTGGTAGATGCCGTAGTACTGGTAGTTTAATGGTTGTAAATTAATTTTCCTCGATGATTTCTTGACTGACGATTAAATCCTGTTGACAAAGAGTCTCTCATCAAGCAGGTACTAAATGTACGTCGGCTAACTAGAGTAATTCATGGATATTATTATAGTACCTAGTTATTGTCTTGACGATTCTTTTTTTTTAAACCATCAAATACCTACATATTTGCCGGGTTCTTCCACTGACTCCAGATCTGGCCTTTACTGCCTCATAAATCCTACGATTACGATTGTAGTATTGCGTCGCAATCTTGAAACGTATTTTGACTCATCGTGTCATTTCGCGATCTTTTCTTTCGATAACCAAAAAGTTACTGCCCTGAAAACTCGTGGGAATCCGAGACGCAGGACAGAACATGATGTTTAGTGATGATTTGGAATGAATAACTCCAAACTGGTTCTAAATGAGTCTCAACCTTCAGTCTTTGCTCAGGAACATATTCCTGGCTTTATTTTCAAACCTCAATGTTCATTTGCATAAATTGTGACTACATTTGAACAAAAAATGTCATAACGATCATATGAATATACGAGCATCTAAAAATATGTTCACAAAAACGGTGCTAACCTCGCGGAAATTTATTGAAAAAACAAAAAAACAAAAAAAAACGGGAGCTTCTCAGAACTTTAGACATCTGATCAACTTTGTTCAAGTTTGGGTCTGTAAATCCCTATGTATTTACGTGTGTATTTATGCACGCATCTCTCTAAGGATTTTGTTGAAATTCTCTCCTACTTACTCAATCAAGTAAAAACAACTTCCAACTTCCCGCATCTCCAGGAAAATATCCTGAGGGCCGAAACAAGCGTTGAATTCCAGTAGAATGTGAAACTTGCATGGGTAGAAATTTTGCATTTTGACCCTCAAAATCTGATTCAGCGCCCTTCAAAATCCCTAGATTAACTCCCTAAATTACGTCTGGTTTAAACAGGAAACAGGTTGAAACGGAGCGCATGACGTCATTTAGATTACAAGACCCATTTTAGGTAAGTTTCAATAATCGGATGCCCATCATATAGCACCTTTTTGGAGAGCCCTCTCTAACATCTTTCAAACGTTCTTTGACACTTATTTTTCAAAATTCGGCCCCTTGGAGTACTCCAAAAATGTTGGCCAACGAACTATGCCTTTCTTTTATTATTATTGACATTTTGAATTTTTTAAATAGAATTCAGGGTCAGATATCGTCTGGAATGAGATACATAAATAAATTTATACATGTATAAATACAGACGTATGAACAATTTTAAAATCCTAGTATCGTTTAATGGTCTGAAACGGATTTCCATGAATACAAGAAATATCCATATTGAAGTAAACCATACAATACCATACCATAATAATCATACCATACCAATATAATTATGGATATGGTAAACCATACCTTAATTAGTACCATATTACAATACCATACCATAATATACAATACCATACTATACCATAATATAATAACCATACGATACCATACCATAATAATTATGCCTTACCATTCCATAATTGAAATAACCATACAAGAAATAACCATATTGAAGAAATTGTTATACAAGTTCCCCATTGAAGAAATAACCGTACACGTTTCCTGTTGCCAGTTTTCGGGTTTCTACTGGTGAGCAAAGTATTGTAAAGCCTCTTACCCGATGTTACCCGACTCAGTATTGACACCATAACAAGGTCGGGGCCATTAACCGTTCATTCATGTGGTTTAAAATTCAGTCGAAACTCACCTCCTCCGGTTGATTAGGTCCCAGAAATTTTCTTTCAGGATGATTGCAATACATTCTGATCAAGTGAGGAACGTTGGGTATGTTCGGAACAGGAGCTGCACGTTGTAAATTTTTCATCTTTTTGACATAGAGTGTGTGATTGAAGCATTCAATTTGTTCACTCTTTACATACCTATGCGCCCTCCTCAATGCTGCTACTTACTGTGGGGTTCACTGTCTTGCCACGTTCATATCCAGAAAAACTATATATCTTGTACTACTTGGAAAATCCAAATTGATAGTTGTGTTAGGACTCTGCTGTATCAATTTTTACAAAAAGCGGGGAAACGTCATATCTCTCGGTGTTACTGCTTTATCCTGACAACCGTTATCCGACATGAAGAGCTCGCTCGTTTCATCGATATTTTCTTGAAAATGTTTGGTAAGTCCCTGACGTTGGACCCTGTCGGTTGGTCGGTAGGGCTCACTTACTTGAAATGTAACCAGCCTGTAATGAACTGGCCTTTCAGCGGAGTAACAAGCAATGATTGACCTCTCGCGTGCGGGGGCTGGCGTGTACTGCCATTCACATAGCTCCCATCATAACTCCCCTCTTCTACCTATTACCTGTGTATTAGAGTTTCAAAATAGCCGGGTACACTCTTATCCTGTACGTGTACGCAGGTGGGATTGATCGTTTTCTATGTTAGTATCCATTGTGTTCCATGAGCATGACTTTTCGCCTCTCATTTGTGATGATCGCAGTCTTGGTTCATCCCGTTCTATGCAGTGTTTCTCTCTTCCTATTCTCTTCCCCGCTCTCTGTTTCTTGAAACTCGTCAACTTCGTACTGCTATTGTGCCCAATGATTTTCAATAATGAACCTTTGAAATCGAGCGCGAAAATATTTCTTAAATCCCTCATAATTTGATGTTTTATGTTTCGAAATACGTATAGAATCAGAAAATCGAATTAAAAAAATTAAAAAAAAAATGTTCCAGTCATGCAACACGAGTTGATGAGCGAATTTTCAAAGAATCATTTTACCCGATTTGTTAGGTAATTCTTTAGGGAATCTTTTGCTGATTCCGAATATTTCATATTATATGTTCCTAGGTTAAGATGTTCATTTACCTTCAACCTCAAAAACATGTTGTTTTACCCTTAATTTTCAAAATTTTTCCTCTAAACTAATCTTTTTTTTTTTTTTTTTTTTTAGCGTGGAACACGCTTTAGCCATGAGCTAACTGATAGAAAACGTTTCGCTATCGAGGAACGAAAATGCGACCCTGAAGTAGCTCTTGTTTTTCTGATGCTTTTCACGTATAACCAATCGTTGCTAGGGAAGTACACCTTCATAAAAATCTTCCACCACTCGTTGGAAAGCTCTGAATTTATTACACATCACACCACATCTCATCCTGCCAATTTCTCCCTCCTTCCACATCCTTCAGAAGATTATACTGGCACGTAGGTAAACAAACAAAGTCTGTCGGTGGTCGAAGTTTTCAGTTTGGCATTATGATAGGTACCTTCACAACAAATAAAGCACGCTAGTAGAAGCATGTTCCATGTTTTTTTATTTTTTTTATTTTAGCCAGTAGGGCTGAATGGGGAATTATCATCAATTTTGCTTCCGAGTCTACCAAG
>JAEMON010000001.1:10205234-10216403 GCA_030264115.1 Lygus lineolaris | reverse complement strand
TCACCAACTCATGCTGCATGAATGGAACTTTTTTTTAAGTATATGAGTGCAGGTAAGGAAAGTAGTGTGATGCTCAGCACGAGACATTTATTGCATTTTTTTTTCAAGCTCTTCAAGTGTGGCGATTTATTCCGTGCATTGCTGTCTACTTGGGAGGAGTCGATTGTATTTTGGCGAGCACTCGAAACCTGCCGGGGCTCATCAGAGCACGTTCACTAGATATACTCGTACCTACCTGTTGGAACAATCCTATTATACCCGCGCACTCCTGGCGATGCTTTTGTTCTACCCTGCAGTTGCACTGCGGACTGCAGCGCTCCCTACCAGTTTGTGAGCCGTTCCGAACCTTGTGCCGATCCGGCTGAAAGGGGTTGTGTCCACATCTTCTCCCCATAATGAGGGAAACAACGGAAACCACTCAATTCGTGCGGGCGGCTGCGGTGAATAGTTTGCTCCTCTTGTACACTTGAGCGAGTGATTAGTTAATTCAAAGGAAGGTCGGGTGTCTCATTGCGCCGACAAACACCCTCTGTATTCCGACCCATTCAAGGGAGGGTTTTCATACGAACAGTGCGCTGGTGTCACGTTGGTGGGCCACCTCCCATCTGTAGCACAGGAAAAAGTGGACGGTTGGCTTTTTCGGGTTCTGAGTTGCAAATTGGTACAATGAATATGTAACGATAAATAACTAGGTATACACAATTTTCATCACAAGAGCCCGAATTTTCAGGCAATTACCACTTCTGGGTCTTCTGGGTCCATCAAGGTTACGGAGTTTTGTGATCACATTTGGGAGGCCAACAATTTTGCTCTTTCAAAACCCAAAAACTCAAATTTCACGTTTTGCACATTCTTGAACTAATTTCTCTTCCTAACGTCCGTAAGTGTATGCATCCACAAATCCTTGCAACTCGCATAACTTCCACATTTTTCATCCATGCAGAATGCACTGAAATGGCTGGATACAGCATCTTTCTTTTGACATTATTGCAATTTCACACCGTTGTGGATTTGTTCAAACCGTTTCTGAAGTTGGGTATCATCTGGATGGACTTATAGAATAAAACAAATAAATATCTACAAAGAATGAAGTAATTAACTTCCGGGTTCCATCGTAGATAGTTTGAAACGGATTTCCATTAATTAGCGAATTTTCGAAGAATGGCAATGGCTTCAAAAGTTTTGTAATGCAAATTGTTGACAATTTTCTTCATGGAAATCCGTTTCAGACCATTCTAAAACGATTCCTGAAATTTACAGTGATACATATATATATATATATATATATATCACTCCAGGCGATATCTGCCCTAGGGATCGAGATGAAAAATCCAAAAAATATTTAAAATGTCAATAATATCAAAAGTAAGGATGAGTTCGTTCTCCAGAATTTTTGGAGTACTCCAAGGGGTCAAATCTTAAAAATTTAGTTTCCAAAATCGCTAAAAAACGTGGTTTTTCTTTTCGAGGTTTTTAGTGTGAAATACCATCCTAAACGTAGGAACATATGGTATATTCGGAATCAGTGTGAAATTTCCTATGAGAATCACCCACAAAATCGGTTAAAATTATTCTTTGAAAATTCGCTCACCAACTCATGCTGCATGAATGGAACTTATCTTTAGTTTTCTGTGCCTTATGTCAAATCAACACTAAGTGCCTAGGTCCTGTGGTTTTCATATTCGAGCGGTTTTGAATTCACTTCTATTGGGCAGCTGGGCGTCAATATTTTGACTGGACGTGCAGTTACGAGCTAGAGTGCGCCTATAAGAGAGTGTCCAGCCTCAGGGTTAGATGGAAACACTCCCTCTCACTTGTACATCTGGTAGCGTCAACAATTTGACGTTCATATAATTTGCTCAATAGCGGTCAATGGTTGAGAGAGTTGCCAGATTGTTCCTGGGAAGCCAACTCGAAGAGAGAGGAAGGAGTTGAATGGAAAACGTGTTTTGTGATCACCTAAACTGACATTGTAGCGGTTATTGTAGTTTTGGAAGTTTCCTTTCCCAGTATTTAAACGAGAAATAAATTGCATCTTAACTCCAGCGCAACACAATCAATCTATTTCGTATTTGCTCGCAGAGACGTTCCAGTAATTTCAACGTGAAATGAAATATTATTCGCCTTGTTTCATCATGTGTGTTCGCAGTATATACTTGACTAGGTATATATTATACTTCAAATGTTGTAAATTGAATAGCAATTTTTATTGATTAAAGTCAAATGATTGTATGTATATCTAGTTGCCTCCATGGATACTCCTAAAACCTGCGAGTATGTAACGTTTGTCTTCAAATCATACAGCTTTCAAAGTTCGCAAATAATTTTACAATAAACAAGTTCAAGCGCAACACACATAAATCCCTCGTGAAACAAGTTAGGACAGGAGAGAGGGGGGGGGGGGCTGGTCCAGGTTCAGTTGTTGAAGGAGGTGCTCACTAGTATTCTCGTCGCCTACCAAACTCTATGCGTATTCTTCGGAAAGTCTTCTGTAGGCATGGAAAAGTTGGAGTGTTTCCCGATTAAGTCGAAACTTGACAATACTCATTTCGTTACAGCGGATGAACTGAGAGGCGAAGAGGTGCGAGATATCAGGCTTGCAGGACGGGAGAACGCGAACCCATAGAAAGTTTGATAAAGCGTACAGAAAAAGGAGGATAGTAAAGTTTGTCTGAGTGCTTATAGTAATATTAAAAATGGGATTTCATGACGCAATGGAAGTTTTCTGAAGGCCTGTCCTGATGCAGTTGTGGTATACGATCATAAATAGAAATGAAAGAAAATGGCATATGGCGAATTCATGTAAAGATCAAGAGACTTCACTGGGTTTAGTCGAACATATGGAAACATACGACAGTGGGTTATTTTAATGTCAACTGTTGCAAAACAAAATTAAACGAGCCGCTGTGTAACACCTGAATAAACATGAGCGGATGTTTCAGTCAAACGAACAGCTTCCATGCAGCTGGCTCGCTCGGCATCATGTTCCATCGTTATAAGTATGACTCTTGAAAATGTGGGAACTTGACTATTTTCATTGTTGGTTCAGTATAGGGACATCTTACTGGCTTATTGGGTGATGCGTTTTCAAGAAAAACCACATCATATTAACCAATTTTTATTTCCGGTGACATTCAATTTTACTGATGTTTGAATCCTTGTCACGTCTATGCATGAGGCAATTCGTCATAGTGATACATGGGCAAATACCTACTACATGTAGGTAAATTGTAGATGGAATCAAGCAAAGTACGTGGGTTTGTGGAGAATCAGTGGTTATTGGAAAGAGGTTAGTTAAACTTCTTAAGCCTTCATCTAATTATTAATCGCTACGCCTACCCTTGTCACTTACACTATTCCCCTTCCACTCACAACTATTACTAAAAACGTATTCCAAGTTGGGTTGGCAGTATAGCTTCCTCATTTTGGTTTATTATTTGCATACTACCACACCTCTCGGATAATAATAATAATAATAACAGGTAGGCATGTACATACTCATTGTACCTACTCGTCGAATTGTGAACCTCGCTATATTATTATGGTAGGTACTTACAATATACAAATGGGATCTTTACAAATAGATGATCTATATAGAAAATAATGAATCTCTCTGTAATAATTTGCAGCGTTTTGTAACATGGGCGTATAGAATCAGTTAGTCAATATTTCCGAATAAAATTTCCGTAGTTAGTAGATTTTATTCCAAGTTTTCTCCACCTCAGAACTATAAATTACTTTTTTCTGTTTATTAACAGTGTTTTTCCATTTCAAATAACAATACAACGGCAGGAAAAATGTGATTTTCTCATACACGATAATTCCCCATTCACGTTTGCGCCTACACACTAGCTAACATTGGTCCAACGGCGGTGAAATTAACAGGGGACCTTGGAAGGGCTAACCCGCACAATCAGTGACAATTTCATTAAAATCTGACCGTTATGTAGATCCTTCACAGGTGTGGTAGACCAGAGGCTCTTCGAGAGATGATTTTGGGTCGTACTTCGTAGTAGGTACCTTCGGTAGGATTTTGTGAAATTAGAAAGATAGTAGGTCGTTTCCTCTCCATCTTTAATTCTGCTTCCTCACTACCGAAGGTAGGAAGCATGTATTCGTGCAAGAAATAAAAAACAAAATTTGTCCTCCAAAATCAAGATTTCCACTTGCTTTTCAGAGCTTTCTTAACAATTTTGGTTCCGTGTCTGTCTGTCCGTCCGTCTGTCTGTCGGTCTGTGGTCAATTCCTTGTCCCAGGCAAAACTATATAAAGATGTGGTCCGAATTTGATGAATTCTCAGGGATTGTGCGGGTTAGCCCCGTGACGGTCCCCTATCAATTTCATCGCCATCGGACCACTAGTAGCGTGAGCGCATTCGCAAACGTGAATTTCCTGTAACCCTTGTATCTTCGCTCCTAATTGGCCTATTTCGCTCAAATTTGCAGGGTAGTTATGGAATGACATCAAGACAATGACCTAGGAATTTCATCACGATTGTATCAGCAATAGGTACTGCGCAAGCGCAAACTTGAAATTCGATGTCATAGGCGTATCACCGGAACTACTCGACCAATTTCGTGAAATTTTCAGGGATTACTCGAGTTATACCCTTGAGGGTCCCCTATGAATTTCATAACCATCGGGCCACTATTAGCGTGTGCGCATGCGCAAACGCGAATTCCCTGAAACTACGATTTCACTGTTCCTAATGGACCGATTTCGCTCAAATTCGGAGGGTAGTTGGAGGTTAACCATTACCTTTTAATTTCGCTATTATGGATTCATGCGCTATTATGGAATGAGTTGCATAGCCATAACTCCGGAACTACTCGACCAATTCTGGTGAAATTTTCAGAGATTGTTTAGTTCCAAATTAATTTAATAGCCATCGGACCATTAGTAGCATGTGCGCATGCGCAAATGTGAATTTCCTGAAACTATGATTTCTCAGTTCCCAATGAACGGATTTTACTCAATTTTGGAGGGTAGTTGAGGGCTGTCTCCAAGACAATTACCTATGAATTTTGCCACAATTGGATAAGTGATGGCTACTGCGTATGCGCAGATTTGAAAGTTATTGTCATAGACATGCTCCCAACTCCGAAACTATTGTACCAATTTCAATGAAATGTCACTAACTGATTCTATACGTCCATGTTAGAAAAGTGAGGAAGCTATACTGCCCACCCAACTTGGCAGACGTTTTTTCACATAGGTAGGAAAGATCGGGGCAGGTTTTCACCGTGGGAGTTGTCTCAGTGCTAAATAGTTGGTAATTTCTGAGTCGGCTAGGTATATAAAACGAAACAAGAATCTTCCTCTATTAGGTTCCCCTAACCATACGTGATTTCCATAACATAGATGGCTGGAAAAATATAGCATACTTTCCTTTGGACGATGACGGATTTCAAAATTAAATACCTCAGTGGTTTTCAGTGATGCATACGGAATGCATGCGATTTCCATTATCGACAATTTATTACTGATTTGGGCTCCATTTCACACGAGCGAGCAATTGTAGTTTTGATCATAAGGTTCTTATCGAATCTAATCATGTTTGTTCTTCTGTTGCAGGTGAGTATCTGAGCCAACAACTTGGGAGAGCTTTCGTGGTATGTTGGATTCCTTTGTGGGCGAACGCTAGCTAGTAACAACACACGTAACAATAATAGTATAATATTGAAACCTGGCTGAAGTCAAGGTGCTGCGTTATTGATAGGACTGTGGTATACCTCATTATCCTTGTGAAGTACTTCTCTTTGTTCTCAATTTCCTACTACGCACCTGATGTTCATGAATTATTCAAGCTGACTAATGAGTCACCTATTTAATGAATTGAGAAATTGATAAGGTAGTTCGAAATTTATAACACTCAAATTGAGTATAAACTACAATAATGGTCTCATTAATGACCTCATTCATAAATAATTATCATGTGAATAAGTGCGTAGAGCAGGTTTTGATACTTCAATTTTAACGAAATTCTCATCTCATTAAATGGTAAAATTTTCTGTAATTATTAGGTTACGTAACTCATCTAACCTCATTGGACACTCGGGTCTACTACAGGACGAAAACCAATATACGACTTCAAAACTATTACCGTGTCCCTGGTAGACACCAGCCTTAGTGAAGAGATCCATTATTGAAATTGTGTAGTATAAATCGTGGATCGAATTAACTTGAAACGAAATTAGGAATTTACGACCTATAAGTGCATGAATTATGAATTATTTTAATGTCGTAATAAGCTATTTACCCTCGCGGTGCGATGATCACCATATTAAATTATACGTTGTTGGTAATTAACATTATTGTGGGTAACTGACTCGTGGGACATTGTTTCCGATGCATTAGGCGCTTATTTACGTCGTATAATCTATCACTTATTGTACCCGAAGGTTCTTCCTCTGCATTTTCATAAAATAAATTTATGGAATGATTAAACCGAGAACACAAAATTGCATTCGAGACTCAATGTATTTTAGAGAATAACAAATTGTAATAATTCATTAATTCTTACTAACTTACCGTAGTTTTACGCTGTTACGTGTATTTATGTAATATTTTTTTCGTCTTCTAGGTTTAATTAGGTTTACTCTTTCCGTTCGGGTGGTTCATAATTTATTTGAAATTTATCACCTTACACAAATAAGGCACTCGTACTTACTGCCATCGCCATCCGTAATGTTTACTCGTCACCGTTTTCAGGATTCAACTTGTTATTTGGAGGTCCATTATTGTTGGCAATTTTAACCTGATTCTGAATGTGCCCACGTCATGTTCCTATTATGTAGAACGGCCAATAAACTCGATTTTCCCCAAAACCGCTATAAAAATGCCCGAATTTTTTAAAGCGATTTTTGGCTCTCAAAATTCAAGTATATCTGTTTGAAATTTTGTTTGTGGGGCGTATTAATACCTACTAAAACAAATGTAGAACTGAAGCCCATCCTCTACAAACGTAAATATTTAGGTATGGAGTTCTACACATCCTTCAAAAACCTACAAATTTAATCGGTTTACAATTACTGTCTGAAACCGAAAAAATTGGAAACAAGTCAAGCTCTGATTCAATGATGAAAGTGGTCATACCAGCATAGGGTTGATTGTCCGTCATCAGAATTGGTTGGGCAAACGCATTTCGAAACTAAATTTGTTTTAGCGAATTTTCGAAGAAAATGAAGCTATTGCAATGGCTTCAAAATTTTTGTAATGAAAATTTTTGATAATTTTCTTCATGGGAATCCGTGTCAGACCATTCTAAAACGATTCCTGAAATATGTATATATATATATACTAGTCACTCCAGACGATATCTGCCCGAGGGATCGAGATAAAAAATCCAACAAAAATTTTTAAATGTCAATAATATCAAAAGAAAGGTCAAGTTCGTTGGCCAGAATTCTTGGAGTACTCCAAGAAGTCAAAAAACGCTAAAAAACCTGTTTTTTGAGGTTTTTGGTGTGAATTACCATCTTAAATATAGGAACATATGGTACATTTGGAATCAACGTGAAATTTCCTATAAGAATCACCCACCAAGTCGGTTAAATTGTTCTTTGAAAATTCGCTCACCAACTCATGCTGCATGAATGGAACTTTTTGTTAATTAATAAGGCTGTAACCACTCAACTTCCATGTTGTACTATGTGGTTGAAACCGCCCAAGTCTCTAGAACCCATAGAACCAACGGGAAATAATTACATGTATAATTGAAGTGAATAACTAACTAGCAACTAATTAATATAATTAAACAACTGAAAAATTAGTTTCAAGGCATTAACTAAATTAGTTTCTAGTTAAATATTCACTCCAATTACACATGTAATCAATTCCCGGTTCCATCGGATTCTATAGAAACTCAGGCGGTTTCAATCGTATAGTATAACTGGTGTGTCAAGTGGTTATAGCCTTATTAATATCCAAAACAAAATTAGTTTCAGAATGGCGTTTGCCTATCTGTGTCCATCATTTACGATTTGCAACATTGATCGACACAATCGTTTCCAGAAGCATCACGAGAAGGAAATGTTGGAAATACGGCACATGCATGATGTTCATGAATAGAGAAACCGTAATTAGTAAAAATGATAGTACGATATTTAATATTTTTAGTACCTATTGTAGTGGATTGCGAAATACGCAGGGCCCTTACGAAAGGGGTCTTCATCAAGAAGATAGGGCAGTAGTGGATAGTAGTATGACTTAATCATTGTACGAAACAGCGTCGTTAGTAGGGAAGCATGTGGAGAAAAGGGTTCGCCATCAAAATAGAATGGCAGATGGGATGGCGGACGATATTTCAGAGAGCTAAAACAGAGGACAATGAGGAAAATTGAGGGGCAAGAACGGCGGTAGTGAAGGAAATCGGGGTTAATGAGTCTGTGCCAAGAATGGTCGAAAAGGCTGGCTGAGGGTGGGGTGGTGAATGCGCTTCTGGGCATAACTCCAGGAAACCATGAGGTGGAGAGTCAAAGAGAAGAGATTGAGGGGAGAACGGGTAATCACTTCTGAATGGGAACCCCGATAGACCTACCCTTCCCTTACGCCATCAGGCCTTCGAAACCCGGACGAAAAATCCCACCGAAACATGCGACCCCGCTTAAAGTCATCGTTAGGGCCGTAATTCCGTAAATGACGAAGTGGCTGGGGGGGTTAGGGTGGGGGAAACGGGCGCCGCCAGGTATAAGAAGCAGTTTTATTCTATGGAAATTTGGAAATCGCCGAATCGTGGCTGCGATGATCACCACTTCTTGGTTTTACTGGCGAAACCCCCCTTGAAATTTGCATTCAACATTTTCGAGGTGCTCGAAACTATATATGCAAAATGAACCATGAAAATAAAAAATATTATCATTCTTACAGGGTTGGAATCGTAGTATTCCGCAACTCCATCTTCCTTCTGAAGGTAAATCAATTTTAGTTTTCGCGGGTTGGCCGTAAGTGGCCCGGTAGTCGATTGCGCCGAAAAACAGCCTTCTTTTCGTGATTCTTTCAAGTAGTAGGTCTACCGGAGAGCTTTCCAAAGGGGTGCAATGTGAATGGTCAGAAAGGGAACGCAAGTGGGTGGAAAAGGGAAGGAAAAAGCGCTTGACGTAGTCAGCAAAGAATCTCCCTCTCACTGGGGAACCAAGTGGGGCCTTTTTTCTGTAGCTCATTCCCACCAAAAAACTAGGTTTCCGGTACTGAAATGCTGGATCCGATTCTGAGGTCAAAATCAGGAAATTTCGACCGATCGCTATTCATTTGATCGATCAAGAATATAATAGAAAAATCGATGCCAGCCAGTAAATCACAATTTGTTAGGCAAAACTGTGACTATTATTCTTTGGTATATACCAATGCAACTGTCTCATACCTTAAATAAATACCTCTTCCACAACCAACAATGAATGCATCCCAGAAGGAAATGGTCCCTCCGTACCATCACAAGAATCATATGATTCTCATGTTTCTCATATTTTGCCTCCTCGTATCCACAACTTGATTGTCGGTATATTTCAGTGAACTCAGTTAATAGCATCACTGCTAAATTCATCGAAATCAGATGAAATGTGTGGAAGCTATGCGTGTTGAACGGACTTTGTTTGCGCTTGCGCAGTGGGTAATATAGATCGAACTTCGTAGGATATCATCTAGAGGTCAGTATCCAACTATATTCACCAATTCCGATCGTTAAACTGTGAGAAATGAGCATCACCCGTGGGTATTTATGAGTCTCACTCTAGATGATATCTCTTCCTAGGTACCTATGCTCTATTAAATATATCTCTATTAAATATATCTCTTCCTAGGTATGCTCTATCAAATAAAATCCAAAAAATTAAAATGTCAATAATATACAAAGAAATAATGTGTTCGTTTGCCAGCATTTTTGTAGTACTCTTTTTGAGGTCTAATTTAGTATATTAATGGTAATACACCGTGATTTTTAGGTTTTTGGTGTAAAATACCATCTTAAACATGAGAATATACGGTATATTCGGAATCATCGCAAAATGTCCTATAAGAATGACCCACCAAATATCAAAATTTTCATAATCCAAAAATCGCTAAAAATAGGTGGAAATGAGTCTTTGGAAATTCGCTCGTCAACGTATACTGTATGACTAGAACTTTTTCATATGTAGGTTGGTATATATTTATGTGAGTCACCCCAGATGGCAACTCATCCTAGATATATAAGCTTCAAAAAAAAAATTCAAATGTCAATAATATACAAACGTTTGTTTGCCAGTTTTATTCGGAGTGCTCTTTTGTGGGTCTAATTTTGTAAATTAAGGGTAAAAAACGTGTTTTTGTTTTTGGTGTAAATTGCCATCTTAAACGTAGGAATATAATGGTAAATTCGGGATATGCGCAAAATTTCCTATGAGAATCACCCCTCAAAAATGTAAAAAATCTCGTAGTTCAAGAATCGGGTGAAATGGTTATTTGAAAATTCGATCATCAACTCATGCTGCCTGCCTGGAATTTTTCGTCCCGAGTGATCGTGAGAAGTCGAGTTCCCACCAACGAAGGTCAAGAGCCTGTGCTGTGCGGCCGACCATCGCGCCGCGCCAGAGGTTAATTTTCCTCGGCGTCGTCACAAAGCGCGTCGCGTCGCCCCAGTGACAAACTACGCGCCGTAATGTGAGCATTAAAGAGGACCGGAGGGAGTGAGAAGTGGGAGGGAGAGAGAAAGATGGCTAGAGTGTGAAGGAGAGAGAGAGAGAGAGAGATGGAGCGTGAAAGGGTTGAAATCGCGTGAAATGACTCACGGCCACCCGTCCTCCTGTTTTCCGCATAAAGGAATATTCTTAGCGGACTTTTGTTTCTATTCTGGTTGTTTTTGTGGCTGTTTTGAGAGCCGCAGGTCTCGGAAATACTGGCTCATCCCAACCGTACTGGAGCATCAATGAGTTGTACCACTGCGATTACCATTTTCGCATGAGTATTGTAAATTCAAGGGGAGCTGTCCATATTTCGCTAGACATCAAATCGCCTCTCTATGTCACCAATTTTGGGCACCCGTTTCAGATACAATGTTTTACAATGTATTACAATGCTTCGCCTGCACCCGTTTCAGATACAATGTTGAAAATTTGCTAGTGGTTCACCGAGCCATGAACTGGTAGGGAAGGACCTTTAAAAAAAAGTCTGCCAAGTTGGGTGGGCAGTATAGCT
>JAEMON010000001.1:10168919-10193192 GCA_030264115.1 Lygus lineolaris | reverse complement strand
GGGGGTTGACAAAGTCAAGCTCCGCCCCGGGTACCACAAGGCGTAGCTACGCCTCTGAATGTCTCTTCTTCATTAATTCCCTGACGAAATTCATGTTCACTGGAGAGAGATCTGATTCATGCAGACCACTGATTCTCAGCGCCACTGATCTATGCAGATGTCTATAAAGGACGTACCTGTTCGAGGGCTGGGTTTACCACCACGGTTGACGGGGTGTCACGCACCGCTGACGCTCCAGCCAAAGGTGCCAGCCCGCTGTCGTCGCCTCTCTGCCTGCGCCCTTAAGCCCATAAATAAATTAGAATTAATTGGGCTACGGAATCTAATAAACAATCGCGAATCAGGAAGGGCACACCAGAAAATCTCCTCCAGTCTAACTTTTTAGCGCCGTTTTAATTCAGGGATTCACCCTAGCAGTTCCGACTCGCGCCTACGAACGACAAACAACGTCAAATCTCCTCCCTCCCCGAACTTTGATTTGTAATGAAGTGAACTTCCCATTTGCCTCTTTTGTTTTGCGTCAGATTAGCCCTTTCCCCTGTTTATTATTTACGGTCTGAAAGTTCCCCTCCTGGGGATGATTGGGGTTGAGAAGTTGCTACCGTTATTTTGAACAACTTCTTCGCTCCGTTTCATGCCTCCTAGCCCTGTCCTCTTGTTCAGTGTGTCCCTCGGTATCCTGAAACTTTAAATAATTATGCTTGTTCTAGAACGGGGAATTACCTTTCGAGTTCCCTTCACCGCCGAGACTCGTTTTTCAAAATTAGATTCACCCAATTGAAAAAAATCTTTCGCTTTTAATTCTTCCTCCACCAAGTATATTTTGTCAAGTCGCATTGCGGGGAGTTTTATTATTCGAGGAGTTCGATTGAATCGGAAAACGGTGTCAACAACTTGAAGGGAAACTACAGGGCATGATGGTGCTACCCTTCATGATTTTTCTACGGTCAGCTGGTGAATGGAAATTCAAATATTATATTGCTTCCCTACGTGATTCATTAGTTTTTTGAATAGTTTTCCTTCATCCTGAACGATTCTTTTGAAGTATCTCTATTCGCCTTGAAGGAGGCTGGGAAAAGGGCGCATTTCACCTACTCACAAAAAAAAGCGCTTTGAAAAAACCCGCACCAAAGAGTTCACCTTTTACACTACCCCTCATCAAATTGAAATTTCGAGAGCATTCAATCTAGATGGCAGTGAATCGGAATCTTTTCGAGTTTCATTTCAAACATATTTTAGTCTATCTATTCTTCTCTATTAATTCAAAATTGTAACAGTAACAGCCATAAATTTTGTTAATCATAGTCCCGACAATGAAATAGTCTTGCTATATTATATAGACGTTACTGTATAAATATATTGAATACAACAAAACAGGGCTTCATGAGTGGTCTTGCTCTTAATCATTCTCATTCTTGTAATAATGAAACAATGTCGTTGGTTGATCAGACAATTGGAACTTCAAACCCAATCATCCCCTTTTGATATTGAAACCTTGATATACGATGTGGATTGGGAACAATTTCAGTTCCGATATTATCCCTCCAATATTTCACGATTCTAACTGATTCCTGATCTAGTTGAATCGAGTTTCAGCTCATAACTAGGCGTTCAACTCCAATTCATCCTTCTCAATAACTTGGCTACAATACCGTTCTCCATCATCCTCAATACCAACTTCCTGCTAATCCCATTTCCCATTACGGAGCTCTGCCAACATCTCATTACCACAAATCTGAGGCCCGTTCTGGTGTTTAGGCCGCGGTTCTTGAATAATAGCTTAGTTCCAACAGTCCTCAGACGGTGCTCAGAAAATGACCGACCAACTTGAAATGCGCCCCAACTCACTGTTCTCGGCGAACCTGATGGTTATTGGGTTCCTATATTTCAACAATTACCATTTCAGGAATTTTCTGGAACAATTTTGCTGGTATTTAAAGTTGCAATGATTCATGCTCTCCATTGGTCCGCCACAGTCCAACACAAGCTAGTCGGATTGCGACTTTGTGTTCTTTGCTCTATCTGTACAGATAAGAAATCTTTCTATTCGCCCTTTTAAGAAGTCTGAATTTGAGAAATTCTGAAATTCACCCGAATTCGACGTAATTTTTGTATTGCCTTAGACTTCTCATATTTTGACATTGATTTGGTGCAATATTCTATATGAACGTAAAGGATCTTCAATTATTATATTTCAAGGTAATTATGTACTTTTAGCCACCAGCTGAGGAAGTTGTAGATCTCTGATCGTAGCCAATAGGTATTTTTTGTGCTGATGATTATTTAGTTTGTTGTTTTTCAATATATGCATTTTTTGGCTATGATTGTTTTTAGGAACGTTTGGCTAATTGATTCTCAAAAATCATTTAAATTCACTTGTCCTGTCACATTTCATATCGGGTTATCTATACGAGCATGTGACAAAAATGATAAACCGTTGTGTAATAATCTGCAGCTTTTCTTGGTACTATTGTAAAGTCTGAGCCAGGCGTTCTTAAAGACGTTCTTAAGTGCCCTGAATTTATTAATAAACGAACTTGTGAAATTCATTTATTCACTTATAGTTATATCCTGAAGGGCTCTAACTCTATCCTTCCTATCTGGGAGCGGTGTGCCGCTGCTAACTCCAACCTTTCAACCAATGGCAAACCTTGGTGGTGGTTATCATTGTTGGGTGGTTCGATTCCAAATTCCAAGGTGTGGTCATTGGTTGGGTTGCCCAATTCTTCTATTTTTTTAAATTCTCTGGGAAATCGAGATCTGAGCCAGCTCTGAGGAGCTAACACTGACACGTGACACAGTTTAAACTTTTCTACAATACAAAATAATTTGTCGTTGTGACAGTAAGCCTGGCTGTTACAGGACAGAACTGACAAGCTTTTGAACCAGTTCTTGTGATCGGAAGAAAAATGTAGCTCCATAGACAAACTGTGGGCTCACTTCTGGGAGTAGCATCGTAAAACCCCTAAAGAGATCTCGACTCATCAGAATACTGTGATTTAGAATGGGAAGAACGTAATATAATAGTTTAATAAGACATTTACATGGTAGCAAGTATATCTAGGTGATAAATGAGTATAAAGTATGGATCTGGTCATAATCATCATCATCACGATTAATTTTATTTGTCAATTTTTAAATGCAATTTAGGTTTTATGATATTATCAGTGTTATCATTAAATCCGTGCAAGTTCACAATTTTCAGTCGTTCACAATGGTAGGTACATGGTTTATTATATGTTAAAAATGGGCTATTCCGTGTTATTCGTTAAACTGAAAGATTTCAGTGAGAGCTTTCCAAAAAGGTGCTGTACGTGGGGTATCCGATGATTGGAAGTGAGCGAAAACGAGTGCCGTAAAAAATATACAGATGACGTCACCCACCCTGCGCCAGCCTGAAGGGCATCCTCCTCTCCTCAGAACAGATGAATGAACATTTTGAGCTGAAAATGAGTATTATGGGGTTTTCAAGGGTGCTGAATCCGAATTTCAAATCGAAAATGCAAAATTACGACACATCGGAATTCCCCATTATTAGAAAATGAATAACCACCCTCAATTAACTCACATTTTAAAACGGAAACTTCTATTAACCAAAACTCCCGAAGCTTGTAGGGAAAAGTTGCACACTATCTCATCCTCTTCAATTCGGTGGGTATTAATGAGTCTTTTTGTGTTCTAGAAAAAGTACTTCGATGAATTCAGGCATTGTGGTCTGCGGCCCGAGTTTTTGCCGTGGCGACGTTGGCCGTGAAATTGAAGACCTGAATCAGTCGAATCCGCCCTCGCCCGTGGGGGACCCGAAATCGATGAACTTCAACAACAGCAAAGCAACTTTTCTCCCCCATCGCATCGGTTTAGGCGAAAAAAAGAGGCTCCCCTTTTTTCCAGAACGAGCGTCTGGCAACCCTTTCAATCGCATTTCAATGAGCGATGTCCCTTCCTCCATGGCCTTTCGAAAACCCACACGTGAGGCCTGAGCCACCCTTCGCCTCCAACTGACACCTATTTGAAAATCAATTCTCTGTCAAAACAAGAGGGAAGACGCTGCAAAAGGGTTCTGAGCCGCTGGAAGGGGCTGGAAGGCTTTCTTGGCGATTGTAGCCGCTAAATGCAATTCACTGATGGCAGGTCAAGGAACCAGAGATCGGCAATGGCGAGATATCCACTGCCCCAATACGTCTGGAACGGGTTGACGCTGTCGCTGGCGACGTACAGCTTCACAGTTCCTATGAACTTTTCATTATATTCTAGATTACCGGATGAAAGAGGCGATATCCTACAAAAACACTAATTAACATGATGATTAATCAGCGGTGATATTAAATTATGTTTTCACCTTTTTCGTCATGTTAGGATTTTGTGTTGTTGTAAGAAATTAGCGCTATTCCTAGCAATTTCAGCTGATACAGTTATGCAGTAGGGGCCATGATAACTCTGTACAACCAATTTTAACTTTCTCTGTGTCTGGGTTTAAAGTTTTGGTGTTGTGCAAGTTTCAATCTTGAAATTAAGAAAAATTACCAGGGTTCATCCAAATGTTTGCATGGTTGATGTATTTTGTATATCAGCTAGAATACACGACTCCCAATATAAGGTCCCATGTGCACGCGAAACACAAAAAACCATCATGGATCGTGTTTTCATAACATTTGGGTCTCCTAATTTGGTACACGTGAAATAATTTTAATTTCGATAGCAGGCTCTAGGTAAGGAAAGTTGTATTGTATATAAGTTGAAGTATTGTTGAAGTTGTTATATTGTTGAAGTGTCGTGTATTGAGTTGTATTGTCATGGAAGTTGAACGGTAGGTAACAGTTAAGGGTAATCCAGGACTGTCCCAAGTTATCCCGAATTGACGCTAATCAAATCCCACCCGAAGGGCAGCGCCGTTCACAAAACCCAACAGCTCTCCATCACCTCTTGCGAGTCCCTCGTAGGTTCATGGAGGTTCCTCGTTTCACAGAAAATGCCACTCCGGTCCCGACCCAACCTCGCACCATCCCCTGAGGCCACCCATTTGCGTCTGAGCGCAGGGCTTCAGAAATGTGTCCATCTGGTGGGCCATCCATCCATCCCTTCATTAACCAAACTCGTGTCATTTACTAGATAATAGATACCATTCTTATAGTATTTTTCACGCTTAATTTAGATCTGAATCTCGTTTTTGTTTCATCACGTAAGTAAAGGTATCGTCAGAAATTGCAGTTTCTTCGGTTGGGATTTTCCGTAGGCACAACAAGTTGAAAACAGAGTAGATACATTCATCAGGCAACCTGTTGTTTTTTCGTGATCTCATCACTCAAGAATGATTTTGCTGTTTTGGTCCGCGGTCCACAGCCCTCCCTACAAAGCTATAGCCACTAAGCCATGGAAAACATTCAGTATTTACTGAAGAAACTGCAAATATGGACAAAATTCTCACGTGATGGACAAAACGGTCTCATCCACGAAATTATACCGGCGTTGAATTCTTCAATTCGTCAGAATTGAAAATGGAAACTTCCTAGGAATAATGAGAAGTTGTTGTTGGAAAACAAATACACTGACCCCGATGAACAGAAACCTCTTCCCCAGTAACCTGCAAAATGTTAATAAACCTTTTATTACAACATTATAATCAGCCCTATCGCTGCCTTTTCGAACGCGATAGTACCGCAGCCCCAATCGGCGGCTAGAATAAAAATAGTAACATCTGAACGATATGAATGACTTAAACACATATTATACTAGCTGACCCGGCAAACGTTGTTTTGCCATATATATAAATGATCTCTAGCCGGTTACTTCTAGACGGCCGGATTTCTTGACGGTTGGTTGTCCAGATCCCAAACGCTCGCTTCGCTCGCGTGACAGTGGGACAGAGCCCTTATTAAAAAATAATGGTTGATCGTAGAAGGGTGAAAATTGAGGATTGTATGTATTTTTGTATGTTGTATCATAAAAAAATAGAAATTAAAAATTTTGTCTAAAAAATAAAATAAAAAAATTACCCCTAAAAAAACAAACCCCTAACATTTAGGGGGATGAAAAATAGATGTTGGCCGATTCTCATAGATACCGGATAAGCACAAAAAATTTCATCAAAATCGGTGAAGCCGTTTCGGAGGAGTATGGCAACGAAAACTGTGACACGAGAATTTTATATATTAGATGAAATTTTTGAAATTGAATTTTATTGAATTTAAATAATTGAAATTTTGGGTAGGTAGATATATAATGTGTTATGTTCATGACTTATGACTCTCATAATATGGAAATTCGTGGCACCTAACTAACCCTTCACCTCTGACACACGTCTGTTTGAAATCATGCCCTTCCGAAAATATAATTCAATTTTCTTCTGTCAACTTGAATGGATCTTTGCGAAACGAATTTTCCTCCCAGTGTCTGATAACCACCTAGTCCTGCTCGCTCGTCTTTCTCTCGAAAATTTCATTATCACGTCTTCTATTGTTCTACCGTTTCCCGCCAATGACGTCTCAAGGACGGAGTTCGTCGCAAATCAAAACTGACCTCGCGCTTTTCTGTTGATAGAAAATCGTCGTGTTTTAAAAATCAATTCCAGCGCCTTCCCTCACAACTATCATTGTCAGAATCGTCTTCTCACATCTCATTTTCGACTCCGTTCTCACGAATCCTCTTACGTTTTACTATTGTGCCGTTTGTCGCCCTCCTTTTGTTCCTAGATTAAACAGTCCCTTCACGGTGACTGAGCCTTTCCAGTCGTATTTTTCTGAAGTCTTTGAAGACGCTCAAAATGAAAGACAATGAGCGGAAACATATGTCTGTCAAAGCGAGCCAACACCACCCTTTTCCCTCCCTCATCGCGTTTCTCTGATCGAGCGATATTTCCTCCACACTTGGCTAACTATCTGTAATATTTACTTTTGCATAATTAATTATGGGATCTCGTTCATCATTGTGTAAAGATCTGTAGAGATGAACGGATCGAGGAATATCATAGTTTAACGAATTCGTAAAACATTACTGCCTATTTTATCATTTAGAAATGTTACGTTGTGGCTGTTGATAGCTCTACCCACGGTTACAAGACAACTCTGTGTATCTTTGTATTATAAGAACTGAACCCAGCTCCACCTGTGATAACTCGACTACTTTACATCTGAAACGCTGATAGTTGAACGTCTACTTTGGCGTTGGTCACCCCCTTGCACACTAATATCGTTTCTATCCACAACCATGCATGAAGTCAAGTGTGCATTGGATTCAGTAACACATTATTGAAGAACCTTATTGCTGGGCTTAGAAGGCAGTTCGAACTGCATGCATCATTCTTTTTTCATTTCCTAAACTGCGATCTTCCTCCTAAAGTGTCCTGTCACTTGATGGACTCTTGTAATTGAGGAACTAAATACAAAACTGAACACAGTGAACACGTTTAAGCCACCGTAATCAACTTTCCCTTAGATATTATCAATGTCAACACAGCAGCCCCTCCCTAAATTCAAATTCAAATGCTTAGTCGACTCATATTACGTTGAATGGAACAATAATTATTGTATTTATAAATAATAATAACGATAATTCATTATACCAGCCTTCTCTCTATGCTTGCTCACAATGTTTTGTCAAAAATGACTGTAAAGCTAGAAATATGGGGAATGGGCGACAGATACCCGGACAATGTGGAGAGGGGAGACAATAAATTAGTATATGTGATCCTTATTGCACTGTCTGCGGGCGATATATTGCTTAAAAGAGCCCTGTTGATCGCTCCAGTTGTTAGGGATGCCACGAAAAATGCAGACAGAGTTGCAAAAGGCTATCCTTCTCGCCGCCGTAAATAAAATGATAATTGTGTCCCTGAATTCCATCTGGCGCACCTTCGGATTGACATTCGACTGCAACAGCAGGGTGTGCGCAAAGGTCGGAAATTCTAATTTTGGTTTATTATTTTCAATAATGAACCTTAATGAGCACGAAGAATAATGAGCACGAAAAAAAAATATATTAAAATTTAACCCCCTCTCAAAATTTGAGGTTTTACGTTTCAATGTACGTAGAATCCAAAAATCGAATTTGAAAAAAAAAAAAAAACCGTCCGTCCGCCGTACGCGGCACTTTGCTTAGTTACCATGGACCAAAATGAATGAAATTTGGTATACCGGCCTCATTCGGGGTCTAGTTGTGCCGCGAAGCTAGGCGTTACCGTCAGTCTTCTCCAAAGGGTAGAAAATAAGGGATGCAATTTTTTAAACGCCCTAGCTCGAAAATTTCAAATAGGAAGGTATATTTTTTCCATCGATTTTAAATAGAACACAATTTTTAGCGTCGAATGAGACCTTGCGGAGCGTTTTAGGACCAACCGTTCGCTCCCTGTACGGACTTGAGGGTTGAACGAAAAAAAGAGCAGAAACACGAGTGTGAATCGCAATTCTTCCCCAAGTAGGCAAAATCCACGTTCAAATATCAGCTGTTCAAATACAAATTTCTTTCGATTCCACCGAACCAAGTTTGTTGTTTACTTTCAGAGATTTTGTTCCTTAGTTACTGAATTTCATTAAGAATGAGTTATACAAGTCTCCGATAATAATAATAATTACAAGAAGGTACCTACTCATTGTCGCCATGAGATGATTGTGCACTTCGCGGGAGGTGGGTATTTTATGTCAATAGGATCTTTGTAGATGAGCGATCTATACAGAAAATAATAAACCTTTGTGTAATAATTTTCAGCGTTTTGGCCTCAAATTCGGGTTCAGAGTTCTCAAAAACTCCCGTGAGCCACTTTTCAGCTGAAAATTCCGTCTGGTTGAGCGAGAAAAGAGCTGGAAAGAGGCGCGTGACGTCAGAATTATTCGGGCACTGAGTCCCCCCCTTCTTGATGGGGGGGGGGGGGTCGGTGACGTCATCGTCATTATCTTCAAGACTTCCTGTATGCTAATAGGATACCCTTCATGATGCACCACCTCGGAAAGCTCTCGCTAAGATCTATCATTTGGAAAAGGAAAAAGAAAAAACTATGCGCACAACCATTCCAGACGAAGGTGTCTAGGAGGTACCCTCTGCCAACCAACGACTAATCTCGGGTGTCATCCATGATTTTGTTCTGTTTATCGGGGATTAGATCTTTTGTGCCCGAAAATGCAAATTAGATAGTTTGAGTCCTCAATTTGCTCTGCATAGCCCATTGGTGAACATCTAGTGGCTGATGACTCGCCGGCGCCTGATGATGATTTTCCTTGTAATAATCACCGTGTAGTTAGGAATGCTGAGTCCATGGAGTAGGAATAGTTTGTTTGTACGAATACGTAGTTAGAAATTTACGTTAGTTGTACTATTGGCATACCTACTATCCAGCATTGCATTTGGCCGCTTCAAGCAAACTTTGAACGCTTTGTCGAGCGAGAAGCTGCTTCCGGTTCATAATTCCGGTTCAATTACGGCATACTAATTCGTTAAACCTCTGCTGAATGTTCTTCTTCGGTTCGAAATATCAACTGTACTTTGTAGAATGACAATCGATTCACTAAACATCGTCTTTTATTATTCATTATGAGTGTAAATATTAAATACTACTTAATCTTGAATATTTTCCTTTCTTTTGCCTTTTGTTCATTTGTTGATTTTTTCCATAAAAAATACTGATTCGTTTTTTTCTTCATTTCAGGTAAGTGACGATGAACATTTCGAACTCCAAACGTACTCATCACTGGAGATTGGTAACGCTCTCTTTTCATTCATAGAATAGGTTCTTGGTGATACTCCAGTATCGCAGATCTAGGTATACCCCACCACCGCAGCTCTGTATGTATGTCGGATCAAAATTAAATTCCAAATGACTGTGCTTATTGTCAGAGGATTTCGACTCAACCGTAGGCCTCGAGCCGTATTTAAAATAGTTCCATTCATGCAGCATGAGTTAGTGAGCAAATTTTCAAAGAATAATTTTAACCAATTTGGTGGGTGATTCTTATAGGAAATTTCACGCTGATTCCGAATATACCATATGTTCCTATGTTTAAGATGGTAATTCACACCAAAAACCTAAAAAACACGTTTTTTTTAGCGATTTTTGAAAAAAATTTCAAAATTTGACCCCTTGGAGTACTCCAAAAATGCTGGCCAACGAACTTGACCTTTCGTTTGATATTATTGACATTTACAAATTTTTTGGGATTTTTTATCTCGGTTCCTTCGGGCAGATATCGTCTGGAGTGACTGGCATACATATATATAGATATCAAAAAATGTTAAATCTCAGGAATCGTTTTAGAATGGTCTCATTCAAAAATTTTCATTACAAAAATTTTGAAGCCATTGCAATAGCTTCATTTTCTTTGAAAATTCGCTAAAAGAGTTGCGGGTTGCGTCACCGAGATCGGGAGCCGGTTGAAGTGAAAGGTGATCGATTTGATTCGGTAAGGTAAAAAGTGGAAGAAAAGGGCGTCAATGCCCTGATAATCAAAGTATAATTTATTCTCATTCGAGGTAAGAAGAAGTAATTATTTAGTAGCGGTCCTAAAAAATTTTAATGAGTTATAAGTTTAGGGTGGGTTACTTTGTGATTATTCACCCTTAGAACAAAAACGTCTGCCAAGTTGGGTGGGCAGTATAGCTTCCTCACTTTAGTAACATGGACGTATAGAATCTGTTAGTGAACATTTCAGCGAAATTAGTAGAATAGTTCCGGAGTTATCCCTATCACAACTAATTTCAAATTTGCTCTTACGCTGTAGCTATTACTAATCCAACCGTGATGAAATTTATAGGTAATCATCTTGGAGTCAGCCCCAAACTACCCTCCGATTTTGAGCGAAATCGGTCTCTTAGGAACTGAGAAATCGTAGTTTCAAGAAATGCATTGTTGCGCATGCGCTCAAGCACCTGGTAGTCCGGCTCCAAAAAATTAATAGGGGATCGTCTTGGTGCTGCCCCGTACAATCACTGAAATTTCCACCGACATTGGGCGAGTAGTTCCGGAGTTATGGCTATGAAACACGGTTAAAGTTTGCGCATGCGCTGTAGCTATTACTGATCCAACGTTGTCCTGTAATCTTAGTTGTCCGATGGCGATGAAATTAATATGAGACCGTCACGAGTCTAACCCGCACAATCCCTGAAAATGTCACCGAATTCGGACCATTACTTTATGTAGCTTTGCCTGGGACAAGGAATTTACTACAGACAGACGGACAGGCAGACAGACATTGAACCAAAATTGTTCAGGAAGCTCTGAAAGGTAAAAATCAAGTGGAAACTTCGATTTTGGAGGACAGCAATTTTTTGTATTTCTTGCACAAATACATGGCTTCCTACCCACCTGGTAGTAGGGAAGCAAAACACTGGGCGGACAACCCCATTAGCTATTATTTTTATATACCCTTTTTAGGCTCACTTCCGTCGCTGTACTTTCTTGACAACCTGGGAAAGTCAGAGACTTTCTTGCGTCGGGAAACTTTAGGGAAATGTCAGGGAATACTGTGAAAATCGGCAAAAGTCAGGGAATTTCACACAGGTAGGACAGTCTCACTTTGTTTGAAATTTGCAGTTGAATGGGGCTCCAAGTTACTTGCCAAGCTCACATCAGAGGCCTGAAAATTCCCTTCTTCGATTATCGAAATTTTTTTTCAGGTATATTGTGGGGTAATTCAGGTTGGTAGGTATTTTAATTTTTTAATTTTATTTTTTATTTATTTATTTATTTTTTATTTTGGAGCACTGCTATACAGTTATTGACAGACGATACCGTCAACTGGATGATAATTGGACATGGATTTCATAGTATTCTACCCATGTTCATTTATGTGTTTTTTGAAATTCACGTTTGAAAATTGAATCTATTGGCCAATGAAAATACTATTCGAATTAGTAACGTAAAACAACGAGAACATTGAATCAAAAGCAATACCTAAGTTGTAATAACTTCAATAATTGAAATATACTTTGAATAATATGTTGGTTACCAACTTAAAACTGGCAATTTAATAACGACCACCCCTCCAAAAGACATGGTTTTGGTCTAGGAAACCTCTGGAATCGTCTGGGAATGTTGAAATCTTGATTTTGCTTCACCATGCATACTTAATTTGAGTCTTAATTATCCCGATCGAGTAGTTCGATAGGTATTTGCTGGTATTCCGTCATTTTGCTGGTTTGTTTTTCTACCTATCTATCTGTGTTTTACTGGGCCAACCCCTCGTGAACCCTTGTTACAGAATGAAATTCCGTGGACTAGTCTCACGCACATGATATTCGGTCGAGAAATGAGTGACATTGTGCATACAAATACAAGTATGTTCGACCATAATAGAATGATATTTTGGGGCAGTGCAGTCATGTCTTCACAAGTAAAGTCAAGATCCATATTCCAACCAAAACACACACATACAACCATAAAGAGCACCCTTTAAACAAGTAATGGAATGGAGGTACACAGTTTTACGTATTTGGTCAATATAATTATGTATTATGTTTACATTTTTCGTCTGTCAGTCGGGTTTTCAAATGAGAGAAAATTTTCAAGTTAATGATGATGAATATCTACTTGTTTTATAATTTCTCCAACTCAAATGGAACTAGAATAATCTTGGAACGATAATGTAAAGCACTAACAGCACTTAGTTATCTGACTTTCCTTAAAATATTTTCTGGAATGCATCTTCTTTTAGATTCAGTTAAATTTCAATCGAGCTCTCTCTTCTCCTCCGACCTAACTTCGTTCATCTTCCAATGGAACGGAGAAATTATGAATTAACAGAAAAATATGTTTCAATTAAAACGTGTCTCTCGACCCTTTTCTTTTTATAAAATGTAAAACAAGAATTCCGCCGGTGAACTTGATAAGAAAGACTTACAGGTTTTTGTTCCGGTGGGGCGAGGAAATGAAAGGTGAGAAGGAGGGGGGGTTGAGTAAGAGAAAGAGAGAGAGAAAACTGGGAACTGAGGTGAATAAAGAATAAGGTCCCGGGATCGCGGATTATAACATAATTTCTCCTCGCTTTCTTTTTCTCTTAATGTTATTCTTTTGCCGTAACTACGTTCATTTCATGAAAAGCCCGACGAGGACTTTACATTCCACATTCCCTGTGACGACGATTAATTATGAATTCGCAATAGTTTTAATTTTTCTTGAAGAGAGAATAAGAAAGGGGTTTGTTTGCGATCAGCAAGTTATAGAATTAGTTTCACTTTCGGTACAGCGGTTGTTTAATCCATTTTCTGGTTATTGGGTTTGTCGATAATGATGATGAGACGTTTGGAAATTATGTTATGTTAGGCTCATCCTGTTTTGAGAAAAACATATTCGACATTTAGTGGGTTTTCTCAGTACATTGACTCTGTACGGGTCGGTTGGAATGTTCCTTCAGCTGAACCCAACACACATTTTATAATACTGTTTCAATTATATCGATATTTATAAAATCAGTAAAAATTTCCACATTTTAGAGGGAAAGAAAATTTGTAGGGTGAGATGTTTCGGAGGTCAACTCGTGAAAATCTAGCGCCGTAACACGTCAGTATTATACATAGAATCCAACCAATTTTAGATAATACGTAAAACGTACACTTATCAGATACTGAGATAGTGTAGATGTAGAGAGGAAAATCTCATAAGCATTTTTTTTTTATCGCACTTTTTTTTGCTTCCTCACTACCGTAAGTAGGAAGCTATGTATTCGTACTAGAAGTGAACAAAAATTGTATCCTCCAAAATCAGAATTTCCACTTGCTTTTAGCCAATTATTGAAGAAAATATTGCAATGGCTTCAAAATTGCATTAATGCAAATTTTTGAAAATTTTCTTCGTGGAAATCCGTTTAAGGCCATTCTAAAACGATTCCTGACATTTTACACTTTTTCATATGTAAATATATGTTTACGATTTTGGTAGGTGGACCTCGATCTTCAGTACTAAGATCGATTGAACTTGATTGAATCTCCAGTATTTTCGTGTCGTAATTATTTTCCCCATTTTCAGGATCGGCCGTTGGAGAGTCGGTTGGGGGCGAATGTTTTCGTTTTGGCACTCATCAAACAAACTTCCCTGTTTTTATGTCAAACCGACCGATTTCTGCATTTTCGACGGTTCTAAACACGAATTTTCCGGAAAAAAATGGTTAATACAAATTTCAGCACCTTCATGTGTTCGAGTAGGTACTAATGTGTGTATGGATGTGAGAGCGTATATATGTGCGTACCGTATGTATGAGCGTATTTTGCGAACCGCCATTACTACACTCACCAATGATCCAAAAAGTTTGAAATTTTGATGGTGGTTCGGGGTAAGGCCCTTCCCTTTTCGGTCCCGTGTGAATTTCGTGGGATTCGGATCATTATTGAAGACTGCGCATGCGCAAACGTGAAATACGTCGAATTATTTAATCCGAGGATTCATGTAGACCAGGTGTTTCAGCGTAAAATCAAAGGAAGGGATTGAAGAGGGTCAGTAGGTAGGCCTTTGCTATATCAAGTACATTACGTGAAATGACTCGATC
This sequence comes from Lygus lineolaris, assembly GCA_030264115.1. Taxonomy (NCBI): domain Eukaryota; kingdom Metazoa; phylum Arthropoda; class Insecta; order Hemiptera; family Miridae; genus Lygus; species Lygus lineolaris. The sequence goes on along the minus strand of JAEMON010000001.1, from coordinate 10,178,730 downwards.
CAAGAATGCCGTAACGATAAACACTGTTATTCACTTCACAGAAAAAGAGTTCCTCCACAATAACGGTATCCGTCGGAATTATGCGAATATTACGGGCGACCTGGATGGATACGTCAGCCATATGTTTATTCGAGTGTCAAGGCGAGCAGATGGTCAATCATCGTCCCGGAAGATGCACCTCGGAAGGCACATCGCATCATCGGTACCCTCTTGAGCCGCCTCTCGCGCCGGTAAATCTGCATTTTCATTTCCCTCCTCCTCAAGATGCCCACATCAAACGGCGCCGGCACGTTTATCTGTGTAACGGACACCCCGCATATTTCAAAGTGGCATCCTCATTTCTTTCGCCATCTTCGCCGGCTAATGTGCGTCGCTCCAGCAATCGGATAAGCCATAGTGGAATCCCCAAGACCAGGACTCTGGATTTTCATCTAATAAACATCTCTCGAGTTCTCCGAATACAACAAATGTCAACACCCACTTCAACTTGTCAATTTTTTTCTCCAAGCTTATTCTCGTAGAACTGGTAAATTGTCGTGGTATGTTTGCCCGAGGAATGTTGCCAAGTGACTTCCTCTTGCTAGCCCAAGCGTAGCATTATTAGATTATTATTAAAATCGGAAAACTATTTATCTACATAAGTCAACCTTTTTCTAGATGGGATATGGGACGAAACTTGTGCCTTCACTAAAACTAAAATACGAATGTTAGGGTATCCCTATCCAATCCAGCTGGATCCACTTTTCCAGCGTTTAGATTCATTATTTTCAATAATGAACCTACCTTTGGAATCGAGCACGAAAGCATTTTCTTTAACCCCCCTCAAAATTTGACGTTTTACGTTTCAAGATACGTTGAATCAGATCCGTACGATGTCCGCGGCACTTTCCTTCAGTTATCATAGACCAAAATTAATGAAATTTGGGATACCGGCTCCATTTAGGGTCTAGTTGTGCCCCGAAGCTTGGCGTTACCGTCAGTCTTCTGGATAGAAAATAGGGGTTGAAATTCCCAAAACGCTCGAGCTCAAAAACTTAAAATAGGAAGGTATATTTTGTCCATCGATTTCAAATAGAACACAATTTTTAGCGTCGAATGAGACCTTGCGGACCGTTTTAGGACCAACCGTTCGCTCCCTGTAAGGACTTCAGGATTGATCGGAGAAAGGAGCAGAAACACGAGTGTGAATCGCAAATTCTCGTTCAAATGCAATCATTTGTTGGTTCCATCGAATCGAGTTTATTGTTTACTTTGATAAGCTACCTTAGTTCTACATGCAGTCGTCTTTATTTAGTTTTGTTGTTGTCATCGTTCCTCGACTTTCGGGGTGATACATTGTTGTTGTATTCTGGGGCTTTCGTGGTCATTGTTGTTGTTGAGTTTTTGTTGTTACGTTAGGGTAATTGCTGCTGTCATTCAAACACATTGGGTAACAGGATAATAAACTCGCTCCATGCCATTCATTTGCAAATATTTAACTGTTAGCAATCGCATTCCACGCTAAAATTAAAATTAAAAAAAAAAGGATCATTCAGAAAAACTTAATTCGATTGAAAAAATAGAAAATTAAATTAACTAACGTTCTAGGTAGCTAGGTACTCTATGTTCATGTTGAGAAAAAGTTTTTTTAACTTCAGTGTTGATTCAATTCTCTCTATAATAAAAATTGTCAAACACTCAATCGAAACATATTTATTATTTGTACAGTGATTGGTTCAGGGAGTTACACAGCTTTATATGGAAATTACGACGAATTCGACTAAAATCAAAAAAATTAAATACGTACCTTCAAATTTTTCTTTTGCATGGTTTTGTGGCGTTATTTTGAAACAAGGCATTATTTGTGTTGAACCTTCGTTTTTTCTCGAATATTATTCAGGAACAATGGGTAAAAGAAGTAATTTTTCCTCAAAGCCCTAAACCTGCAATTACAAATAACGATGACAGATCGATATCGATGGGTTCGGTTTTTTTTAAAATCAATCATGTAATGTAAGTATCGGTGATAAGTAATGGTTGTTAATGCATGTCTTACTCAAGCAGCATATATAATGGTAATTGCGAAAGTTTAGGATGCTCTGAATTCAATTTGTACCATCAACGTTCATATTCAGCCAGTGGGCATTAGGCTAGCCTGAATCATGGTTCACTTAGTGCAGCAACAAAATGTAATCACTCCACAACATGTGAATCACAGTTTGAAACGATGTGAATAACATCTCTTCTTTCCCTGTAGCCCAAAAAAACCCTCCCACCCAACAAATCCTTGATATTTACTCCATTGTGCGAATTTTGGATAGCCGTGCATATTTGGAGCCTATATGTTGTCATCCGCGCTTGATGGTGGATTCAAAATTCGATGATTTGCACAGTTAAAAGAGAAAGTATGTTTAGCGCGCCATTCTTGGTTCAGTGACCCGAGTATTTTGGCCGATGAGACGAGAGAGAATCTCGCCAATAATTATTATCGTGGGAGGTCAGGGTTTGCGAACAATCAGTCAATCAGGCGGCGGTGCGCAGGTGCTCGCTCTTCGACGGAATCCCCGAGTAAACGATTCGAAAAGGCGGGAGGAAACGTTCGAAGGGGTTCGTCCGAACAGAGAAGAAGGTGAGAAGGGAAGGCGGTCTGGATTATTGGTATAATGAGAGAGCGGGCCGATGAGGCTGGGCGAAACCCCAGAACGTGCTCGAGGCGACTCGGCGCGAGTGATTCCCTCACAGGCCGTCGAGGCGCTGCAGCCAGCGGAGGACGGAATCGTGGTTCGAGCGGCAAAAAACGAAACTGAATAAAGAAGAAAGAGGAGACAAAAAAATTAAAACCTCCTTCAATGGCCTTTAAAAAACGTTCGAGTAAGAGAAAAAACTCTTAATAACTCGGAAGGCCGCTCTGTGCGGTGTCTCTCGATCCATCGGGACACGCCTCGACTTGGTGGCTGTGGTACTTGTGGTCATCCAATGAGTCCAGTTCCAATTCATTGTGCGTATCGATAGGTAATCGTTGATTGGCAGCTCGTACCATACATGGATCCATACCGCTCCAATCGCACGTCTGCTAGAAGCAGTCAACTACTAGAATTCAGCTCTTGAGAATCGGTCGGATGAAAAAATGGTATTAGGCCAACGTTTCGGATAATTTATTATCCATCTTCAGGGCTCTATAATACTTGAGTCAACAAGTCAATCACAAGTCAAATCACTTGAGTAATTGAGTCAACTACTGTCACTACCATCTAATGTGTTTTGTTTTATCACGATGAATATGTTTGTATTGTAATCTCACCAACCGTATTATAGAGCCCTGAAGATGGGTAATAAATTATCCGAAACGATGGCCTATACCATTTTTTCTTCCGACCGATTCTCAAGAGCTGAATTCTAGTTTACATACTCACGGTCAAGAACCCTCACCAATATTGCAGTCAACTACATCTTTTCAAACGTTAGCTCAGAGAATTGGATACTGGGTACGGTTGAGTGTTGTGGGGAGTTCTTCTTCTTTTGAATAGGTTGTATAGAGTTGATTTTGTTGCTGTCAAAAGTCAGGGTTCATACATGAAAGATAATTTTATCAAATCTACCACATTTTAAGATAAAGCATGAGAGGGTAGCGCTCACCCCATCCGAAATTTTCCTATCTACATTGCATGTGGTTAATGAAAATTAGTTCCATTCTTCGAAAAAATAATTAGAAAAATTAGAGGGGCATACAGAACATTGGAAGTTCGTAAAATGGCGGGAGTTAGCAGTGGTCATTTTCATGCATGCTGTGACGTCATCCACCCGGTATGGATTGCATGTCTTCGGCCTTGGAGCACAGTATCCATGGAAGTAGGAAGGGACCATCGTTTCTACTTCGATGGTATCATCTTTCGTACCACCATGGTAGTTGGAAAGTTGGGCTATCGCCATGGAAGTTAGAACAGATTTGCACTTCCACGGCTAGCGCTAAATCTCGAAAACACATCAATTATTCATTCCGGGACATGGAAGAAGGAAGGAACGGGAAGTATTCTTTTCACTTCCATGTTACACAGAGGGAGAATACAACCATGGATATTTTACAAGACCACGATTGGTACTGGATACTGGAAAATGGATTCAAATTATGATTATTTCAAAGAACTTTGTATAACTCCTACCAAACATCCAAATTTTTGGTTGTTTTTATGTTGGCCTAATGGGCTACATCATGTTGGTCGGAATTCGGCATTTTCGAACTATTCAGCACCCTACAAAAAATCTCCTGTACAAATGTTTAACTACGAAAATTGATCGATTCTATGGCGTCATCAGACAGCCGATCCAAAGATGCGCTGAATACCTTCCTTGTGTATTTTCGCCGTAATAGAAAAACTCCTTGGATACTTCACTATAAAAATTCGATTAAATATTATACCCAGTATAAAGTTGAATGATTTTCAATCAGTCAACTTCCTATTCAAGGTAAATAAAGTTTAATCTCCACGGGAACTGGGTTCAACAGTTTGTTGTAGTTACCTACTACTTATCAACAGGATATTACATTTGTATTTTACCAGTAGGACAATAAAAAGTCTACCAAATACTATAAAATTGAATTAGTAACCATTTTAATACCTACTATATAAATTTTAGTAAAATATCCATGCAATCTCGGCCGTCAGCTTTTTCATGGTTTCATGGATGTTATACTCGAGGACCAATCAAAATGCCAGTTGACTGATGATGTTGGCGGTATTCCCCACCCGGTATTTTACCTCCTATTTTTGAAAAAATCAATAGCTACTTTAAAAACGTTTTCGCTATCGTTTCCCGTACCTACAGGGTGAGGACTGTGGGAAAAGAAAATTTATTAAAATCACGTCTGTCACTCTTCGTTATAAAGGTTCATAAAAGAAAAAAACGGAATACTCAAATATGCAGAGATACTTGAAATCGGCAAAATATCGTTCGTAGTCGGTAATTTTTTATTCATGCCAAAGATTGTAAAAAAAAGTCCTTAGTCGATTTAAAAACGAAATGTCAAAACTGTTTCGCTAGCTCTGAAATTATTTTCATTGATTAGCTACATGAATATTTCTGCTCAGATTTTTTGTTAACCGTTGTTGTTTTAACCAATACAAGCCCGTTCAGTTCAAACAAAGGGCTACATTGTTCCGTTCCGGCGTTCATTCGTTCGATACTTTTCAATGTATCCGATTTTAATTTGGCATCGTTCGCCAAAAACAATGCGGTGTTCCGGTAGTATTGTGATTTATAAAAAATGGACATCGAACTGGGATTTTGCCAACCGCTCGGTGCTCCACAAAAAAAAACAAAAAAAACTAAAGTAATCGTGAAATTCCCGGGATTACTGAATTTTGTTAGGCCAACCTCTTTCAACGGTTTTGGCCGGCTTAAGGTAGACAAAAAATAAAATGAAACCCTGTTGGAAGCTCGCTCGGACTGTGTGTAGTGAGTAGAATGTAAACGGGTGTGATGGGATTATCACGGGCCTTGTTTTGTAGCGCGGAGTGGGGAGGGTTAAAAAATTGGCTTCGACCCCTGGCCATAGGAAAAAGCGTACTCTGCATTCCAAGCCGAATCACCCTCTGTAGTGGCACCTACTCTGCTTCAACTGAGACTTGTTTTCGTGTCAGAGTCGGTCTAATGGCGTTTGATTTGATTATTTATTTATTTGTCTAGGTAGATACAATACGAAAATTAGAAGATACTTCAAGCAAGAATACCACAACATATTGTTGGGTTGAAGGCTAGGCCATGTGTCACCCAACAAGAGTAATGCCAAAAATCAAAATTTAAACTTATAAAGAAAAATACAAAAACAATAACTATCTCGTACAAAAATTAAAAAAGATGATGTTACAAAATAGTCAATAATGTCAAAAGTAAGGCTGAGTTCGTTGGCCAGAATTTTTGGAGTACTCCAAGGGCTCAAATTTTGAAAATTTAGTTTCAAAAATCGCTAAAAAAATGTGTTTTTTGAGGTTTTTTTGGTGTGAAATACCATCCTAAACATAGGAACATACGGTATATTCGGAATCAGCGTGAAATTTCCTATAAGAATCACCCACAAAATCGGTTAAAATTATTCTTTGAAAATTCGCTCACCAACTGCATGCTGCATAAATGGAACTTTTAGCGATTTTTTACTCTACATTTACAGCGTTTGAACGCTTGGAGTACTCCGAAAATTCTGGCTAACGAACTCATCCTTACTTTTGATATAATTGACATTTTAAATTTTTTTTTTTTGATTTTTTATCTCGCTCCCTCGGGCAGATATCGTCTGGAGTGATAATGTTAATGATTGTGATGATTGTGTTAATTTTCAGGAATCGTTTTAGAATGGTCTGAAACGGATTTCCATGAAGAATTTTTCAAAAATTTGCATTACAAAAATGTTGAAGCCATTGCAATAGCTTCATTTTCTTCGAAAATTCGCTAAAAAACAGACGGCAGACCTACGGTTTTACAGTCAGATCATTTAATAATGATTGATTTTTCGCCATTCAACTCCAAAGCGTAACAACGAACATTTCATCTTAACATCAAGTACAAACAAACACAATCACCTGATTTCCTCAACACTCGAAGATGCGATATTTCGTCGCTTAAAGTGTAACACCGGCAAACTGCATTTCCCCAACTTTACAGGAGAGCGAAAAAACCGCTTTTCAATGATTTATACTTATTATTACTGGCAATTCTTTTTTCTTTGCATTAACGTGTTATAGATCAGTGTTATAGATAGCGCAAAACCGACCTCACCAATCGATCCGGCGGGAAAAATTGCTTAAGAAAACATAAAAACCTCAAAACCACAAAAATGTCAGTTTGCCGGTGTTGCACTTTAAGCGACGATTTTCTCCGTAACGCTTTTTTATGTCGCGAAAAAAATTAAAAACCGCCCTGTTAATCATTATTAAATGATAAAATAGAAAGTTGTGGGGGATTTCATTTACTACAGGTACTTAATGAAATGTATAAATTTGACTACAGTCAATTGATGATGACAGTTGATTGATTGTTGATTGATTGATTGATAATTGATGTGGTATGGATGGACCATTTCCTTCTGGGATTCTTAAATAGGTTTGGAGTCGATTGTTGTAATATTGATTTCTTCTTGGTACATTTTCGCTGATACATCGTCAGCTTCTTCAGCCAGTTAGTGGTGATCATTATAATGTGCAGTCTTCCATATAATATTTATTCCTTGCATATAGGTAGGTAGATAGTAAACGACTTGGTCTTCTACGTTCGACTACTGATAGGTTATCTATGTGGTAGGTAGGCCCCTTCATTTCTCTTACTAGATTTGAGTCCATCTCTATTTGGTCTCTCTTCAGACTGTTGCTACATTCTTCGATGAGTGAGGTGAGTATGTCTGTAGACCCTGTGTTTCCTTTTTGGAGACCAAATCAAAGGTGTGATGTGAGTGGTTTTCTGTGGGTTCCAATCTCACATATTTAAGAAACATTTAATACAATGTTTTAATGTGAAAATATCACGAAATGGGATAATTTTGCCAAAGAAGAACAAAGAAAAACCGCAAGTAACTAGCATGACTAATGATAAATAATGTGGATTTTCTACTAAATCCTATCTACCTACCTATATGCAAAGAATAAATGTTATATGGAAGACTGTACATTATAATGATCACCACTGGCTGGCTGAAGAAGCTGACGATGTATCAGCGAAACTGTACCAAGAAGTAATCAATATTACAACAACCGACTCCAAACCCATTGATGAATTGTCGATGAGCTACCCAAGGCTTATCTCAATCGGATTATATCAATTTAATCCAAAATTTGAGCCTGTCGTCACCCTTCAGGTCTGACAAAAAACATCCACGACGCCAAAATTAATAATTCTTAATTGTAAATTGTATAAAGGTATCCCCAGGCCACACAAAGTGGATCTTATTTGAGGAGGTGTTCATGGAAAGAGAAGTATTGGAAGTCGTTATGAACAAACCGCGCCTGCGTGCTCAAGTTTGAGTCTGTTCAACGAGTTTAAATTGTTCACCCCCGCCAAATATTTTTTGAGTCGTTGCTGCTCATGTTCCATGGAAACCCGAACATATTACGATCAGCACGAGCTTAAGACCCGGTTTAGCTTGGTTGGCAATGTTGTTCCACCAAAGCCCGCGCTAACAATGACAACTAAAAGCCCACAATATATTATTTATATAATATATATATGGTTGATCCTGTGGTGGATTCGCCCCTTGAATCCCCACTTTCATGTACTAGTAACGCATATAAGAAAGAAAATTTCGAACGGATTGTGAAGATGGGTGTTACAGAGCCAATCAACTGTATTTATAGTTCATATAATTAGTTCGGAGGAAATTTATGTAGGTGAACTTTTATGTTAGTATTATTTAAGAAGTATCGGTTGTATCTCAATATTATGTTCGACGTGACCCTTGTCACAACAGGCGCTACAAATAATTTTAGAACATCACTGTCAATATATACGTTTGATTTGTAATAATTTGTTAAACATAATGGGATAAATAAATAAAATAAATGAAACATATTGTGACGACGAGTGATGGCTGGTGATAATATAATGGCTGGCGCACACAAGATTCTGTCACCCCATCCATCATCCATACGCACCCTGTTACACACACACACACACACACACACACATGGATTTGGGTTCAGGATGGTCTCGAACGGATTCGTAAGTGGTTTTTTTCCCTTCTCAGTTGAGTGTTGTCCTCTTCTAATCGAGATTGGAAACATCAGGACGCCACTTCCTACTGAGGGACGTCCAAAGATATTCCCCAATGAGGCAGTTCCCTCAAATATCCGCTCGGCCGGCCTTGAACAGCAATCGTCTGATTTGATTGCCTGCTCGCCGAATTTCATTCCATTTCAGTAAATTCAAGGTTGGAATCTCAATTTCGTCTGCTTGAATAAGCAACAACTCCTTCGATCCCCGTTCGACGAACTCCATCTATGGAGATGTCTGATGTGATGATACTTCTCACTCGCTGATTTGTTTCGTGACTTATCGCCGAGTTGTTTGGTGAGACATTCGTGAGCAGTCTGACCCATCAGCTTTAATGCAGGACGTACATATTAGCCTCAGGAGCCGTTTCAGACCATTCGAAGACGATTCCTGAAATGTAACATTTTTTATATGTAAATATACATAGGTACATATGTATGCAGGGTGGTCTCAGACGTAACGGACTTAGTTTGAGGTCTTATAGGAAATTTCACGCTGATCACGAATATACCACATATTAAGGTCCATCCCAACAACACAACACATATTAAGGGTCCCTGAAGAAATCTTGACCACGTTTTCCGCGAAAAAACCACGTTTTCAACGTTTTTTGAGTGTTTTTGGGCAACAAACAAGGGAATTATCTGGAAAATCGAAAAACACCTCGGAATAAACGTTGTAGGAAATTAAATTCTGCGTCGAATGAGACCAACGCCAGCTCTTAAGATTGTACCTACGATTCTTGGCGAATTTTAGAACTTTTGATCTGTTCATAAACTGCTTGATAGGAGCAGGAAGATAGGCATTTAGTATGAACATAAAATGTAGGTTTAAATGTTTTTAATGTCCCGTTAATCATTATTAAATGAAAAAAAAACAGCATTTAAACTTACATTTTAAGTTCATACTACCTGCCTACCTCCCTGCTCCTATCAAGCAGTTTATGAACAGATCAAAACTTCTAAAATTCGCCAACATTTGTAGGTACAATCTTAGGAGCTGGCGTTGGTCTCATTCGACGCAGAATTCAATATCTTACAACGTTTATTTAGAGGTGTTTTTCGATTTTCCAGATAAT
>JAEMON010000001.1:10093671-10109689 GCA_030264115.1 Lygus lineolaris | reverse complement strand
TACTCCAAGGGGTCAAATTTTAAAAATTTAGAGTCAAAAATTTCTAAAAAATTTGTTTTTTGAGGTTTTTGGTGTAAATTACCATCTTAATCATAGTAACATTTGGTATATTCGGAATCAGCGTGAAATTTCCTATAAGAATCACCCACCAAATCGGTTAACATTATTCTTTGAAAGTTCGCTTATCAACTCATGCTGCATGAATGGAACTTGATTCATTTTTGGATGAGATGGTTCTGTTTTGAGACTACCACTTCACTACTGAAGCTGCTACTTTTACTACTGAAAGCTTCAGAACTATTATAGCATTTGCAGCAGTTGATCCCTGCATGACATGGGATTGGATCTTCATCAACATTTCAATCAAATGAAAACTAATATTGAGATGGTTTTGAACGGATATTTGAAAATTTTACAATCTTTTTTGAAATGAAGTTCAAGTATGTATGAGTAAAATAAACGTTTATTATTATTTTCTAGTTTGTGAACCTGACCTTGGTTTGACAATGTTCTAACTGCAGACTCGACCGACCTAGGTGTGATGTGATGTACTCTCCTTTATTTAATTTCATGACGTTATGCCTCCAATTTAACGGAAGCTTTGTTAACACTTTCGTGGGGAGGCTTTTGATTTCATCAGTAATATCGTTGTGACCTCACTTAAAAAATTTGGTTACGTGTCTGTCTGTGTGCTTATTTATCCTAAAATCCTCGCCCCACGGATAACGTTCACAAGTTCCATCCAATTCCGATCCAACTTTGACTTTGATTGTTGTGCTCCCTTGAAGGTCCGTATTTGCAACACTGCCAGATCAGACGTGATTGTTCTCAAACATCGATTTCTCACGAGTCTGCTCATATTTGAAGGTAATTTGGAGGACGAAACATTCTCTATAAATTCCATCGCTATTGGATCTTCGGTGCATGTGAAAACGTGAGAAAACGTCAACAAATCTGAGAGGAAATTCTTGATCGCCTTGATGCATGTTAATCACTTCAAGTTATTAAATACATTATATGAGTTGGATAAGTAACAGATGACATAAGTAAAAGCCAATGGTATCCGAGGGCTCCATGAAGCTTTCATTCAATCTATGTTGGAGATGGACACTAGACGGGTGGTCAGCGCAATGTCAAACACATGATTGCGTGTTGGCATGTAAATAATAATTTGTATTGATTGAAATTAATTCGTGCATTCTTTTGCTCTACCGCCAAACTGTGTAATCCTTATTTCTGGTAATGTGTAGGTACTTATAGTGACGTGCCGGAATCTGTTCCTGCTTTGAATGATCCCATAATATTGGACCCTTTGGAACGTTTGCTTCATGTTCTCCAACATCATGCTAGTTTTACAGCCTCTACCGCATCCTCCGTACTGAAAATTCCAACTTTTCACCCATCAATTCATAAATGGGTTTTGGAAATCCGCATTCACCCTGGAAAATTCGTTCCATCCTCCGCGTATTCCCGACTCGGCAATGTGGAGAGTTCACCTTCCATTATTCATGCCGATGCTCCGTGTATAAGAAAAACCAGTTTTAAATCGTTGATGGATTATTCAAGATAGGGGCCGCCAAGTGCCAAAGGCTTTTGTACGAGCTCGCTCAGCGTAAAAGTTACTTGGACGGAAACAGGTCCATCGTCAAGAAAACCTGAAAAGTTCGGGCCGAGTCTGAAACTCTTGTCTTGCTCTTTGGGGTTTACCTCAAACTTGTCCAAGAAACTCTATAATGGAAAACTCACCGTGCGGGCTCTTTGATTCTGATTTGGTTTTACTTTCATGTTCCCGAAGAAATGGTGATCTGCTGATGGAACTTCGGCCACTCTTACTATGTTTCTTGTTAAATTACGAAAATAGGCAGGGATTTGAAAAGGCAGTGAAAAGAGCATTAAAAAAAAAGGAAATTTCGCGCTGATTTCAAATATACCCACCCCATATTTCATAGCTGATTAGCTCCCAAAAAATAACAAAAACTAGAAAGTTCATTTTTTATCGTTAAAATGGCATGAAAGAAATTATTTTTGTTTGTTTTCATTTCCATCCCATAGGAATCGCCCAAAATTGTTTTTGTTAAAAACGAAAAAACCCGAGAAATCTGCGTTGAATGAGATCGATCAACACCGTAGTTATCATTGTAGCGAATTTCAGAAGCAAATTCAGTCATTGCAATGGCTTCAAAATTTTAGTAATGCAAAATTTTAAAAATGTTCTCCATGGAAAAATGGAGAAATGGTTCTCCGTTCCAGACCTTTCTAAATCAATTCCTGAAGTTTAACACTTTTTCATATGTACATATATATAGCATATCCGAATTGAGTTAAACTTTTTCCATTTAGGTTTAGTCCTTTTTCATTTTGGTTTAAACCTTTTCCATTTAGGTTTAGACCTTTTCCATTTAGATTTAAACGTTTTCCATTTGGGTTTAGACCTTTTCCATTTAGATTTAAACCTTTTCAAAGTTCATTCTAAATGGAAAAGGTTTAAATCTAAATGAAAAAAGGTCTAAATCCAAATGGGAAAGGTTTAAATCTAAATGGAAAAGGTCTAAATCTAAGTGGAAAAAGTTCAACTCAATTCGGAAATCCTGTATATGTGTGTGTGTCACTCCAGACGATTTCTGCCCCTAGAATCGAGCTAAAAATCCGAAAAAATGCAAAATGTCAATAATATCAAAGGAAAGGATGAGTTCGTTGGCCAGAATTTTTGGAGTACTCCAAGGGGTCAAATTTTGAGAATGTAGAGTCAAATATCACTAAAAAACGTGACTTTTGAGGTTTTTGGTGTAAGTTACTACTTTAAACCTAAGAACATTTGGTATATTCGGAATCAGCTTGAATTTCCTATAAGAATCACCCACTAAATCAGTTGAAATTATTCTTTGAAAATTCGCTCATCAACTCATGCTGCTTGAATGGAACTTTTTGGTTTTTCGATGTTATCCGTTTTCTCGACTTTTCATTCATGAACACGAAAGAACTGAAAACTTTGAAACATCACCAAATCATGATTACGGTGTTGTTGAGTTGAGGTTCGTTTCATTCGCCGCAGAAATTTCCCGTCTTTAACTTTTCTTTTACCGAAACGAAACCAGTTTTGGGCGATTCCAATGAATAGTCAAAAAAGTGACCTTTCCAGAGTTTAAAAAAAAATGTTTTCGGGGCTAATCAGCTATTTTAGGTGTAGTGACATGGGATGTATTCGGAAGCACAACATTTTATATACGAATAGCTGGTATTATAATCTTTGTTCTCTCGAGTGTCTATAATTATGAACTGTGCAGGGGATTTTGGGACAAATGGCCGATGTAGCGGAGAGTGAAGGCATGTTGGTGTTACTTCGGATTCTTTATGTAAATAGCCGTCGATATATTTTTCGCACGGAACGGGTCTGCAAAGAGGAATGGAAAAATGTGGACTCCGCCGCGCTTATTGTTCGGCTGGTAAGATGAAATCTATCCCGGGGGCTCTTGCCAAATATTTTCCATCATTCTGTCCTTAAGCTTGGGAAAACACTTGAAGAGTGGAGAGGGAAAACAACGATAAAACACCGTTCCCCTGTTTTTTCCCTGAGACGTGCTTTTCCAGCTTGTTTTGAATCCGTGAGTCCTATTGTCGGCCCACCAACGCGCAGGCCATGAACAAGAAGTAGGTGGTTCACGGGAAAGGACCCAAAAGTAGGCGGCCTTTTCTCGGCTCAGGATGGTAGTAAGGGGGTCAGAAAAGGTCTCATTCGAACCGTCTTATTGTAGAAATCGTTATGGAATGGTGGGGTTGGAGATCTCCGACACTGGTCTCTGCCACTTGTCATGTTTGCTTGTTAGCTTTACATCCTAGTTTGTTTGTCAATTAGGTAGGTATTGTAATTTGTGACAGTTTCATGTCATCACATGGAACTAATTTTCTTTTATGTGAATAACACCACCTTCTTCCACAACATAAAGTTGCTGTAACCCAGAACTTTATCGCATGATTAGGACCCAGTTCCTGGGTAGAAACGTTGCGCATAAAGGATTTTTAAAAACCCATCAAGTCTAGCATTAAATCTAAAGGGTTAGTTCCGCTAGTTATAAGAGCACAATTGTTTACTTACCTTACTGGAGAATCCGTCGTGACTAGCAAGTCGAGTACAGGTGGCGAGCGCTTTCGATGTAAGGACATCATCATCAGGCCGTCAAGTGAGTACTGAAGTCAGTCTGAGAGAGCAGGTTGCACTTGAGCTGATGACGCCGCTCGGCGAAATATTCTCGATATTTTGTAAGTTTTTTCGTATTTATATAAATACCTATATATAAATATATATATGAAATTGTTTTAGAATGGTCTGAAACGGATTTCCATAAAGAATCTTTTCAAAAATTTGCATTATTAAAATTTGGAAGCTATTGCAATAGCTTCATTTTCTTCGAAAATTCGCCAACTTTAAACGGCACTAATTTCCCTACCAGAAAAGGTAAATATAACGTTTGTACGTCTAATACATTCTAAATTATATCCATTTGTTTTTGGGTCTACTCCCGTGAACCACCAACTGTATATAAGCCCAAACATTCGATTGGTAGGCAAAATGGCAATGCACCGATTTCTTTCAAATTAGTACGGTATTTATGCGCTGGTTCCAACACGATTACTCATGTAATTCTTCACAATAATTTTTTCCCGTGGATCACTGCGGATGCGTAAACTTGAAACTGGTTGTTGTAGGCACAACTCCGGAAGTATTCCACCCATTTCAGCGAAAGTTTTCGCCGGCTATAATAGTTCCTGGTAATTCTCACTGCAGAATAGAAGACGAGATTCACTTTACATTTCCATTCAATTTCTCGACGATCACGTAGTTTGCATCTTCGACCAATCCGATCCTCATTTCCGCGTTCAAATTCAATCTCCCTGCTCCGTGTAAGGAATTCTCGGCAAACTGCACTGATTTATATAAAGACGGGTTCTTCCTGTTTCACGAGATCTGCCGGAGACGAAGATAATTTATATTGGTTCAGATATTGCTCGAATACTGACTCTAATCTGTTCTGTAGAGCATCTCATTCGAGCGAGATTGCTCCATCACGGTGTTCCTCCAGCGAACGCCTTTATCACTGAGCTTTTATTTCAAGCTCAACTCCGTTGGCTGATTTGAACTCCAGTTACCTGTTATATCTACAATCGTGAACTCAGTTTCATTAGTGATTTTCATCATCTCTCTTGTTCCAGTGTTGACGCGTCATATTAATTTCATCAAGGCGAATCGAAGACAAAAGCGAATAGAATCCAGTGGTACCTAATAATCAGGGAGTCGTTGCGTTGCCATTGAAGGATCTGAAGCACGTTATCAACTTTCCACATTATGTATGTGGATGCATTTATGTATGTAACTCGTGGTCACTATTATGAAGAATATTGTCAAAACAACGCAAATCTCCGTTCATTCCAGTAGCCATCTGATTGTTCGTTCCTCCTCGATGAGAATGGAAGGAGAAACTGATACGAAGGTAGTTCAATTGAGGCTAAATTTGTATGAACAAAAGGAAGCTCCTTCAGGAATGTCAATCTTTTTAGTCATTATTTGGGGCAATGAAAAAGAAAATAGGTAAAAACTTCTTATTTTGGCACTTTTCTCCGAAATAGCTCCAAGGATTTTGATGGTTTTCACGTTCATACCCTTCATTTCCACAAAAATACTGAGGTGGCCGTATTACCATGTAGAAAAACAACTTGATATCTAGCTATTTTCGGGTCCTACGAGTAAGGTGGGTAGTGCGAAGCTCCGCACCAGTGCTGTTTCACCCTTGTGATTCATCATGACACAGGATAGTTTAGTAATCAGTTGGAATCGACTACTACGATGAGTAAACTGACCGCTGGAAGTGGGAAAAATCCCGTTGTCCTCAGCCTACTATTGATTTTAGTCGCCTATTCCCTCTAAAATGGTTATCACGAAAAAAGAGACTTCAAGAGTATTTTCAACGGATTGAGGGTGATATTTACACCCCCCCCCCCCCCCCCCCCCCCCCCCCCCCCCCCCCCAATTCCTCTTCCCTGAAACATCCCCTCCCACAGAAGTTAAACTTGCTTATTTAGGGATCCATAGATTCTTATCAGTTTTATGTTCTAGATGGCCGAAAATCCCGTTTTTCTCCCACTTCTCTCTCGCAAAAATCAACCTCAATGTTGAGAAATTTTGAAGCGTTTTACATCCCCTTTGAACTAATTTGGAGATATGCCCTCCCCAAATAAGTTCCATACGCTGCGATCATGTATGTATGAGGACGTAATGGCCGAAACCCTCTCCCTCTGCCTCTAAACTCTCTCTTGTTCTTGATCTTGGGGACTTCTTGGGGTATATTGCGCAGGTTCTGCCGATTAATGATGATTAAAAGATAATTTGAGATATTCCCCATTTTCGCACCGTTCGAATCACGTATGGGCGGGGGATGGTTCGAAAACCCTGGACAAACAGACAGAATGACGATTGTATTAATATGGATTACTCGTGTTTATTTTGGAATTTTCTTATTGTTTGGTTTGGTGATCGTTCGAAGCTGATTATTCAATAAGTTCCAAACGAATTAACCTGCCCTCACGTGAATGAATATGGAATTTTAAAATCATTTTTTCCGTTCATTTCGATCTTCTTTATGCGTTGTGGAACGTTCGTGGCCTCTGCTTGTATTGTGAATGCTTTTATCCCCGTTCAGAATATCTAAACTCCTCGAGGCCGGCAATTTTTCTTTTTAAAAAATTGCACGTTGCTCCAAAATGACGGAAAAACTAATAACACGTTTCTACACACTTTGTTTCGTTACTGATTCTCCTTCTCTCGCCACGCGCGTATCGCGCACGCAACGAGCGAATCTGGGGATCCCGACGGTCGATAGTCGAGTGCTCTTATTCTTTCTTAATCTCCCTAGTGAATTGCCTGATGAAACACTGAGGATTTGCGGCTTCCAACGATGCTGAATTTGTCCTTATTAAATTTCAAAGTATTTACATCGCTCGTCCAACTCGAATGGTGAAAAAAAACGTAGTGCACTCCTGAGAGCAGGTTTTCTTCTTCATGTCTTCACTCAAGTTGAGCACACTTTTACGTGTTGACTAACAAAACGAAATCGCGGTCTTTCAGAGTGAGAGTTTTGAGTATAAAGTGGGGTAGATGCGTCTGAGAAAAAATCAGCTTCCAAGGTTTGATAGTAGAAAATGGTGGTTTATTCTAAATTTAATGTCTAAACTGAAACATACAAACTAATTTCATGATTTTCTGGATGAAAGGTTGAATTATGTGTGATTAGATCATGAATGAGTTGGTTAGCGGTGACAGGATTCACTCTTTGAGGTAAACCATTAAATTTCTCCGCTCTTTCCGGAGTTTTCCTAAACTTCTGAGTTTTACTGTTTTCCTTACAGCCGCGCAGTGGGACGAAATGCGATTTTCCCGATCAATCTTTGATTCTCTCGATTCTTATAGGACATTTTGTTGGGCTGATTCCAAATATACCTCATGTTCCTATAGGTACCTAAACTAGTTAATTAGCTGCCACATTATTAATAAAACCTGGAAAATTCCGCTTTTTGACCTTTTGGACCGCTCGTAATTGTTTTTGTATAAAAGAGAAGATGCATGAGAATTCTGCGTCGAATGAGACTAACGTCAACTCATCAACACAGTAGCCATGATTTTTGGTGATTTTCTAGATATCAATGAAGTTTTTCTTTATATTTTATGTTTTAATATTTTGATGAGTATTGGCCAAAAGGTGAACTTATAAATATGTATAAATTAGGGGAAAGGTACGGATAATATTAGCACATTCAGTGTGGAATCTGTCACCTAAATGCATTAATAAATCCATTAATATTTGAATAAACAGGTGCAATTGGTTTTTAATGGAGAATCCGCGTGGGTCTGAAATTCTCTCTTTGGTTGCCCGTTTCTTGTTGTTTGAGGCTCGAAAACATGATTAGGAGCATGGAAAGCATATTAAGTTGTTTTTAGAGCAGAAAACTCGAATGAAAATCTCAGCTGTTTGAAAAAACAGCTGCTGGGCTGCCAGAACCTGACAGACGTCACACAATTTTAAAAAAAAACGACAGGTAGCGCTAAATTCGCCAGGCCCTCAGACAATAATAAAGACTAATCGAATACAAAAGTTGAATAGTCGCAACGGAAAACTAAATCAAAAATTGTTACAATAAAACTGCGAGATTCTTCCTAACCTGATCAGAAAGTTACCACAGTTTTGAGCGCGGATTAGAGCAGTCTGCTGGGATGTATGTTGGTCATACTGTCTGCTGGGATGTATGTTGGCCATACTGTCTGCTGGGATGTATGTTGGCCATACTGTCTGCTGGGATGTATGTTGGTCATACTGTCTGCTGGGATGTATGTTGGCCGTACTGTCTGCTGGGATGTATGTTGGCCATACTGTCTGGTGGGATGTATGTTGGCCTACTGTCTGCTGGGATGTATGTTGGTCATACTGTCTGCTGGGATGTATGTTGGTCATACTGTCTGCTGGGATGTATGTTGGCCATACTGTCTGCTGGGATGTATGTTGGCCATACTGTCTGCTGGGATGTATGTTGTTCATACTGTCTGCTGGGATGTATGTTGGCCATACTGTCTGCTGGGATGTATGTTGGCCATACTGTCTGCTGGGATGTATGTTGGTCATACTGTCTGCTGGGGTGTATGTTGGCCATACTGTCTGCTGGGATGTATGTTGGCCATACTGTCTGCTGGGATGTATGTTGGCCGTACTGTCTGCTGGGATGTATGTTGGCCATACTGTCTGGGGGACTGTCTTCTGACGTCAGTTAGGTCTGGGCGGGGATTCGATAAGACTAAATTTCAATAAATTATTTGAAACTATAAAAGGACTTTTCGCGCAAAACGCCTTTGTGTCTTTTTCAGGTCATTCCTTATCAGAACAAAATGTCCACAATGATGGGATGTGTTCGTCGAATTCATATGCATTACTGTAGTGCAAGATGGAAATAATAAACCACACCTCTCATGCTCAATAAAATACCTACTTCGAGGGTGGTAAATACAATACAATTCGAAACATTCCAAAATTCCGACTCCCATTCATTTCATCCACGGAATATAATATACATTCCTATTAATATAGTATTAAGAAAAACTTGACTGCATTGTAGATTCCTCCTGTTAATAACACCCGATGTACGAACGGCGGCTGAAGCCCTTAGATAAAAAATGAAACTAATTAATTATTTTTTATGCAAGTCGATTGTTGCACGAATGTTGTTGTCTTCATACGGAACAACTCCTGAAGAATTTTCTTATTCTCACGTTCTGGTTTCCAAGGCGGAAAGTCGGGTTCTTTACTTGTCTTCTCTTCATTGGTTCCAAAGTCACGTAGAGATGTTTGACCGAACGATTGCAGAATTTCTCTTATCTGTGAGCTGCTCAAATAGCGTTAATTATCAATAGGTACTGAAAGAAAAAAAAAAAAAAAAAATGCGGCCACAATGATGACTCATGAGAAGGATGACTCATGAGAATTTTTTCCCCACATAACATCGTGGTTCTCGGCGCTCAGTTTGTTGCTAGTCGATTTGGATCTAAAACGTGGAGCTGTTTGTTTTGTCCGAACAGACAAGAAGCTAGGTCCTATGTTATTCATTAGCATGCTGATAACGCATAATTTATTTCATGTTATATGGTAGATTTTCTCTGGTAATTGTTTATCATTCTACTTCTTTCCCTCTCCTTGAGTGCATTTCCAGGACCGATTTGCCGCCCTTCTTTGAATTATTGACTTCTGTTGAGTAGATGTCTTCTGTTGATCGGGCATGGGCCATAAAAGCATCCCCCAAATCTGCACCATGTACACACCTAATTTATGGGAAATTAATTTTAATTAAAAGCGTAATTTCGGTATAATCTGCTCGGGAAGGCGACGGATAATTCTCATGTGTTACAAAGTCTAAAATTTACCGCCGGGGAATGGAATCACCTAGTTACTCGACAGCAAAAATAGGTAAGATGATGCTGATATAACATTTGGTTGTAAATTCTATAGTTTCTTATGCTCAGGCACTCAAGATCATCCTCTTCGGAGTTGATTTATCCATATCTACAGTCATTTCTCATCCGAGCGATTATAGTCATGGCTTATCAGTGAAATGTTTAACCATCATGAGCGGCCAGACAGTTCTCTGCAGCGCTAGTAAAAACATCTAGTGCGAGGCTTCACACTACTTCCCTCGTCCCTAGAAACCCAGCAAATGGTTATTTTGTGGGTTTTAACGCTGAATTCGGCCCTCAGGATATTTTCCTGGAGTTTTGGAAGTTGTTTTTACTTGATGAAAGGGAAAATCCTGCTAATTTCATGAAAGTCTTTGGAGAGATCCAGTATGGGGTAGAGTCTAAGAAATGTGCTAAAACATCGTTTTCTCACCTATTCAGCTTAGTTTCTCCCCCATAATACCAACCTGGGGGGTTGAAATTCTTAAGGCACCCCAGAAACGAAATAAGAAACTTGGGATTAAAAATAGTGGGGAGCACGAAAATGCATACGGACTTTATATTTGTACAAAGCGTGGGGAAAGTTGATCGGATGTCGATCAGAACAAGGTGTTCAGGAAATTGGGTTTTCTGTAGATTGCGATACTTCCCTATCACTTTTCAGGTGGAAAGTAAACATCTGCCCGACGGATCTAACCAAGGGCAATTAAAAATGATGACTTCAGTAGGGGAAGGGGGAAAGCATTTGAAGAGAGCGTTTTTACTCATGAATTGCAAATTAGGTTTAGGTAAAAATTGGCTATGGTTGCCTGGCGAGGGGCCTACGTCGGGATGGGACGTTATCGACGTTATCTGATCGAGCTCATAAGAATCACGGATCGATCAGGAGGATCATTGATTTTTTTACGCGTTTGATACGTATGATTACTGGGGCAGTTCACATGAAGCGCGGAATCAGTCCGGCGAAGGTAGGTGGTGGTTTACCAGTACTGTTTGCCTGTAAGTAGGTTAAGCCCGGTCATATTGGATGCTAACACGCGATGGTCGAAGGTAGGGAGGAGCTCAGAGTGCTAAAACCTATTCTTTGATTACATGCAATTTTTTACACCCCTCCTCCCTCCAAGAACTTGCCTCTTTTCGTTTAACCTTCTGTGGACAGTCCGATTGCCTCTCATAAAGTCGACCGGATCCCTGGCCTATCGTTTGAAACTCGTAAAGAGTCTTTTCGACCTCTGAACACCGTATATTGTCAGTTTACCTACCTGATTTGAGCCAGTTAGGCTGTTAGACGTGTTATGGTCAAGTTTTTTTTTTTTTTAATGTAATAATGTAATTGGGTTCGACCGTATAAATATAAATAAATAAAATAAATAAATAAGTGTATGCATGTTCTGTTCCGTCACCATTATGAGTAGTTCCAATAATAGTTAACTCCCTAATGCATTTTGCAATCTCCTGAATATTCCGCATTTTCAGTACCACATGTCTAACCACGATTTTTTATTTTACAGGTAAGTTGAAAGGCTCGAACGACCCCCGAAAAACAGAATTCCGCTGAAAGGTAGGACCAATGGAGAGAGGGAAAGAGGAGGGCCTAATAAATGGAAAATAAAAATCTCCCGAAAACCATTTCATGTAAACCCTCCAACGTGATTCGACCGTCCGTTGCAGTCGGAACGGGCGATTTCTGCACCCTAGTGAGCCGAATAACCGGTTTTCAGGGTCCTGCTCGTGGTGAGGAAGGAGCCCACGAATTGCCGCCTAATCGATATTTATGTCCGAGGAATCATTCTTCCCCTTATCTCGCCTTTTACTTCTCCTTTTTTCAAAATTATATTTGTTTCTTTTAATCTTAAACCTTCTCCTTTTATCCTCGATGCAAGGTTAGGCGAGTTTTCCGACGAAACTTTTCAAAAAGTTCGAACTCTGCGGAGGACTTCGGAAATTATCCGTTGAATTCTTTCCGGACTTGGAAACTTGGAACGATGAATGAGCGACTAAATGCCGGCCAATTTCCGCTCGACTGACTTTAGTTGTCCATCACCTTTGACACCTGGAACTAATGGCTCATCGTCATTACTGAAGGGAAGTTCCGTGCGCTGAAATTCCAGTTTCATTTCTTGCAAATATGCATTGAGGTATGCGCTGAAAACGCTCTTAACGATCATTAAACTGTGGAGTGGAACATATTTAGAGGGAGAGGGGGGGGGGGGGGGGGGGGGGTCTTGGGATCGGAGTCTCGAGTTCTAGTCGCGTTCAGTTTGATACGAGCCGAAAAAGTTAGTTCTTTCCTAACCGACCTGTAAATTTGGCGCTGACCATCTTCCTCCTCTTTGGAGAAGCTTGACGAAATTGACGGTCCCTATTAGAAAGTGAAATACCTAACTTATCTTCTTCATCAATATGACCAGCGAGGTTACTTACGTTACTTATAGTTGACTGAAACAACGATAGGATGCACCACAATCGTGAATCCATTCGACAGTTCACCCGTTGTTTATCATTGAAGAGGCAAAGTATGAGTATTTTTATGGGACCGATTTTTAGCTTCTGTCATCAATTTCGGCTCTCGCGTGGAAAGTGGCAAATTGTTAAGACTGAATGAATCGAAGCATTCAGTGAATAAATTTTAATGAAATTCCGAGAATTCTCATGAGAATCTCTCGGTCAATGTTTGATTTGTGAAGTTCCCGAAATTCCTTGAATCGGTGATGATCCCGTGCTCATTTTCTGGATGATAAGCAGTTACTTGGGCGATTTTTTTTATTCAAATTCACTTCCCTAGTTGATTCATTTTTGATAAATGTCATGTCGATCTTGCTTGTTCCGTGGTACTAGTTCGGTGATTTAAACCATCAAATAAGCCTAAATATTGATTGCTTTGAGGAACTTTGTGGTCTCTAAATTCAATATTATACAGTTTAACAGATAATTCATTTAACCCTTTCCCTGAGAAACCGTCGTTCCTCAGCCGCGAGTCGAATCCGGGCCACTGGTTTTGATCTAGTTAATGAGTCTTATAGGATACTAGCCGGTTACCCGTGCGTTGCACTGTCCCACAACGGTTGCTTGTCCGGATTCCAAACGCTCGCTTAGCTCGCGTGACTGTGAGACAGAGCCCTTAGGTCGGATTAAACATATTATTTTATGAAAACATTCTCCTGACATTAACGGACACAACAAAGAAAGACTTATTCAATTTCATGCACTCATTCTCAGGTTATTGCGTGACATAGGGAAATAGGGATTCATTTTTATATATTAAGGTAATTCCCTCTCCTACGCCTGAGACGGCGTGATTTATAATAGATATACAAATTAATACGATAATTTGTTATACCATAAAAATTGTGATGAGATATTTCAATCTTCGAATCGCATTGTCTGACTATGAGCCTTCTTTATCTCCAAACTGAAACAAGCTAGATTTGGAAATCATTAAGTCGGGTATATTTGAGAGGACGTTTGAAAGCTCTATTAGTTCCCATGCTTCTCCTTTTTTCTTGGTTAGATAGTGATTCAGAGGTGATGCGCCTTAACCTTTCGGTTTCACCTTTACCTCATCTCTATCCGTCTCGAATATAAGAAAATTGAATCACTTGCCAACCTTTGCCTTCTGATGTGAATGTTATTCCAAACAATTACTATATTCGTTGGAATCTTCAAAGAAAATAGATCTTCCTCTTATCACAAAGTTCATTATAATTTTATCATTATGCAAAGATTTCAAACAAGTTCATTATTAGCTACTATTATTATAACTGTCCACTATCCAAAGAAAGGAAGACCCTCCGCTGATTCTTCCTGATAATGAATGTTCTTTATTGAAGTTTTGGTATAAATTAGGTACCTAATAAACAAAACCAAAACGCAAACCGTTGCCTAGGTGTATCCTGGAGTCATGGGGCTACAATCAATCTGTAGATATTGAAACCTGTAGTATTTTTATCGACTTCGAAAAAGGAGGTCTGTTCGATGTGTCATTGGACGACTTTTTTACGTATTTTTTTTTACAGTGCGAATTTCTTCATTTGTCCATCATTCGACCTGATTATTTTTGCATGTCTTCTCCCGTTTCAACTGGATTTTTATCTTGTGTCTTGTATTTTTTCGAACCGTCACAAATCACGGCACATGAGCCCAATGTGGCGCCAATCTTTATGATAGGTCGGAGGTAGGTGTTCTCATAGCCAATAGGATCAGTGTTAGTGACTGCGCATGCGTAAACTTGACCTTTGAAAACCCATAACTAATGAAACGACCATTGCGCCCTGAATAGCTCATTTTTTCTTCGATGCTGAACGTTTGGCCATGCAATCTACGGATTAATCTACCCTATGTTTGTTCAGAGAAAAAAAAGATGTTATATTTACGGTAAGACATACGGCAGGTCTAAGGAAGAGGTTGTTGGTTCAATCGATGTGATACGGTTGTGTACCGTCTAGGATCGGTCTGGCCAATCACGGCAGTAATCTTCAAGCTCATCTTCCGTTTGATGCCTCTCAATCTCGACTTTGACAGTTTGAAAATAAGAAACTTCATTGGAATTTTCCTCAGTAACTGCCGAACGAAAAACATAAACTCAGTTGATCAATGCATGCAAGGTGAAGTTGCCACTTCGTAATATGATGATATTATCATGGCAAAGATGAGTTAGCGATCCCTCATGAGCCCAGAGAGCTATACAGCGTAGCTAAAGTAGTTCTCCATGATCAGCATGGAATTTCTGCGTGACTACTATTCCTCCCTTCTGATGAATCTATTTGGGACACGTTATTTGTGTTTCATGTTTCATTTCTACGAGACTCTCGTATAATGAGACAACTAGCGTTTAGCGCACGACTGTTGCGAATTGATAGAAACTGTTTCTGACGCATTGACTTTATGCCTGTGCATTCCTCAGTAGTGGTGGCCTGTTTACAACAACGTATTGGTGAATCAAAGCATTGTCTGAGATTGTTTATGTTGTTCTTTTCAATTTGTAACTAAATAAATAATTCCCTGTTACGTTATCAAGCACTTGTATTGAGTAGTACTTCTCTTTGATATCTTTGCTTTGTGTTTGGAGTGTCTTGATTCATTATAATGTGACTGTCACCACAAAGTCCCTCGTCTAAAAAAATCCTCCACTTTTTTCATCAACTGGTGTGGTTATCATGTCATTATTTCCCTAACACCAATTTTAAATAAATCGATTTTATTGTTGGGTGATAATGAAACTTGCGTCTTGAACAAGCCAGTCTTTCATTTTTTCAGAAAATCTGCATTCATTTTCAGAAAATCTCTCATTTTCTTCTTTTTTTTTTGTAAAACAATGCCATGGACTTTGGCTTTTAGAATGTGAATCAGTTCCTTAAATAATATTGGAATTTCTGTGATTATAATAGATAAGTGCTCCTTGAGCAACGTTTACAACACATGGTACGGTTTGACATCATGGAAGGAGGTAATAGGTAAATGTACAAACTTTTAGAATGCTTTTCAAGCCAGATAAAATGTTGATGGACAACAGGCGTTTGTGTCTGGTTGTTTGCGTGGCAGAATGGAGTCTAAATATTTTCTCAGGCGGGCACACCTTTGGTCGATGAACACTGGTAATAACGCTGTCTTCCAAGTACTGTGATGTCATCATAGACGCTCCCGCTAATCGATGAGTCTGATCTCATGACGTCATCGCCCGCCTTAATTTTTTTTTTTCTCCTCTCTGACATTCTGAGCCGACGGGTTTATGGCTGCCCCTTAATGGTGGCAGCATGATAGCCATGGGATTCATCTGAGTCATGAGCCGGACAGATCACTCCATTTACAGTTCAACCAGTTGTTCCGGACTCCAATTTATTGTCGACCACATGGCGCGTCATTATACTTGCACAATTGGTATTGCATGATGTTTAATAATTCCGTTACTCCCTCTTCTATTTCGTAGTGGAGTCTAATCGTCAAATTATTATCGAACTGTCATTTTGTCCGCGTGGGAGGCCACTAGAGTTAAAAAAAAGTTCCATTCATGGAGCATGAGTTTGTGAGCGAATT
>JAEMON010000001.1:10081023-10093444 GCA_030264115.1 Lygus lineolaris | reverse complement strand
GAAGTTATGAGAGCTTCACGTTTGCGCTTGCGCAGTGGGTACCACTGATTCGATCTCGATGAAACTCATAGGGCATTATCGAATCTCCGACCCTCAACTTTTTTACAAATTTAAGCGAAATCGGACCCTTAGGTTGCGAGAAATTGATGTTGTAAGGATTTCATGTTTACGCATGCGCAGATGCTACTGTTGGTCGGCTGGTAATGAATTTTATAGAGGACCCTCTGTGGGCTAACCTACGTAATCCATGAAAATTTCATCAAAATCGGATGGAAATTGTGGAAGTTATGCGTGTTGCAAGGATTCCTGGACACACAGACAGACAGACACGAAACCAAAATTGTTCAGGAAGGTCTAAAACGTAAAACGCGAGTTGAAATTTTGATTTTGGAGGTAAAAAAAATTTCACCTCCCAAAAGTGAAAAAAATGCTTCCGCTACCTTGGTAGACTCGGAAGCAAAATGGAAGGGAAAATTCCTCACCTACTAAGGAGAGTACTAGGTAAATACTACCTACTATTATTAAGATGCGGAGCTTATTACTCTTTCGCTATATTTACTGTTGGATTCGAAGATTTCTCTTTCATGAATGCTGAGATCTAAAACATACACTTGATTAATGTATTGAACAAGATTTTGTCCACCAAAAAAATTTCTAATTTTCTGCCTATTTTGGTTGAAGAAGTGCACTATCGTATTTCCCACTCCCAATCTCATTTATGATTTCCATTTTCTTATCATATTTATGTCGGTATGGCAGTCGGAAATGTGGAATATCGGATTGTAGCGGCATCGACAGGTGACGTAAAGTGGAGGTGACGTGATTAAAGTAATGCGGAAATTATCAGTAGTAAAGCCCAGGGCACGCATTGTATTTAACCAAAATGTTTATTCGTGGACTGGACCAGATCAAATTTCCATCAGTGATTGTAAGGTGTGTGTGTGTGTGAGGATGACAAGTATTCTGTGAAACATTCTTCTTTAACTGTAAATTTTGTGATCGAGAGCTTATTACTTCTAATAATCTACTTTCCCAATAATATAAGCTCTCGATCACAAAATTTACAGTTAAAGAAGAATGTGTCACAGAATACTTGTCATCCTCACACACACACACACACACCTTACAATCGCTGATAGAAATTCGATCTGGTCCAGTCCATGAATAAACATTTTGGTATAATACAATGCCTGCCCTGGGCTTAACTACTGATAATTTCCTCATTACTTCACGTCACGTCCACTTTACGTCGCCTGTCGATGCCGCTACAATCCGATATTCCACATTTCCGACTGCCATACCGACATAAATATATACATATGTGTTCCCCTGGAGTTGTTCCGAGCTTGGGATTGCTGGGTTTTTGAAAGGCCTGGCCTGGTGGTGAGAACTTGGGTGCTTTTGTTGTTCTCATCGGTCACGCACTGGAGTTTCTTCGGATGCTTTTGTGATTTACATGTGCTATCACGTGCGCATCACGTCGCGGTGCGGCTTATGTGCACGCTGGTGATCTTCTGCTTCCTCACTACCGAAGATGGGAAGCTATGTATTCTTGCAAGAAGTAAAAAATAATTATATCCTCCAAAATCAAAATGTCCACTTGCTTTTTGCGTTTCTGAGCTTACTGAACAATTTTGGTTTCGTGTCGGTCCGTCTGTAAAAAGAAACCCGAGTTAATGAAAAAACGTTGTCTATTTCCAAGAAAATAATGAGTTACAAAGTTAAATCGATTTCGACGGTTAGGCCATCATCAGCAACAAACAAGAACTCTGGTTGAGAAGAAGAAAAGTTGAGAGAAGTTGTTGTTTGTCACTGATGATGGCCTAACCATCGAAATCTATTTAACTTTGTAACTCATTATTTTCGTGGAAATAGAACGTTTGTTCATTAACTCCGGTTTCTTTTTATTGAAATGGGTTTCCACAACTTCGTCGCGAGTCACTTAGTTCGTGTCTGTGCACAACAATAAGAAATTATGGTGCGATTTTGATGAAGTTTTCAGGGATTGTGCGGGGAAGATCCCCTGTTTCATCGCCTTCGGACCACTACTAGCCTGTGCACAGTGTGCACAGACGAGAATTTCCTGAAACCCCGTTTTCTCAGTTCCTAATGAACCGATTTCGCTTAAATCCAGAGAGTAATTCGGGGATGACTCCAAGACGCCTTTGAATTTCCTATCGATTCGATGGGTAATTGGTACTGCTCATCCTGAAACTTGAAATTTCTTGTCATAGGCATAACGCCGAAACTATTCTACTGATTATCCCGAAAATCCTAAACCCTAATTATCCTTAATTTCCCGCAGTTAGATTTCATTTAACCATTTTCTGTGTAAATTCATGGTACCTATAGGCACATTTCTTCTCTTTCCGTTATTATTCTATTTTATTTTTTCTCTGGTGCTTCCTTACTTTATACTTGATATATTATTGTTCTGATTTGTTTATATCACTGTTCTTCTGTATTTATACTTGTAATTGGGCTTGCCCGTAATAAAAATAAATAAATAAATTTCGGTTAAATTCTCATTAACTGATTCCATACGTCCTTGTTACAAAAGTGATATACTGCCCACCAAACTTGGCATTTGGGTTTTCCTCAAATGACTGGGGTTGTCCAGCTCCTGTTTGGAATTGAGTTAGTTGTGGATTCCGATTCGCCTTACTCATCAGTCCACTCCCAACTCCCTTTGAATGAAGAGTCAGTAGGGCATCGTTTATCTTCAGACTGCGTCGATATACCTATTCCAAAATTTTACTGACATTTACTTTTTTTAGAGGTTCCGGACCATATAAGGCTTTAGGTCTCACTACATACCGCTCTTTCCCGATCCTAGTCATAGTGAGGAGTTCTCAAATTTCACTAAAACTGAGTTACAAGAAACCCGTTTTCGGCTTATATCAAATTTCAGTTTTATCTGCCTGTGTATTATCTCCTCATTGCATATATCTGATTAAAAAGTGGAGATTAGGGAATATCTGCACGGTGGTGCACGGTTATGTCTTATTGACCTTTCCTGTAAAAACTCGACTGTTTTCGGAGTTTCCAGCTCAACTTACAGAACGTGCAATATGGATATGTCTGCACACGGAAGTTACCTACGTGATATAATTTCTTCCTGTTGTAGAAGACCTAAGTGAACTTTTTTTTTGCTGCTTCCACCAATCGCCAATAAGGTGCTGGCAAACGACATTTTCGAATTAATATGGCATCACTTTGAACATTGATGCATAACTTCAGTCTGGAGAACGAAATTCACTCATTATCTAAATATTTAGTCCACGTTTGTCTGGGACTCGGAGATGAGTTTGTAGTCGATGGATTAGAGGGGTATTAAATCGTTTTCTGTTGAACTGCAGCCTTCCCTGTTGGGTCGTTTCAAGAATCTCACGTTCCACTCTCTATCGCTATTGAAGGGGCAACGACTGAGTCTCCGTACTGCGTCAGCATCCAGATTACCGCGACGATCGTTCACTCGGTTTGGCCCGTGGCTGCTTGGTACAGGCCATCACTATCACCTCGACGGCAACATGTTCCTCGCCGGCGTTCTGGATGAGTCATTGATTAGGCGTGAGTCATCCTGAGAAGGCGCTCAAGTCGCGTCCCGCTGGCCCGGTATTGCGGTGAAGGCGATACACGGGCGGGAGGCTTTGATGTCTTCAGACTCCTTTGATAGAGCTCTTATCTTCCTTCGGCGAGATTTCTGCCGGAAAGATTACCGGAGCAATATCCCCGGCGCAATAGAACGATGCTTTGTCACTCGCTCCAGCCCGCATCAGACGAGCAGATGGAGTGCGTTTATAGCGGCGCAACCCAGGCTGTAGGGATTTATTGTAGTTGATAAATTGCAGAACGAAGTGAGGCCTCTACTCGAACTCGAGCGGCACTTGTCTGTTTCTTCCCACCTACAATTTTGGTTCATTTGACTAGAAATTTCGAAGGTGGACTTGTTAGATCCCAGAATTTGTTTTTGGTTGTAACAATTAGTAATTTTTGCTTCCTCACTACCGAAGGTAGCAAGCTATGTATATTCGTGCAAGAAATTAAAAAAATTTGTGTCCTCCAAAATCAAAATTTCAACTTGCTTTTTACGTTTCAGAGCTTTCTGAACAATTTTTGTTCCGTGTCTGTCTGTGGTCAATTCCTTGTCCCAGGCAAAACTATATGAAGATGTGGTCCGAATTTGATGAAATTTTCAGGGATAGTGCGGGTTAGCTCGGTGACGGCCCCTATAAATTTCATCGCCATCGGACCACTAGTACCGTAAGCGCATTCGCAAACGTGAATTTCCTGAAACCCCTGTATCTCAGTTCCTAATTGACCTATTTCGCTCAAATTTGCAGGGTAGTTGTAGACTGACCCCAAGACAATCACCTATGAATTTAGTTGCGATCGGATCAGTATTAGCTACCGCGCAAGCGCAAACTTGAAATTTGTTGTCATAAGCGTATCTCCGGAACTACTTGACCAATTCGGTGAAATTTTCAGGGATTACGCGAGTTAGACAGTAGAGGGTCCCCTATGAATTTCATCGCCATTGGACCACTAGTAGCGTGTGTGCATGCGCAAACGTGAATGTCCTGAAACTTCGATCTCTTTGTTCCTAATGACCCGACTTAACTCGAATTGGGAGGGTATTTGGAGGTTGATAATTACCTTCGGATTTCAACACGATTCTCTCAGTAATATCTACTACGCATGCGCAATTTCGAAATGAGTTTCATAGCCATAACTCCGGAACTACTGCAATTCTGGTGAAATTTTCAGAGATTGTCCGAGGTAGCCCCTACTCAGTTCCCTATTAATCAAATAGCCATAGGACCACTAGTAGCGAGTGCGCATGCACGTGAATTTCCTGAAACTACGATTTTTCAGTTCCTAATGGACGGATTTTGCTCAATTTCGGAGGGTAGTTGAGGGCTGACTCCAAGACCCTATGAATTTCGCCACAATTGGATAAGTGATTGGATTAAGTGAACTCCGAAACTATTCTATCAATTTCGTTGAAATGTTCACTCACAGACTCTATTACTCTGTTCTTCATGTTACGAAATTGAGGAAGCTATACTGCCCACCCAACTTGGCAGACTTTTTTTTATTTTCTTCGATATTCTCCCAGATGACCACGTATTTAAAGTAAAATCAATTATTCAGTGGGCTATTTACGTCATTTGTTCATGATACATGAGTCATGATACACTCAACTTCAACGTGAAAAATTATCTAAAATGAATTTGTACTCACTGTGATGGTACCCACTTGAAGAATTTATAAGGTATCCCTCCCCTCCCCCTAACCTTGAGCCCTGTATGAACCTGTTAGTTCCCCGATAGGATTCTTATACGGTAACTGAATAAGAAGAAGATGAAGAAGAAAGGAAGAAAAGAGACACATTTTATTGGAACAAGTAAACAAAACAATACAAGAGTTCATAAATAACGGACATGAAGAGAATTCAGGACATTCTATTGTTCGATACTAATTTTGCTCCAAGTACCTATTCATACGATAGTTGGAATGTGCGACTCGAAGCTCACTCAGTTCTTTAAATGATCCAGCCAGTGGTGTATTAGGGAATATAAAATACCTTGTATAATAATTATGGTTATCAGAATAATATAGCGTTTCATTTTCTGTACTTACGTGACTTATTCATCTTTTTTTATGAATCAAAGAAAAATAATACTCTCCAACTTAATTGATTTTGGGGGGTGGACGAGCTGAACTCGAATATTATGTTGCGGCCCGTCATTTCCCTAACCTGCTTATGATTCATTCGAATTTTCTCACATTGTAGCCATCCTAAGGGTTGAGGTGGTCCGGAAACGCGTTCGCTCTTCTGTGTCCGATGGGTCGGGAAGTTATAGCGCCGCTAATGGATGAAGAAACCGGCAGGTTACTCTGGGGGGTGATGGGAGGAAGGTAGTGTTATTTCTTTATCGTTATTCAACATCGATTCCATTGTTGCTGGCCGTTGATTACGTAGCAACAGGTGTTCCCAGCTCTGAGGATGAGCGGGGAGTCGGTGGGGAGATGTATGGCTGGCTTCTACGAGTACTATCCACAGTGGTGCACTTTCGAGGCATTATCTTTCTTTTACGCGAATTTGATTAAACTATCGTTAATTAAGCGGGTGTACTGCAAAACAAATCCCCAAGAGTGTACGTGACCCACATACTTTGTCATACTCCGAATTCTCATATCTAAGTTGCCCGGGTTTTGTCACATTTTGAGAGTGGTTGGTTGGAGGCTGTTCTGTGGGTGCGCATAAATTTCAATGCAGTTGAAGCAATGAGCAATCCTCCAAACTTTGATTTAGGACGTTCTGTTAGTATTGTTCCTTCCTAGTCCAATATAATTTCTAGTTTTCCATTCTCTGACTTCCTGATGCTCAATTATCATCTTATTTCGACGATGACTCTCTTCAGTCGCTCGGAGAACCGACTACCGCCATCGGCCCCACAAATCGACGTACGGCATGACGTGGGGTTGGTTTCATACAATTGTCTCCAAGCTACGGAACGTTTTCCAGCTAAACAACACATGAAAACTTGGTGTTTTCAGCTTAACCTATAAATCTTAAGGAGCGACAAAGTATCAAGTTGGATTCTGGGGGTGACATTTTCCCATATACTAATCAGCGCATTGGGTCGGTCACAGTCTCAACTGACAAAATGGTGGCGTTAATTTAATCCGAGTTACGAACACTGATTTGTGAGATCTCTTTAATAGCCGACGAGGGTCTGGCAGTGTGAATATTGGGAGGGTCCAGTGCTCAACTACAGGACTCAATCACACCTGAATTTCCAGTTCCAGTGACCCGATATTAAGTAAGATGCGTTAAACCAGACTCGAGACCTCATCAAAACACCGTCTGTTCGCCACACCCCGACAGCCTTCCAGTGAAAAAGAGTAGAATAAAAAACTCGCTGATACGAACAGAAACGGACCCCGCACACCAATTAGGAGGTTTACTTCCAAATTGCCGTCTCCTAATCATTGTTAATCACGGGTAATTACTCGCAATTAGCGATTAGTTCGGCAGATAAACCCGACGCCATGTGTAAGGAGGTTAGAAATGAAATATTCTTTTATAACTTGGGAATGCGAGGTAGTGACGTCAACTCGGAAGGTGTTATTACCGGGTCCAACGTGGGGGATCATGTGTATAACAACTTGAGCGTAACTGGAGGGGGTGCCCACAGCAGGGGAGGTGATGTTCTCTGCACCAAATTAACTTCAATTGAATTTTACGACGAGGGTCTTTGGGAATTACGGCACATTCTTAGAGGAGGAATAACGTTTCACGAATACCTTATCCCAAACGTTTATTGCCGCATCCTTCCTTTTTAACTGCCCAGGGCGGAAGATGTATAGCTGAGGAACAGAATCTTGGCGCGTGCTGCGTATTTCCACGTTCCTTTTTGCGCTGTCAAGAATTAGGTATAAATCGTCCATTTTTATGGAGGTTTTAAATATAGTGATGCACAACTCGAGCTACCCCTATTGTTGAGCCGTTCGCTTTGGTGTCAGCACGTGAATTCTAGCATTCAAATGCGCTTTAGTCCAAATTATTCAAATGAGACTGCTGTAGACATAGTGTGAAACTTGATTTAAAACCTCTTTTTCCCGGACCTTGGGTGGTCGGCTAATAACAATCCACTTTTAAAGACTCTTTTGCCTTTTCCATGACCTTTGTGCCGAACGAAGTCCTTAGATGTATCTTTCCTTTGTTTCTTCTGTTGTCCTTCAGAAGGAATCCCAGGGTTCCAAAGATACCACATCATGTCATGTTGGTCATACATGACTAAAGTTTCAGTCCAGTGTTAACTCACAAGATTTATGTGCTTATGCTTGTCAAGCGCGTTACGTTCAGTCATGGCTTGACTTAACAAGGTTTTTGATTCCTGCGGAACAATGAAGCTTTTCTCTATTCACCAGTACACCGTGGAGGAAAGAGCTTTATTCAGCATGTCCCGCTACGACTAAATACGATTTTACGATCATTACCTCTCGAGTCATAGTAAGAGAATCATTATAATTTACATACTGATATTCCTACATTCAATAACTAATTTGTTACCTAATCAAGTATGAACATTTCAATTACATGGTTTCAATATAATTATACATAATCCTCGCTGTTATTCAATTTCACGATGCATAAAAAGAAACCAGAGTTGATGGAAAACGTTGTTTATTTAACGAAATTAATGAGTAAAAGTTAAACTGATTTCGACGGGTAGGCCTTCATCAGTAAGAAACAATAACTCTTGTTATTGACAAGTTCTTGTTTGTTATTGATTATGGCTGACTGTCGAAATCGATTTAACTTTGTAACTCATAATTTTCGTGGAAATATACAACGTTTTTCATTTACTCCGGTTTCTCTTTATTGAAATGGGTTTCCATAACTTCATCGCGAGTGATTTAGTTCGGGTTCATGTTGCGATTAAGAGAGAAATTAACTGGTGCAATGGAGAACAGACAGGTGTAGTCCACTTCAAGTGCTAGATCTCAACACGTAGGTACATAACAGCCGTTTTAAGAGAAACCAGATACTAAAGTCCTAGAAGTAGACCAATAAATATTGAACTTTAGTTTTCCCCAAGTTTTCCCGGTATTTAGTTCCGATAGGCGCAGTTCAGAAGGCTAAATCAGCACGTGATAAGAGGAAACTGTAAGTTTTCTAGAAGGGAACCACGAAATCCATAAATATCAAACAAAAACCGATGGTGAACCACGTTCCCTGTTCCAGTTACAGACCAAAATGGGGTTAGCCCCACGAAAAGTTATACCGAGAAATATCTTTCAGAGGGTCTTTCTTCTGGCGAAAATGTATTTCGTGCTCTCTGAAAATGGTCCGAGCCCGAACTGTAACGGATGGAAAGGGGTCGAATGGTAAAGAAACTTTATCAATCAGTCAACTTATGTCAAGTCGGTTCAGAAGTTTGTAGTTTTCCTTCAATAAAACACTCTCAACAGATTTAGGAGCAGGAAGGATCTCAAGGCGCTATCTCTCTTTTTGTCGACAGCCTGATTCGATCGGATTTTATATTATTCCACACTAGACTCCCCTCTTACTTCCAGATAGGGAGATTTACAAGGCTGTATCCGTGGAAGTATCAATTGGGCTCATGATCGCAGAACCGTTGACAGATATTTTGCTACTTAGTAAGTTTCTAGGTTCGACCATGATGCCGAACTAGTTAAATTTTGACTGCCTTCCTTTAATTTTCTTCGTCTTATGATTCTAAAATGGTAGGTGTTGCCAATGAGTTGGATGAGGTGAATTGAGAAATGAAATTCTGAGGCCAACCTGATGAAGCCGAGTATCAGGGTCATTGGAAAGTCGGTATAGGTAGTTGGTAGTTACCTACCAACTTGAAGACATTTCAGGTAGGCCTGTACGAAAGTAACATGATTGTTGGTCTCTACGCAGAGGGTTCACTATAGTGGAAAACAATAAGGAACAATGATAAAGGGTTGTGTAATAATTCGCAGCGGTTTTATTTTTGGGGTGTTTTCGTCCAGAGGAAGGGTCTTCTTCTCTCGTTGACGACAAGTTAGAAAATACTTTGCAATGATAGGTTTATCGAGAGACACGTGCCTGAGCATTCTGATAAGTAGGAGCCGTTGTCAGGTGAATATTAGCATCTTAATTATTTCGGAACGACCTTCTTTTGCCACCATCACTCCAGAGTTTGTGTTCATCCCGAGAGGAGTGCTCTCGCGTTCCTGTAACGACTCTTCACCTGTTACCGTGGCAACAACATCCTTCCAGCAGTTGGACCTGTTGGATCGTTCAGAATTCCACTCCCGCCACATCGCCTACGATTGCTCTCGGGGTAATCGTTTACCATTTCAACTACAACCTGGATGTATTATTTGTATTGATAGATTCTTCAAAGGTCCCTTCGAAACCCTTCTTTAGGCAAAAATGGCTCATAATTCACAGCCAAACGTTCTTAGGACCTGCAACTGCTGAGATGATTAAAACTACTAACATCGTTCAGGCAAAGTTGAACTTCCTTCCAACTGCCATCAACCTATCAATAACTTTCAACCTCTTCTTCCCATCTTGAAGTTGAAACCGTCGCGTCGGAACTTGACCTAGTTATCTAGTTGTTGCCCTGCAACTAACTTCTAATTGGAACAAATCTTTCACTTAATTGCTTCATTCCTTGATCCCCTAATTCCTACTTAGTCTAACTTTTACATCCTTTTCATATTATATGTTCGGAAAAATTTCGAACCGGTGCCGGTCCATTCGGTGGGGTTATCGGGGAGGCGTTTAGATTGTTGAGTGACCCAAATTAGCCACGATAATGATGTCATGATGACCCAAATTAGCGATGATAATGATTTCATGTTTCGATGTTTTTGATAATCACCTATCGCGTGGATAATGTTTTGGTAAACTCGTTGGTTGTAGTTTGGCCCCACTGGGTCAGAGGTGGCTTAAGGGTGACATTTTTGAGGCCGAGCCTCAAACTCGAACATGAGGGATAATCTATGGCAATAAGTTTTATACTATACAAATTAGGCACATGACGGTAGGTACCACCCCTCAAAATGAGCTTTTTTTACCTACTTGAAGGACAAAAACACAGTACTATACGCTCCAGGCAGTGCCATGGTTCATGCGTTGAGGCTACTGCGAAGTTAT
Organism: Lygus lineolaris; assembly: GCA_030264115.1. Taxonomy (NCBI): domain Eukaryota; kingdom Metazoa; phylum Arthropoda; class Insecta; order Hemiptera; family Miridae; genus Lygus; species Lygus lineolaris. The sequence goes on along the minus strand of JAEMON010000001.1, from coordinate 10,082,775 downwards.
TACAGCCCCGGTTAGTGTCGAAACTTGGCAACCATGGATACTTCAGTGACAGTGATTTTGCCCTTCCTTCATAGAGTGGATCATGACCTAATGAAGCTCTTCTGCTCTTCGCCTTAATGGCTGCCCTCTCCCCATTGCCTGTCTCACTGTCTTCTCCCCTTGCCAACCAGATAGGTACCATTGGCACTCGAAGTACCCGCCTCCCCATTTGTAAGCCGTATGTGATGGTTTTTCATGTTGTGAGTAGATAAATGTAAGTTTGAATGTTTTGCATAAGAGCATGTACCTAATTCCGTTCCCTAACCACTGATCCCAATATCTTCCATGTTACTGAGCTTAGCCTCATATTATCAGATCCTCCAGAGCCGCCCCTGAACTGGGTGATTCAATATTGTACCATTTCATGATTATTTAGAACCCCCTTGTTTTGATTTCCGTTTTTACTGACTATTTTTGGATTATTTAAGGCTCTATGAATATTTTTCCCGTTTGAGACGATAAGATAAATATTCTGTTTTTCTCATGATTAAATCAATACTAATAGAATATTGATGGTAGGTACATACAATAAATAAACATATTAATAGTCAGGTGAACTTTATTATACATAAAATTATCTGATGTTCCTACGTTCCCTCCGGAGGAGAATTGCTCTTCGATGCTACTTTGAATAATTAATGTACTTCTTAATGTACTTCTGGCCAACCATCAGTACCTATTATTACCAAGTAGGAAGTAGCTATTTAATTTGTGATAAAACATAAAAAGGCCTCCAGAATTGCTGGTTCACGTTTCAATGCCTTACGAGACTCCGAGAGTCGCTTTGACTGGATAAGTGTGTAGGTGACTTTGTTGAATCGTGAATCAACTATAAAACCTCAATGTTTTTGGGAGAAAAAAAAAATTAACTTGCGTTGGCGCCGCTCCAAGCCAGCGTTTTTCATTCGTAGAATAATATATCGTATGTACTATCGTAGTTTGAGACGTCGGTCCGTAAACTCCATCACGAAAACATGCAAATTGCCCAATTATCTTCAGCGGCGGCTCTCGTTGATTGATCGGTCTGGATTATATCCTCCAAATCGTTCGATATCATGCTAATTTTTTTCCATCTTCACTCCCCAACTTGCATGTGAGGTGGAAGGTGCTAACCTCGGTGGTTAAACAACTATGTACTTATTCCACTATTTCGACCATATAATTTTGCTTCCTTACTACCAAAGGTTATGAGTGAGGAAGCAAAAATAGTGAAACTGAAGTATAACAATAACAATAACAATAACGATATAAAACGACGTGTATAGGGAGTTTATATAGGAAGACGAGAAAAGAGATATGATGGTGATTGAAAGAAACGCGTGCTGATGGTAATGGCGAACCAAAGACCGTCGTTGACCAACTGCTGAAACATGTCATCGCCATCGTTTTCGACACGAAAAATGTTCATACTTCCATTGCAAGGATATATTAGAGAGAATATTATAAAATGGATTTCCATGGAGTCTTTTCAAAATGTCGTCTGCCTGCAATAATAAATTATGGATCCGTTGCAATTGCTTTATATTCTCGAAAATTTGTTCTAATAAAATTCTGAATGTTCAGAATTTGAATAAAGGTTGTACGAGGAAAAAGGTAAAAAAAAGTTCCATTCATGCAGCTTGAGTTGGTGAGCGAATTGTCAAAGAATAATTGTAACCGATTTTGTGGGTGATTCCTATAGGAAGTTTCACACTGTTTCCGAATATACCATAT
>JAEMON010000001.1:10061570-10074248 GCA_030264115.1 Lygus lineolaris | reverse complement strand
AAGGTTGAGTTCGTTGGCTAAGGGTTCATAGTGTGAAAATTAGGGGCAAAAAAAGTGTTTTTTTTTTTTTGCGTTTTTGGTGTAAATTACCATCGTAGAATAGGAACAATGTTATATGTGGAATCATAGCAAATTTCCTATAAGAATCACCCACAAAATCGGTTAAAATAATTCTTTGAAAATTCGCTCATCAACTCATGCTGCATGAATGGTACTTTTTACGTTTCAGAGCGTTCTGAACAATTGTGGTTCCTTATCGCTTATCGGTCTGTGGTAATTCCTAGTCCCAAGCAAAACTATATGAAGTTATGTTCCGATTTTGATGGTCTGGAAAACCTGGAAAAGTCAGGGAATTTTGGGATTCTGTTTCCGTAGCAACCCTGAATAAGACCTCGGACTAACTTTACGCGATGATTGAAAAACTATATTCGAAGCAAGCACTAGTACTTGAAGATAAATATGATGTGAGGGCGCCGGCGCCGGGGAGAATGATTGGCAACCGGATTTCTCGTGCCATTAACGCTGTATGGTTGGTCTATGCAAACCGCCCATGCGACTATAAGTTACTGATGTAACTACCATAGCTGGGGTTATTAATTCAAGATGTATTCTGGGTTCACAACAAAATTATGTTTATTAACTCAACTCGTCTATAGTGACGCATCTGCTGTGCTGTTCGTGCCTCTGAATACCTTCAAACTGGGCTGGGATTCCTTGTTCGGGATCACAGGAACTCATCACTCGTTGGAAGGTGTTCAACGATATTAAGGATCATTCAAGGATATTCGGGGTCTCTACAGTGTCCTTGTGTCGAGCAAAGTGACGCCCGCTTATTTTACGAACTCTGGTCAGCCTCTGGTCATTAGCTGTGTTGTCTCCGTGCGTGCCAGCGATTATACGGCTCCTGAATGTCAATTCGCCCCATCAATCCCAAATGTCTATTTCGCCCATCGTCAATTAGTATCTTCTTAGGATAGTTTATGGCCTCTTCACTCGTCGTTGAGTATCTATGCAGTAAAAATTGATATTCCAGCTGTAAAGATTAATGTGAAATACTCGCCAAGAGTTTTGTGATGCAGATGATGAATGCTCTTTGCTCTGTTACGAACCGCTCTCGTAAAAATGCCCATTCAATCAGTGGGGGATTCCGGTGTGTCGTAATTATGCATTTTCGACTTCAAATTCTGATTCAGCTCCCTTTAAAACCCCTTTTATTTATTTAAGCTCAAAATGTTCATTATAGGTTGGCTGAAAACAAGTAGGAAGATTAAGCGTGACGTCATCTGTTCTGAGGAGCGAAGGATACAGCCAGGCTGGCGCGAGGTGGGTGACGTCATCTGTATAGATTTTACGGCACTCGTTTTCGCTCACTTCCAATCATCGGATACCCCCACATATAGCACCTTTTTGGAAAGCTCCCTCTGAAATCTTGATTAATAAAATGAATTAACCGGAATTGCCCATTTTGTCGTATGATAGCCATCATAGTTTGTAAGATAATTTGAGACTCGTAAAACAAATTTCTTAATCTTCTTCTCAATTTCTTATTCCTATCATATTTAACTACACAGTTTAATTCAACAGGACAGTTACCTGTTTTTTTTTTGTTTTTTTTAGAATTCAGTGGCAAATTGCAAGCTCATTTCTAACTTCCAATCTGTGTAAGGCATGATGTGAAGAAGCTATTTGCCACCCTTCTAGCTAACTTTTTAGCGAAGTTTCGAAGAATTTTCTCCAAATTGTAATACTTCCAAAATGTTGTGGTAAACTTTCTCCACGGAAATCTATTTTTAGAGAATTCTATTTTGAATCCCATCAAATGATATTATATGCCTAATAGTCGAACGGAACAAAACCATAATGATGACCTCTCTTGTGAGATTTTGTTGTTGTTGTGAATTTGAAAACCAATTTTGGCATTATTCCAATCACTTATGTTCATATAAATACAAAGGTATACATGTACCTACGAAAAAGTGTCTAAACTTTAGGATATCATGTAAAACAATCAAAAAAGTTCCATTCATGAAGCATGAGTTGATGAGCGAATCTTCATAGAATCATTTTAACCAACTTTGTTGAGTGATTATTATAGGAAATTTTGCACTGATTCCGAATATACCATGTGTTCCTATGTTTATGATATTATATTACACCAAAAACCTCAAAAACACGTTTTTTAACCCTTATTGTTCAAAATTTGACGCCAAAAATTCTGGCCAACGAATTCATCCCTTTTTTTTGGGTGGGATGTTTTGATAATTCCATGGTCAGATATCGTCTGGAATGACATATTATAAGTGTTAAATTCCAGGAATCGTTTTAGAATGGCCTGAAATGGATTTTCATGGAGCAAATTTCTAAAATTTTCCATTATTTAAATTTTTAAGCCATTGCAATAGCTTCATTTTCCTCAAAAACTCGCTAATGGGTCCTATGAAGGACATTTTCAATTTGCCAATATTTTCGAACACATTGTAATAGCATTTTTTGGACAATTCGCGAAATTGGTTGGTTTTCGCTCTTGGCTCATGGCTACTTGGCTCTTTAAGTTATACTGCAGACTAGTTTTTCCCTTCCGTAACTACTATTTTATTTGGTTCTTGAAGCTTAATAGCTTGGACGTTGCCTCCTGGGTCACAGACCTCCAGAATCCCCTTAATTATTTGTTGTAAAATGGACTGTGTTAAATATGAGGGTCCCTTCCTAAGAATTGATTTACAGATGGTAGGCAGGACTCATTAGAAAGCCTTGTTTAGTACCATTTCCCGTGCGTAAAGGGAGTAATAATTCATTTCACAAGCTCAAGAGCCAACTCATAAAATTGCGTATTGAGACTTCCTCGTGTGTCTAGAAGTAGTTAGTGAATTAATGATAAGACTCCAATGGCGTAGATAGTTTATTATTTTCAAAATAACCTTTCTTTACTTTCAGATTTGTGTTGCATTTCTCATTTTTTGACGTTTGAATGGTGTGGGGGGGCTGAGGTGACGGCTTGTGGTCCACGACGGCTTGCTGGGCCATCTCTCCCATCAAAACGGGTCAGGTGGACCACAACCACCGTTTCTGATGATGTCATCAACCCTGTTGTCAAAATGAAGGTTACCACTGGAGCTCAGGGCTTGAGCGTGGTGTCTAATCCTATAAACTATCATTCAAATTAGGTATTTTCTAAGCGAAAATGTCAAAAACATGAATAAAATTGACTCGAAAAAACCCACCAAACCATAAAATAAATAACAGGAAACATCTCCTGAATCATCCGGGCTGTCTATGGAATTTAATATAACAGCAACGATGAAAAAACCGGGACAAAGACGCGATCATTTTCCCGCAAAATGAGTGGTCCGTCTCACCGGGGGAATTTCGGGTGAGATAAGACTTCCAACTAAGCATTTTGAATTTTATTTTTATTTTTTTAGTTATTTGAAGACGTTTCGGCTGTTATTAATTGAAATGTGGTTGTCTGCAGAATGCAAATACATTTTTTCCAAGTTTAAATTAAATGGCTGGCAGTATTTACATGATTTTTAAAAGTGTTAAACTTTGGGAATCGTTTTAAAAAGGCCTGTCACGGATTCCCATGGAGAAAACTTTACAAAATTTACATAACCCAAATTCGCTGATTTTTTTTCCGAAAATTCGATAGAATGGTTCTCCATTTCTGTCGGACCTACCCTATTATTCGATGTGGCTCGATTCGTGGTAGTGTTGTAAATAAAATATAATAAATGGTGCATTGCCTATCCTCACGTGTTGAATTTCTTGTCTCAGTGGATGAAAATGCCGTGCCGTTCAGAGCTACGTCTTGTTTGTTACTCCAGACTTGTGTGCCTCGTAGGTGATCCCGTCCATCCCACAATTGGCCTCCTCAGGTGATTTACGGCCGAGGCTGAGTTGTTAACAGTGATGCGTCCTCCTAATATATCTGGTAGTCGTCGTTTACTGCAGTTTTACTGCTCTCGGAAATGTCACCGTGTCACCGGCACTTGGTTCTCTTCCTCATAAACCTGGTAGGTTCCAGACTTAGGTCTGCCCTACGTTGCCTTGTTGGATGGGAAGCCCCGGTTTCCGTAAGACCCACTACTTAACTAGCATCCTGAGCGAAGAAGGTTCGGCAAAACGATGTCACGTCACGACTCGGTGTTGTGTGTATTATTGGTACGAGTATAATTCAAACCGGAAGGGGTGAGGGGGGGGGGGTTCAATTCGTTTCCAATTAATTAATCAAGTCAATCACTGATTTTAGGAGGTACTTGCTTGTTGTATTTAAGGTGAACAGTTAATACTTCAAATTGTAACTTAGATTTTGAAGTTAGTACTTCGTAGATGATGTTTGATTACAAGACATTCCTTGTAACTTGAACCAACAACGAAATTTAAAAAAACTCATTAGTCACTGAAATTAACTCACTTACTAAATCCCCAAAGTGTATTTCATAATAGAAGCATCATCATACTACCTGTACCTATACCCGAAGATATTGCCTATACAGGGTGTTTCACCTAAGTGACTGACACCGGCCGGTTCTACCGACCGATTCTAGATCCTATTTCTGATCGAAAGTCTCTCCAAGCAATTTCCGTTTAAACCCTTAGTTTTCGTATTTTTGGCATTTCAAGTTTTTTCCGAAAATCACGTCTTCTGACATAAAACTGGCTGTAACACCCATTTTTGTCATTCAAAAACTCGTTAAATTCCCTCTCAGAATATGCTGTTTTGAAGAATTTTAGAGTGGTTTGAACCCATGCAAATGTTGTTTGAAAATCGAGATTTCGCGAATATAAGAAAACACGAACATTTTCAAAGGGCTCTAGCTCAGCTGAAAATACCCAAATCCCACTTGCGGGTGACAAGAAAAACTACATCAGGCTCTCTGCTTTTCAACAGTGTAGTATTTTTCAATTTTGGTGAAGTAATTGACGGAGGAAATTGTGTTTGAATGCAAAAAAGTGGGTTTTCTAAAGTAATCGAAAGTTTTTCGGTTTTGACGACCTGTCAATGAGTGGAGCATCGTTTTCCAGGTAATACTTCACGCTGAAACGAATGGTGAGACTCGCGATTCATGTTGATTAATAAAGAATAGATTTTTCGCTCATCCAAATTATATTTTGGTAATCTTCGTATGTTGATTGAATTTTTCCAAATAACTATTGCTCAGATTTACCTCGATTGTTCTCTATGATCATTTGACGTACTAAATGCTCACCTATCTAGGTATTAAACCAATATTTATCTTACCGATTAATTTCTGGGTTTTCTCTTGACCATCCTAATCACAAAACATACAGGTCTGTCCGTTTCGCCGTTAACTGTGGCCTATTGGTTAGTTTCATTGGTTGACGTCATGAGTCATGAATTCATGGTACAAGCAAATCCAGTCAATGCAAAGGGACAAGCCCGGACTCACTATAACTGATAAAAAGTGAGCTAATAGGTGTTCATTTCATGAACCAGGAATTTTCGTATCATTTAAGAACTAACTATTATAATTATTGTACAGTTGTAGGCTGAACAAAGTGGCAAGAACCATCGAAACATTTCCCTATCGAAACAATAAATATTTGAAACCGGAGAATGGCTACTCACATACTACACTGTATGTGTCTTTCTTCACCATTTCTTGACGTCACTGCCCATCACCCCAGTCTGCTAATAGAAGGTTGGTCTTCTGGCTCTAGCCCCAGTTCCTGCACTCACCACGTGTTTACCTCAACCTTCCCAATGTCCTCTCGGAAATTTCTTTGTTCCCTCCGGTCTCTCTTTCTACCTAAGAAGCCCATATGCGCCTGAGAAACGTGAACAACCCGCATTCTAAATCGCCCGTTATATCCTGCTCGGAGGCATTCAGGCTTGACTTACAGTGAAGAACTATGTATTATTCAACACTGATTTCGGGATGACTACTTTTGTGAGTCAACAGGCATCCTCGAGCTACATAATCACTCGTTACTGCGAGTACGCTTGTTTCTATTGTTTCCTTGTGTCAGTTCGTTCCAGCCCTAGTAGTGGTTTATGGAACGGTGAACGTACAAGATAAATGGTTAAATCTGTTAAAATTGCGTAATTGTTAAATCATAAACCGCCACCTCAAAGGGTTATCGTGACAAAACACAACTAAACTTGTTGAACTCAATGTGACTATGAAAGAGAGTAGAAATAAAAATAAACCGGAGCGAATAAAATTATTGTATATTTCCACTAAAATATTGAGTTACGAAGTAAATAGATTTCGACGGTTGTCATTATTCGCATAACAAACAAGAACTGAAGAAAGTACTGGAGAACTGAAGATATATCTGAGGAACTTGAATCCTATTGGTCGAGAAAAGTGAAGGGGCCGGAGAGGAATAGCCAATTAGGTGGCGACAAAGTGAAATGGTAAAGGGAGAGGGGACTTGAATCCTATTGGCTGAGATAAGTGAAAGGAACTCAAACAGAGGTGATAGTAAAGTTATGATGGGTACCTTATTTGTTGCTGTCGATGACCTAACTCATGATGGATTGAAGTTCGTAACTCATTATTTTCGTGGAAATAGACAACGTTTTCATTGACTCCGGTTTCTTTTTATTGAAATGGGTTTCCACAACTTGGCGAGTGATTCAGTCGTATATAAGAGAATACAGTTTCTGTCGTATTTCCATCGGCTGTGGTGGTGCAATGAAACTTCCCCTGACTGGGTGTTAGGGTTTTATGAACCAGTTTTTGTCGTATTATGAATATTTCGTCAGGAATGCGGGGTGCTTGGCAATGTCATTGTATACTAGTTTTCGACCAGTCTTCGATCTCTTCCAAACCTCAAATAGGTAACCTCCATATATACGCCATTGGAAGCTTTTTGGGAGCCATGAAAGCTTTCAAATACGTCTTCAGTTTTAGAAATTTAAAATACTGTACATACCTATGAAAAAATTGGTAATTTCGGTATCTCCTCTTTTTTTAAGCGAGGAAGGATGAACTGCATGATGTATATGTAGAAGCCGGCAGAATCGTATAAATGTTTCTACCAAACGGACTGTAGTAGATTTGGATATGGGTCGGAAATTTTCATTTTTTCCTCGTATTGGGATTCAACGCCCTCACAAACTGTATTCAGTCAGAAATTTCTTTTGGTTGAGTTAGAAAAAATAAACGGCTGGAAGGAAACGTGACGTTAAGTTTCGGGGGCTGACCCCCCCCCCTCACTTCGACAGATGGGTAAAGGGGTTAGTGACGTCATAAAGTTTAACATAATATGTACTTAGCATCTTTTTGGAAAGCTGTTAAGATGAAAATACTCCATAGGGTCCAGAATAAATTTCCAAGACCTCTTCTTCTTCTTCGATTTTTTGACTAGGTAGGACCTATATCTGCGGGAACCATCGTCTATCAACGTATTCGCGATACAAATGGCTTTGTTCAGTTTTTACCATGAAGCTGAGGCAATATTCAGTGGCATCACTTTTTCTCACTACAAAAGAAAACTGAAAACAGTTCGTTCAGTCAACTGTTCCACAAATTCAGACCTTGTAAACACGTGTTTCACCACCTGTGGTTCGTGCAGCTTTGTTTCTCTGTATCTCACCCAGTTGTTGATGATGAGCTGGAAACCTTGGCGGATTACTCCTAGCTCAGCTGTACCCTCACACCTGAGGGATTCGTGTTATGGCTATGGATCGACTCGGCCTTTTCAACGATAACCTTGATAAGTAAGTACCTGTTTACTTTTCACCCCCTTCCTCAAAACCGTCGTCACCCTCTTTATTTGTACTTCTCCCCACTATTCGGCTTCCCCTGTCGCGTTTTTAATCTCAAGTCCCTCGTTCGCCGGTAAACACTCTGTGTCAGTGTCATTACAGCTTCTCGCTGAGTGTTGAAAAACTGTCGGACCAATATCGTTGGATTTACGACGCCCCGCGTTCCTTTCGGTCGGATGATTCTCCCTCGCTGAGTCATCATTTGTGTTTTTCTTCCGTACCTGCACCAATGACTGGCTGAACCCCTTTGGAGGTCAGGTAGATTTCAACCTCTGTCAGTGTTTGGTCACCCATTTAGCAGCTAAGTGGTAGTGTTACCACAATGGCTCGCCTGTGTCTACGGTACTCGTGCTAAAAGATCCGGCATTTCGACTTTCGTTTCCTTCAAATATTTACAATGGTATTTATGTATGAATGGTGAGTTGGTCAGAGTGATGTGAATTCCCGTTTGTCCTCTCAAACGACTTGACTCATACCTAATTAATGAATCATCCTTCAAGGCAAGTAGGTATGTATCAAATTATGCTGCTAATTTAGCAATATCTGCGATATACTAGATGTTTCGGGTCGATTCCCAGATTTCCTTGATTTGTGCTCTCCTCGATCCGAAGAGTAAAGGGAAACTATTGCAAATTTGCCTGAAAACCCATCCAGGATTTGTACGATCTGAAATCAATCTATACGTTCCAGACATATGTAGTAGGTATGTACCTAGGTAGGTATGTTTGGATGGAAGTACAAGCACATTTGTATTATGATATTCGGGAGCTATTTGGCTTTGGATTTTTTTGTGGGCAATAGTTTATGGGAAAATAATTCAGGTTTGAACTGGTTGGTCTCAGTGAAGTGACGATATTCAAGTGGAAAAATCATGAATCACGCGATTCTGCGAGTAACCCTTCGGCTCTCAATCTTTGGCTGTCTGTTACTTTCGTTATAAAGGTTTGGCTAGGCTGGACTCTTTGTTTGTTTGGCGGATAATATTCCCACCAGTTTCCGCATTTTTAAGGCGATGAAACGAGAGGGATAAATCACAATGAATCGCGCTGGGTGGGCGCTGAGGGTCCTCCTGACGAGTAGGGGCGAGCCGTGGCTTCGTCGAAGCACCCTATTCCAAGATAAGACCGGTTTTTCGATTGTTTGCCTATTGGAGATCCATCATGTGGCACCTTTTTTGGGAGCTTCCTACCGAGGACATGAAAAATAAGGTACCTCTCAATTTCTCCATTACAAACATCTGGGGCAGAGCTTTATGTGTAGGTACTTCTTTACAAACTATTGGTATATACTTCATTCCACCCGTGAAGGCCCTAAATTTGTTATTTTTTCTGTTTTCCAGCTATTTACGGCTCTTCAAGAATTTTCCTGGAAACTGATCTGAGTATGATATGTCATTTGTACCTATGAAAAGATCTACTCAAATGACTCACAACAACGACTCAAATGACTCACTACCGCTCCTCTTGCGATTTTGATGGAGAAGTCATGAAGTGCTATGAACAATGCTTTGTCACCAGCTTTTTAGGCTCGGCCGTCGTTTTAGCACTTATTAGACAAACTTCGCTATATTTATCGAAAAATCGAACGGTTTCCCCACTTTTGACATTTTTTCAACCCGAATCCTTCGAAACAAATTCTGAAATTTCAACACTTCCAGATAATTTGAGTAGGTATCTCAATGTAAGGGTAGGTAAATATCTGTGGATGTAGGAATTTGGGTCTGTAATTATTTTTCTGTTTTTTTTTTTTTTTTTTTTTTTTATTTTTTTTTTTTATGGCGTCTCTCCTCCTCCTTTGAGTTGAGTTTTATTAGAAAACATGTTACATCATTCTGTAAAATAAATATGTTTTCTACCCAGCTCAGCTCATTTTGGATACCATTGCACCTTGTAATTCTCAAAAAAATGCCTTAAATGAAGATATGGATTCCTATTGGAGTGGAATAATTGCGAAAAACTATTTTAGGATTATATATATTATTTAGGAGATTGGAAATAGCAAAATTTGTTTTTCATGCATCTCAAAATCACTCTTTATCGACGTTCATCATTTTCTCCTGTAGCTCTTCGTATGCTTCGAATAAATAGTACCTATAATTTTCGTAATTTTCGTGTTTAACATATTGAGAGTTACCTCTTCTCAGATTCTTTGTTACTGATAGTTTACCTGTTGGGAAGATCTGCATTAATGTGCAGGATCTCCATCTAAACGTTATCTCCTGTTAGTCATTGATGATCTCTGCTCCCTTTTCTCAGAACCTCCGCTCCTGCCCTCGGAAGTCTGTGTAAACCCTGAAATCGGGCGAAGAGACTGAGTTCATTATGTCGGCGGATCTCATCACCGCGGCGTCACTCACACGAACATACAGTACATAGCTCACACGCATACAGCCACTCACACACACGGTCCCTCACACATACCCTACCCCACTTTATACTCCCTTCGCCGGCTTAATTTGATCAAGACGAGAGACGGTAGGAGTCTCAGAGCCTCAGTCAGTCTTTCTTACCCATGTGTTCTGAAACTGTCAAACCAGGTCCTACCCGCTGCCGGCGCCGTGGGAAAAGCTTTATCTTCTTGAAATGTGTTTACTTCTCCGTCATCAAGCTCTGTAAACAATCTTCCAAAGTGAATTAGACGGTTTAGGGGGCCGGAGGATTGCAGGGAGAAACAAGGTCGGCCTGCGGGAACCCCAAAACTTTTGGCCCTTTGGTGTCTGAGTGAACTGTAATGTGGATCACTGGATCACTTCATTTTCTCTTCAACCTTTATTGCGATTGATTGTCATGATTCTACTGTGGCTGAGGGTTGCCGTGGTTATGATTCGAGTTTCACCACCAGATTTTCATCTTCCTTAGCCCACCAGAAAACTGAAAGGAAAGTATTGCAATCACCAGACAACTCAATTTTTGGGACACCACCTTTCAATGGTCCCAGTTGACATCTGATCCACTTTCTCCTCGTTTTGGACAAGTGTATGTAAGTCTGTACGTATATGCCGAGTGACAAGGCAATAAGCCAGATATCGTTGCCATCAAGCCCGACGGGTCTGCCATTATCCTGGGTGTCCAGGTTGTCGATGACAGTAAGGACATGGAGCAGTCCTGGTAGGCAGAGAAAAGCAAATTTGATATAAACACGACCTGCGGCAAGCGATATCTGAGCTGAAAGGAGTGGCGGCAAATAACACCAGGGTCGTGGCCGCGACTTTGTCACGGCAAGGGGTGTGGTGGGGGAAAAGTGCCACTGACTTACTCTAGTTGGGCATCTTGGCGGATGTGCTCCGTGGTATCATCCGTGGTTTTTCGTTTAAATTACCATCTTAAATATAGAAACATATTTTATATTCGGAATCAGTGCAAAATTATCTATAAGAATCACCCACAAAGTTGGTCAAAATGAATGTTTGAAAATTCAACTCATGCAGCATGACTGGAACTTTTTTCTGGCGTGCCCCCTCCGCCTTTGACGTTAGCTTTGTTAAAAAAACAAAAAATACTTGCATTGGAAGGTTTTTGGCCGGAATAGGCGAAAATATTGTTTGAACAAATGGAGATAATGAGCCTAAAGACGAGGTTATTTTTAATCGTAGATATGTATATCCTTTTAGGGTGGGTACTCATTATCCCAGACTTGAAAGTGTAAGGTTTCAGGTAATTATCGTTTGGAGAGAAGAGTGATCCCGGTGAGTTTCATCAAAATCCTTGGAGTAGGTAAGGAAAACAGGGAAAAAAACGTCTGCCAAGTTGGGTGTGGCACATAGCTTCCTCGTATCCATAACATGATTGTATATATGTAACATATATATTAAAAAATCATCAAAGGGATTATTATAACCTGCACAATCCCTGAAAATTCCATCAAAATCGGATGAAAATTGTCGAAGTCATGAGAGCTTCACGTTTGCGCATGCGCAGTAGGCACCACTGATCCGATCTTGATGAAACTCATAGGGCATTATCGAATCTCCGATGCTCAACTTGAGCTGAATCGGACCATTAGGTCGCGAGAAATTGATGTTTCAAGGATTTCATGTTTACGCATGCGCAGAGGCTACAGTTGGGCGGCTGGTAATGAATTTCATACGGGACCATCTGGGAGCTAACCCGCGTAATCCCTGAAAATGTCATCAAAATCGGATGAAAAGTGTTAAAGTTATACGTGTTGCAGGGATTTCAAGTTTTGTGCATGCGCAGTCGATACCGCTGATCCGATCTTGATGAAACCAAGTACCATGAAACCTTCGATCTGCAACTACCGTCTAAATTTGAGCGAAATCGGACCATTAGGTCGCGAGAAATTTATGTTTCGAGGATTTCACGTTTACGCATGCGCTGAGGCTACCGTTGGGCGGCTGGTAAATTCATAGGGGACCATCTGAGGGATAACCCGCGTAATCCCTGAAAATTTCATCACAACCGGATGGAAATTGTGGAAATTATGCGTGCTGTAAGGATTCCCGGACACACACACACACAGACAGACCGACAGACAGACACGAAACCAAAATTGTTCAGGATGGTCTAAAACGTAACATTGAAATTTTGATTTTGGTGATTAAAAAATTTTCACATCCCAAAAGTGAGAACAATGCTTCCTCTACCTTGGTAGATTTGGAAGCAATACCTAGTGGGGTTTGCTATGATTAGGTTCATTCTACATGGGTAACTCGCTTCGCTCCTCTATACATGGGGCTCTGCCCTCTGCCCCCCTGGATCCGTCGTGTGTGAAACAGTTCGAGCCCTTCGTTCGACGACAAGAATCCACGCTCCGATACAGGCTTTGCCACATCAGTAGCATTCTCACGGGGTTGGTATCGACATTGTCTAGTGACTGACTAGCTTGTGCCCGCTGCGGAGATCTATTTCAAGGTGGATTGTTCCTCATTTCTTGGATTGTCAGTCACAAACAAAAAAACACATTGAGACATTTTCATGTCA
>JAEMON010000001.1:9993069-10013921 GCA_030264115.1 Lygus lineolaris | reverse complement strand
GCTCACCAACTCATGCTGCATGAATGGAACTTTTGTTATTCGCCAGACCTGAGGTCCTCTGATCACCTGAGCTGTATTTTGATTTTACTATATTTGCCATTCTTTGAAGTGTTGACTGACGAAATCCATAAAAATCGCATTATTTACTGTTCAGGCGAGATTACTTCAGAATGAAATAACGAACATATAGGCAGCGGGGTTGGTCTAAAATTTCGGCAGTTAAGTGGCTGAACCTGAGGAGAAAATGTTGTTCTTGGAGGTCTTCTGACGAACAGATCCGCAGGCGCGGCCAACCGTGAACAAAACGTAGAATAAAGAGATATTCGGTTGGTTGGCGCGGCGATTGAGCTTTTAGGGGGATGAGTTCGCTCATCGGTGGATACCAAAAGCTTTAGTGTTGTAACACGCCTCCCGTCAGTTTCATCCTCTTTCTGTTGGCATTTTCCAGATGAAATTCAGCCGGTTTCAGATGAGTTTCGACGTGCGCACGCGCAAATCATGAGGGGTCTGATTAGCTGTTGTCCCTTATCAGTGCGTACGGAGGTATTTCCTGTGGTTGGTGTGGCTGCTCTGAGTGCTCTGAGTCACCGCATTCCAGCTACATATTTCCCGAGTAACCGGAAAACACTCCAAATTGGGTGTTATCACTGAAACAGACTCATCGCGACTTCGTTGGGCTAGAATGAGTAGGCTTCTTCAATGCAGCACAACCTTCCGCCGCACATTGAGATGAAATCCGAATTTTCCTATCAAAACTTGATTCTCTCAATTCTTATAGGAAATTTTGCGCTGATTCCGAATGTACCTCATATTCTACCTTCTGTTTTTGACCACTGGTACCGTTGAAAATATTGGTTTTGTATAAAAGAAAAAGCCCGTGAATTCTGCGTCGAATGAGACCAACGTCAGCTCAACAACACGGTAGCCAGGATTTTTGGTGATTTGTCAAAGTATTCTATTCCCTCGACTTTTACCGTGTTCACGATTGGGAAAGTCAAGAAAATGGAATACTGGAAAATCATCAAAAAGCAAGGCTATTGTATTGGTGAGCTGGAGTTTGTCTTGACGCAGAAGTCTCAGGTCTCCAACTTGTCTTTTACATGTAAATAACTTTGAGCGGTTCCATTTTTCAAAAACGTGAATTTTCCAGTTTTTTTTTTTTTTTACCTAATGCTGTTTTAGGTACATGGGGTATATTTGAAGTTGGCGTAAAATTTCCTATGCGTTTGGAGCGGAGCTTGATTTTTTCCAGAAAATGATCACTGTGCGTTTTAAACAGGGTTGCTACGGGCCTGGAAAACCTGGAAAAGTCAGGAAAAAAGAAAGTGGTCGGGGAAAACCTGGAAAAGTCAGGGAAAAATTGAAAAGCTTCTGGAATTTTACGCAAAATACGGGCTACAAGGTATTTATTAGTTTTTGGTCAGACTAATGCTTCGAATACCTTGGTACAATGTTTCTAAATTTTAATAAATGCGTTTCAACATTTTTCGTTCTTCTTATCTACACTACAGAATTGATCATCTGCATTTCTATAATGTATAAGTTACAAGTCAGTATGAGGCATTTATCAATACAAAATCAAATGGCTTCCTCACTACAGACGATATCTGACCTTGGAATCTATCTAAAAAATCAATACAATATTTAAAATGTCAATAATGACTGACAACACAAATGACAATAATGGAGTACTCCAAGGGTTCAAATTGTGAAAATTAAGGGACAAAAAACGTGTTTTTGAGGTTTTTGGTGTAAATTACCATCGTAAACACAAGAACATAATGGTATATATAGAATCAGAGCAAAATTTGGCGAATTGTGGTTCCTCGCCGGTCTATAGTCAATTCCTAGTCCCAAGCAAAACTATATGAAGTTATGGTCCAATTTTGATGGAATTTCCAGGGATTGTGCGGGTCAGCCCTCATGGCGCGGCGGTCTCCTATTGATTTCATCGTCGTCGGACCACTAGTATCGTGTATGCATGCGCAAACGTGGAATTCCCGAAACTGCAATTCCTCAGTTCCTGATAGGGTGATTTCGCTCGAATGCGGAGTATGGTTGGCGGCTGACTCCAAGACAATTACCTATCAATTTTGTCACGACTGAATCAGTAATAGCTACTGCGCATGCGCAAACTTTAAAAGTGTTTTAATAGCCATAGCTCCAGAACTACTCCACCTATTTCGGTGAAATTTCCAAGGATTCTACGGGCTCACTGTTTTTTGGGGGAGGGGCCTTTACGCACATAGGAAAAGGTCGGGGGAAAATCGCTTTTGCGGTCTGGAAGATCTGGAAAAGTCAGGGAATTTTGGGATTATGTTTTCGTCGCAACCCTGTTGAAGACTGCGCGAGGTGAAACGGCGAAACTCTATTGATGTGAGTGGTGCTTCTCTTTTATATACGCGAGGGTTGACTGGAGTCATGACTGGAAGAAGCCTCGCGACCCACCGAAGACTAGTTGCATAATGCAAGTTGTAGATTGGCGACTGGTTGAGGTTGAGGAATGGCAGAGGGCTGCGGTGCGGTGCGGTGTGCGGCTACCGTACCGTAGGAGGGCGCTCCAGACGTCTTACGTCATCACCGGCGGGAGTGGAGCTGCCTCTTTTTTTCTCTCTCCCTCAAGAAGTAGAAGTGGAAGTAGACTGTTTGTGGGAAAACAGATCCACGACAACCACCCGCCATCTGGACTCGGCCTGAAACTGGACACCTTTTTTCAAGACGGCATACTCCGTGTGCGTCGACCTCCTGCTGGCCGTTTTTTCGGGTTTGACCATCATTTCTCGCCGATTCCTTTCGAATCGTATCGCTTTACAGAAATGTATAAATCCGCGGTTCAAACCAAAAAGGGGGCGGCCTTTTTCGCTTTTATATCCTTCGGTCGGCTTTTCCAAATTTAATTCAACTTTTTTTCAACAGTTTCTAAATTTAATTCAACATTAAATATTCCCAAGGGAGAACTTCACTTTTACGGACTGTGTTTAATAAAAATCAAAACATCGGAATTGCCGTTCGAGTGGAGCAAAGTCACAAACATACAAGCATCCCTTGGAAACGACCATTCAGCAGAGATTATTAAACACAGCCCGTAAAAGTAAAGTTCCCCTTTCAGAATAGGAATGTTGAATTAAATTCGGAATAGGTTGGATCCTATTAGGAAAATGTAGAATTCAATTCAGAAAAGCCATATATTTGTCGTCCCAGGTTTGACCTGTGTTGTTTCCTTTAGGCTGGTGTCCGTGTTATTTCTGCTTACTTCATAGAACTCAATTTGGCCCCGAGAGTTTTCTTTTTATGCAATCTGTGAGTCCTTTATTTCTCCAGCATATAAAAGTAGCCAAAAGTGTTGAATAGTATATCTATATGTCGGAACTCTTCAAGTACGAAGAACATATTTTGACCCAAACAACGAATTTGAAGTTTGCGCATGCGCAGTGGCTATCACTGATCCCATCGCGGTGAAATTAATGGGCAGTCACGCTGCGGTATTTTCTCAACTTTCAATTCCTATCTTCAAGTAGAGATATGATGTGTAAAGGATTAATTCATGCTCAATCTGAAACCATTCTATTATTCTTTCGTATGTGTTGTACCAAACCAGTATTGAGGGCATTTCTTCCGTGACATACTGATTCTTAAAATTATTATTCGCTATTTACTATCAGCCATTTTGACCTTGATTTTCTTGTTTCAGGTAAGTCCCAGAAGAGACTGCTTCAGACTGTCGATCACATACTATCGGTCGTTTGTAAGTGGAGATTATTTGTAAACGAGCTTTTAATCCCTGCCGAATGACACTTACTCACAGTCATGTCATACCGAAGGGACATCAATTGTGGGGGTTTAGAAAAAAGTTTCAAATGGTAACCCCTCCTTATGCGCAGAATGCATATAAGATATTTTTGATATTTTACAGAATTGTTTCTAATAAGAAGAATTTTTAGTGCAAATTCCGATTTTAAGAAACATTTAATGGACAAAAAACCCTTCACTCGAATTTTCGAGTGCGCTAAAAGCAAAAAAAAAAGAGAACAAGTTTTGTGGGTGAGTTTGTTCCCCCTTGAAACGAGATGTTGTCTATTTTTCGTTTTGTGCAATGCTACCTTGAAAAACCTCCCAACAACCAGAATGTTATGATGTTCCACCAGTCTTCAACGTTATATTGCGCAAATCGAAAAATGAACACCACGTTATTCAGCGTGGCGAAACGTATTAAATCATGTATACTAGTAGTAGTACTTTCTAGCTTACTACAGACAAATTCTATTTTTATTAATACTCTTTTAAATTCGAGTGAGTGGCTTATTTTTCCGTCAAATTCCCGAATCCGCAGAATTTTCGCATGCGCATGTGTGCAAAATTATCACATTTTGCATTCTACACTGAAAATTTAGGGGTTGACTCTTTTTCCGAAACCCCCTTATTATTGGTTTAAATCGGCTGTACATAATTAGGTTCAATCTAATTAAAGATAAATAAACTAAGAAATTGTAGGTGTTGTTCCTCCGAAGAATCATCCTCTCAATCGAGATATTGTGTCGAGGAAACGTGTCTCCCCTTAGTTAAATTTATAATCAGGCGAAAACGGTTTCATGATGCAAATTAATACTGAAGCAGGCCCATCCTCTGATCTGGAGGATCGGAGTAACTCTAATTCTCCCTGTGTTGATCAGGCAGACCAGTGTGATTCTTCACGTTCTTCACCTCCTCCTGACGATGGAACCTCCATCTCAAGACACCGCCGAACCATCAAACCTGCTTACCTAAGGGACTATTTCACCGACTTTTAGTTCAGAATGCCGGGGGGGGGGATGTGGTGAACGATTTCTATACTAATTATTACAAACAACCGCTTGGCCGTTGCTATGCCACCATACGTTCCCATGATGTTCAGTTTTCTTCTCTTAAATAACTAGGTATCCATTATCGAGCTGTAATTTATAGTGAATACAAGCCTAATATACGCGACATGTTCTCCTGGGTACATAACACACTTACCTACAGTTGGCCAAAACGTGGAGGAAGTTGATTAGATGTCGACCAGAACCATTCTAAGGAAGTGTTCAAGGATTTGGGTTTTCTACCTATTGCAATTTTTTCCTTTCACGTTTCAGCTGGGCTGAGGAAAGTTTTATTTTTATTTATTTTTTATTTTTTTAAAGCAATTTCTTAATTCAGAATTATTTGTGAAACTGTCCCCTTTTTACTAACGAAAAAGCAGTCAAGTAGCTAATTTTAGTTGAGCGAAAATTTTTTTTAAAGCCATCCTGCTTGGAGTTGACTACGTATTACTTACCTCTATATATTTGAATTTGGGAAAACTTTAAGATTTAGGCAATCCAGATACACAAAACAAGATCCCCAGAACCTAGATATCCTGGATTCTCATGGAGTAAGTTTAAACAAAGGGCGTGTAATTGATTGATTTTTACCGCTTCTTGTGTGTAGCTCTCTATTTATACTACACTCTACAAATCCCTGATGTACATAAATGTACTAAACTAAGGGCGGAACTGTACAAATACCAGGTATGACAGTCTCGTCTTCTCTAGTGTCCCTATTTATTCATCATAAAAGAATTCATATTCACCAATATGCTTGTACCTATATATTTCTCACGTATAAAGCCGTCGAAATATCTTCGCTGTGCCGACATGCTTTGAAAGAAAAATAGTCTAAGCTTTGGGTATATGATTTCCAGTAATATTATTTTCGCTATTCACAGTGACGCTTTTTTCATAAATATCTACAATGTACCTAGCAGTCGAAATGTGTTTTATTCAGCTCATGAAAGTTCCAGTTTTTCAAAAAAGTTCCATTCATGAAGTAGGTATGACTTGATGAACGAAAGGTGGAGAACCGGCACCGTCCACTTTTTCACTGGATAGCCCATTTTCTGTTCAAACTTCAATTTCCCTTTTTTCTTTTTCAGGAGGTAAATATATACTGTACCTATCTGTAAATTTACCATAGTTTAGAACCTTTTCACTCAAGGAAAGTTCTAAACAAACATAATGGGGAATTATCATCAATTGATTTAGTTATTTTTTCTGGAAGATAATGGCTCAGAAGAAACAGTAATGAAGTCATTAGGCAAAAATAGTGTATCTGTAATTTCAGAAAATTTATTGAAATATTTATTAGTGTAATTCGGCGGGAAAGTGATGTCGACAAGGGTGTCGTCCGTCATTGGCCAAACCCGTCCAAGATGACAACCTAACAAAACGCAACACAAAGCCCAAAACTGTTCTGCTCCTGATTAGTGAGAATAGAATTTAATTAACGAATTGGTCGAATGGATTAATTGTTAATGATTATTAATTAATTTTTAATTAATTATTGAAATTATTCCTATTCTCACTGCTCCCGATGCGATCTCAGCGCATTCTTTTTCGGTTCAGTTCTTTTAGTGTGACGTTTTCTCAAAAGGGTTTCTCAAGAGCCTTTGGAACGCCTCTTGTTATTCAAACGGCTGAGATTCTATTCCAAGTTTTCTCCACACCAGAAAGATAAACTATTTTTTCTGTGTATTAACAGTGTTATTTTATTCCAAACAGCAATACAAAGACAGACAAAATTTGATTTTCTCATACACGATAATTCCCCATTGCGAAGCAAAAAATGAGGGATTGCCACTTCGGCAACTAACCTGTGGGCTTTGCCGCTTTTGCACCCAATAGTAATTTTGTCCCTGAAAAACTCGTATTCTACCTACCTAAGAAGAAGAGAATATTACTAACGCAAGTCTTGCGCCAAGTCATTCCTTGACCAAGTTTATCTTCCATTTAGCAGGTTGTTTGGGCCTTTTTCCTGACTCATAGGGATAAACAGTCTTCGCGTACAAATCCGTGGAAAAATGTTGATTATTTCACAGAAGATACCAGAAGAGCTACGATTTACTGCTAATATGAACCGAGATTCGAGGTCAGAGAGACACAAATAGTGAACGGTGGGGGTATGAAAACAAAGCGAGTGGGTATGTGAAAACCCTTCATCTGATTGGTTGTCTTGGACTTGGCCGCCTTTGCATGTCATTATCTGTTGGACATTGTCACAATCAAGCCTCGTTTCCAAGCCCGATTTTATCGCCATATGATTTTTTGGGCCAAAAATCACATTGCATCCTTATACAGAATGATGTCAAGAACAAAATGACATCAAATAACCATGTTCGAAAAAGTGAACATTGTAACTAGACCACTCATATTTAATCAATTTCTAGCATTGCATTTTCAACCGATTTTGGTGATTTTTACCTGTGAAATATAATTAATATAATTCGTGGGCTCCTATAGAATATTTGCGTCAATCTCGAACATGCCACACTTGCCCACCTGAAACGGGGTACGAACGGAATTTCCATGTACGAGTCCCATTACAAATTTAGGATCTGAGGCCATGGAAACAACGAGCCCTTCAGACGCTGGTTTTAATGCGGTAAAAGCTTTGTGAGTTCTGGTCGAGAATTTATGGACCTGTTTTCTTGTTCTTTTTTTACCAGCACTTATCCATTCCACCTCTTTCTCTCAACCCCACCCCGCCCAGTCTCTCCAACCCGTCGCTGGGTGTCAGAGCTTTTTAGCTAAATGATTGGTTTCGCGTCCAACGTTTTCCACTCAAATGTCAACGATCCTTTTTTTACAATTTTTTGTTACTTTTTGCCTCTTTTATACCGTCACTTCGCTATCTCCCTAAAGCCAGAGGTTCGTTTTTCAGTTATTTCCCCACCATTAGACAATTCATTGTGTCTTGTTCGATAGCAAACTTTTAGAAAAAAATGCAACGAACTCAAAACATTTGGTCGGTGAATTTTTGAAAATTCCTTCATAAAATCATACAATGTGAAGTAATCTGAACCAAATTCTTAACTTTAAAAACAAATTTCTCTTGTCAGCTGCTGCAAGGATGTGGATTGGGGGAATGGTCAACGTAGTCGAATAGCACTAAAATAATTATAAAAATACAAATCACGTTTTTTACTACTTTTATTTTGTCTCGCTCCTCAGTCTTCGTCTCGGAAACTAGGTACATTCAGCATGTATCACTTGGGCCATTCTGCGGTTGTACCAGGAAGGTAAATCATCCATGGATGTCACTACTCACTTAAAAAGTTTCATTCTCATCCTGCCGCGTTCCGGCCTAACTAGCCTTCTCGTTTGAGTGGACGAGCGTAGAGTTCTTTGCGTCTTCCTGTATATAATAAAGAATAATTTATTCAGCTTGTAGCTCATTCTGAAAGATTCCCTTCGGAGATTTTGCGATATACAGTGTCGTACGTAGAGAGATAGGGTTTTCCGAAGTTGAACGACAATTTAGTTGGAAGCCACAAAATCTGTGTAAAGAGTGAGCGAGAAAACCTCTAAAAGGTTCATTCAATTCGTCGGGTATGTTTACAGGCATCCATGTGTTATGTGGTCTAGATTGTAAACTCTGGCTTTTCGCCATAAACCGGTTTGGTATTTAGCAGGCATCACGAATGTTGTAGCATCAAACGCCTGCACACCGGGAGAGAAGGCACTCGAAACAAGTATACATACATACCTTCGACAATAAGAGGGTATGCCATCCGTCCCTTATGATAAGCACGACTGACGTGGAGTGTGGAAATTCTATGAGAACACTGGCCTCACAGTATTTTATGGAAAACAGAGGGTGGGAAACTGTTGAGTGGCCCCTCGATGGGCTGATCCCCGACGATACTGCAGTCAAGCTGTATTATTACCCTCCTTTGGAATTAATAGTATCCAAATCATGTTAGAATACGCCGTCTAGTCGATTTTCATATTTCACCGGCCCTTTGAGGACGCTTCCCCGGAAATAGGGAACCTCCTGCCGATTTCGATGTGTGACGCCCAGTTTGTCAATCCGCCTTGTTTTTTGTCTCCTTCAGATTCCCCCAGGGGATATCTTTGTGTTAGACTGTCGGTGGGTGCTCGACGCGTATATACGAGCAGTGACTTGTCCCTATAGAACCCTCACCATCCCTTCTGCTTCATCCAGCTGGATTTTCCCGTTTTTTTCCTGGGGTTTTTCCTCCCGGTAGATGGCGCTCGTGTTCAAAGGACGGTTTTGTGGGTATAATATTTTAGGGCTGTGAGGCGGTAACGTCTTCCACAGCTATTGCTATCCCCATGACCTTCCCTTATGCCCTTTCCCTCCCTTATTTTTATTATAGTTCCTCCTTCGCATTCTTTGACACCCAGCAACCCCCTCTCTACCCTAGTGCACCATTCTAGCGGCAATTTCACTGTGGGGAGGTGGTGTCGGCCCGATGACGTTAAAACTATAGTGGTCATTTTCAGAGAAAACCATGAATGACCCCCACCAATTCCTTCCCCTCTCTAAACAGTTCCTAGAGCGTGTTTTTCGCCCGATAAATTCTCTCTGGTGGGTAGTTATGGGGTTATCTCCGGTCCACCTCAGCGCACTACAGGTCTAGCGTATTCAACTTAAGTAGTTATTTGTATTTTGTTGCTTCGTTTGCTAACCCCAGGTTATCGAGCAGCTCTCTATTTCCCAATCATGTCCAGTTGCAGTAACCCACGGTCCACCTACTATTCGAATGATGTCGCTATTATTAGCAGTTATTAGAAACCAGTCGAACGTACGTGATGTGTGGTGGAATGAAATTGTTATTTTGTCAAAGACTTTAGGTAAATTGACTCAACCGAGTGAACAGTAATGCATTAAAACTGCATTACCATTGTATACAGAGTGTCCACGATTCATTGTCTCTCTTATATTGCTGGAGTTCCTATTAACGGTTTTCTGGATCAATGCTAAATCCAAAGTTCTATTTGTTGACATTTTTGAGGTTTCTAAGCAGGAGAACTCCGAATTCGTATCGAGGACTCGGTGGAGTTTCACTACAAGACCCATCTAACGTGGATGATGTTTTGCGAAACGTGAGTAAATTTAGCACAAAATGTGTACAAAACGTGAGGAATTGAGATTTCAAAGAATTGAAGTAGTAAACCACCACGTTTGATACCTGCAAGATTACCTCATAATATTCCACGCTGAATCTATCAGTGATGCTCATTTTTACTTTCCTCAGCCACCTGAAGGTGAATGGAAAGTATTGCGATCAGAAGAAAACCCAATTTCTGAAACACCCCCTTTAACTGGTCCTAATCGACATCCGATGAATTTTCTCGACATTTTGGAAAAGTGTATATAAGTCCGCTTGCGCATGTGTATGATCACGATTGCGGTCCCTACGAATATGATTGAAAAATTCCGATTTCGAGGATTGGTTTCTACATGAATGAGGATGAGACCCTAAGAATTTCAGCCCTCCGGGTCAATTATTAGGGGGAGAAAATATTCCAAATACTTGAAAAACGTCCTTTTTAGCCCATTTTTTAGCTTTTCTCCAAAACTGCTCTAACGATTTTGATGAAATTCGCAGGACTTATCTTCCAACAAGTAAAAACAAGTTCCAATACTCCTCATCTCCACAAAAATAGATCGAGGGCCGAAATCAGCGAGGAAAGTAGTGTGAAGCCTCGGAAGTTTTCTATATAATCCAGATAACAGACCAGAAACTGGGGTTTGGTGTGTTATCTTGGTTGGCAGAAAATGAATCGAAAAATGGGAGTCCCCTCAATCAAAATGAGGTCTTGTTCACGTTTTGGGCCATTTGTTCGTTGGTTTTTAGTATAAAGTATCATCAAGTGGTCTTCTCCGAAACATTTAACGTATAATTCTTATCTGGAGTATTAAAAGGAATGGCAGTCCCCACTTGGAATAAAACAGTTACTGTCAAAATGACGACTTATTGACAACGTCGACGTATTTTTACCTCCAATTTCAATTTTTCAGTTTCGAACTGATTGTCTTTAGTTTGAATTCTCACTGGGTAGTTTTATCACAATCAAACTAAATTATATACATGCTCTCATTTTATCCCCACCAATCAGTTACCATCTTGTGCCTGTGTACGGCTATGACAGCTTGTCGTTAGAAAACTACGAAAGTGTCCAATAAAGGTCATTGTAATCAGAATTGGCATCACCGCTGCGGCAATAGCCATTAATACCGTCGCCATTTGACAAAAAAAAACCCGCCCCATTTCCACGTCCCGATCCCTAAAAGCACATGTAGAACAAACATAATTAGGTATTCATGACGGATAAACATTAAGGCCAGGGGGGGTATAACTCCTCCAACGCCCCGTGTACATATTTGGAGCTGATTAATCTGGGTTTATGCCGTTCCAGCTGCGCTCGCCCTCGTTGGCGTAAAGCCGGGAATTACACCTGCTCCAAAGTTGGTGGAATCTCCGCTCGCCTTCAGCTGTTCGCCTCTCGAATTGGAAACCAACATATTATCTGAAGCTAAATCGATTGCCGTTTTCTCATTGGTCTAGAATTGTAGCTTTTCGATAACTTCGGCCTTGGTATGGATGAAGCAGAAATTTCAAGTTGGATCGTAGCGAGGGATTCCTAATCCGTTGATGAGTGCTTGATTATTATCATTTCAACTATATCGTGTATCCCCTTAAAATAAATTATTGGGATGGTGTGATTACCAAAAGTCGTCATTAAATCATTCATTTACCTTAACAAAAAAGTCTGCCAAATTGAGAGAAAAGTAGTTGGTTGGAGTTAGTTTTAATAACAATAACAATATTTATTTGCAAATCACCAATAATATCGGTATCATGTAGTCAGACATCTCAATTCAAGTCACACAACTTAGATTATATCATCATGTATAAAGTTCCTTTCTATTGGCTATAATTTATTTATTCTAGGAAGGCTTCGAGAAACTTGTGAACAGCAATATTCTATTTCGTCGCTGAAGCAACACGCCCTATCGACCATTTTCACGAAAATGAGGTTTTGACTGATTCTTATTCGATTTCTCACGTTGCATCGACTGGTTAGCTCAAAATTGCTTCAACTAGACTAAAAAATCGAGAATAACTCAAAAAACATAACACCCCCTATCGACATCGTTAATGACAACAGCCCGTATCAACCAGTGCAGCTGTGAAAACCTGCTGTGGGATTTGTGGGAGCTGGCGCGTTGCGTCTTCCTTGTAGGTCTCAATTATTGTTACCAGTAAGTAGCTTGAACCTGCTTGGTGTTGGAAAAACAAAAAGTTTGGATGGAATCATTCTTTTTTGTTGACGTTTCATAGGCTTCTACCCGACTACGAAGTACTTCATTGTCTGGTAGATGCCTATTTGAAGTTATGGTCCGAATTTGATGAAATTTTCTGGGATTGTGCGGGTTTGAGCCTAGGGGGTCCCCTATGGATTTCATCGCTATCAGACCACTAGTAGCGTGTGCGCAGGCCCAAACTACGGTTTCCACCACGGTTTCGGGTATGAGTCCATATGGAGTAGTTTATGTCGAGGGTGTATGGAGAATTATAAAAAATTCCGAATTGCAAGATTTGTACGGGAGAAATGGAATACTTGGAACCATTAAGAGTGGCAGGTTGCATTTCCTGGAGCATTTAATGCTGGCTAGCCCTGACAGAAAAGCAAGGAAAGTGTTTAGCGGTAACCCTGGAGGAGGAAGGTTTCGAGGTTGGAGGACATTGAGGGTGATCTCAATGAGCTGGGCATCAGGCTCTGGAGGAGAAAAACCCAAGATCGTTCAGTCTGGAGGAGGAGTTTTGAGCAAGCTAAGGCTCCTAAAGGGCCGTAAAGCTGAGAATAGGGAATTGACCTATTCCGCTCAAATTCGGAAAGTAGTTGGAGGTTGACAATTACATTGTAGTTTCGACACGATTTTATCAGTAATAGCTACTGCGCAATTTTGAAATGGGTTTCATAGCCATAACCCTGGAACTACTCGACTAATTTTGGCGAAATGTTCAGAGATTGTTGGGTAGCCCCGCGACAGTCCCCTATCAATTTCGTCACCGTCGGGCCAATGGAAGCGTGTGCACATGCGCAAAAAACGTGAATAACCTGAAACTACGAATCCTCAGTAGTTCCTAGTGGACCGATTTCGAGCCTCATTACTGCTCCTTAAGCTGCATAGTTTTTCAACAACTGGGTTCCAAAATCAGATAGTACTGCATGAATTATGACATTTTTTTAATTAAAAAATAGTGAGAATAATACATTTTGGGGAAAGGTCTATCGATCTCACTCCAATAAAAACAAGTATCAACCATAATTTTAAAGTCGACAGCACCCCTCATCGACCTCAATTTCCTATTTTCTTTAATTATTACTATTTTTTAATATTGGCGACCACTGGAAGGCAAGAAGTTACAGAATAGTGGGAAACAAAGGGACAGGTGATCAAAAACTTGACCAGGATTCAGTTTTTTCCTTCTCCTGAAAAGTTGGGATCTGGTTCATAGGGCGTGTTGCTTCTTAAGCGACGATTTGTGAGGCACAACAAAACAACAGCATTTTTATTTATTATGTGACAAACCCCATCAACATCGGAACTGCCGATTGGACGGAGTTGAGTCACAAACTTACAAACAGAAACACAGTTGGCTATTATAAGTAAGGATAATGATTTTCCTCGATCGTATTGATTTTTTTTTTTCAAACTGTCAAACATCAAAACGATTGGAATTTTACTCAATTAGGTATATCAACTTATTCGTTGCTTTTTGCATGAGGCTTGGCTCCTACTAACTCTCGCGATGAAATCATTGGGGGATCATCCCGAGACCTACCCTCGAAATTTGAGAGGAATCGGTTATCAGGACATTCACATTTGCGCATGTGTACACGGTTAGTACCATTGGTAAGATGGCATTGGGATTCATATTGTACCGTCTAGGCGCTAATCCGCACAATCCTTGAGAATTTCATAGAAACTGGACCATAATGCCCTATAGTTTGCTCGGGACAAGTAACACATCATACCAACATAATAAAATTGTTCCGTTGATTTTGGAGGACAATATTTTTTGGACTACTTGCAAGTATATACGGTATATAAGACCTTCCGTTGAGAGGAAGCAAAGCTGAACTGTGTAGCATTGTTCTTCACGAATTTACTGGGAATTATGGATGTCGTTGGAGTATGCTAATTAGGCGATTCGAGTTTAGTCAGAATTTGCATGCTTTGACGATAATCTTTTTCAGTCTAATTCCAGAAGCCAAAGAGCTAATATTCTGCTCGGGATTCCTATTAGCCCTCTAAACAGCTTATAAGCCAGCTCCTATAAACATTTGAAATCGAGCGCGAAATGTTTGTTGTATATTTTCGTTGTAGTGTGTGCTTGTACCCTCCTACTGTTTCACGGGAATTTCGAACAGAATAAAACGTCAGCTTGAATTCCCGAGAACACCGCTTTCCAGACGTCGGAGGTCACCGATCGAGCGCCCATTATTAACGTGGAACGAAGCCGAAAAGTGAGGTTGTTTGATTGATAACGGGGGTTACCTGTCTCGAATGTGCCTTTATCTGAGCGTATACGAAGCGTGACAGCGACAGCAGAGATAAGAAGAATCAAAACCATTTTACCTGCCCGGAAGGTGAAGAACGAGCTGTTATGATATATCTGAAGG
Organism: Lygus lineolaris; assembly: GCA_030264115.1. NCBI lineage: Eukaryota > Metazoa > Arthropoda > Insecta > Hemiptera > Miridae > Lygus > Lygus lineolaris. The sequence continues at coordinate 9,999,426 of JAEMON010000001.1, read as the reverse complement.
TCGCACGCGACCCACTTGGTACTTCATAAATGTAATATATCAAGTAAAGAGCGGAAAATTTCGGATTCTATAGGATTTTATATGCCTCAAGTTTTGCTCGAAACGCTGGAGTTGGTATGTACTGGTATATATCAGCGGTCAAAGAGCCCGGGGAAATAGGGAAAAGTGGGGAAATATCCTCTATTTCTGACCGACTTTAAAAAGGAGGAAGGTCTCTCTGTTCGGTGTAACACGGGACGACTTCTTTTTACATCTTTGTTCGAGCCTCATTTATTTCGCGATTAATCGGCAATTTTTTTGCAATGTGGTTCCGTTTCAACCGGATTTAATTTTAAATGATGAAGGAAACTGGAATTTCCGATCTCCCGGGTAGGTGTGGATTCAGTCGTTTCCCCCCCTGTAACTTTTTAGAGCGACGTTGCTCGTCATCATAATCGGTTCCAACATTCGTCGGGTACCCCTCACGTATCATCTTTTTGGAAAGCTTTCTTGGGTATTTCATTTTTGAGAAAGTGACGACAGTTATGCTCACACCTCACTGTAACTTGAGAGTTGTGAAGATATCTGCGGTTTCTGCACAAAATGGAACGCGTTTTCAGATTTGAAATAAGCGTTGAAAGTTGTTAGGGGGTAGCATTGAGAATGAGTGAACTTGGAATCCTTATTGGCGTATTGAGGCTTGGGAAAATCTTCGTCCTCTTTTCTCTATCTCCGCGGACCAATTGGGAAGGATTTTGGCGCTGATCCAAAAAATACGAACGAAAGAAGTGTCAATCGAATTGTCCAAGCAGGGGATAATTCTCGTAGCTGGTCATATAGGTGTCGAGAATGATTGGAGATCAGTGACTCCCATCTTGATTTGTCATGGAAAATCTTACGAGATCCACCTATTTCGTCCCTTACAATTATTGATGCTGCCATGATTATCACAGCATCTCTCTCTATATATATATCATCTGGTTCGCCTGAAAATCGATGTGCTCTCAGTTTCGGCTTCTCACGATGGTTACTGAATCGTCAAGTCGCGTCAACCCTGTCCTTACAGAGAGCGAACGGTTGGTCCTAGACGTATCTGCGAGGTCTCATTCGATTATAGAAATTGTGTCGGATTTGATGTTCTATTTGCGACCACTGTCATAATGGTGCAGTATCAAAACGCCCATACTCTCGAGGGAGAAGTCTATCGTCACAATAGCTACATGCATAGCGGAAACTAACCGGGAATTTATTGCCCGTCGATCAACGTAGTCTCTAACAGGCATTCCTCAGAATGATTAATACCCCAGAACCCTCGTTTTCTCATGAAGTCAAGTTCAATAAGCTCTAATACTCAGATTGGAAGTACACTGTAATAAACACGGTTTCCATCTGGAGCTCAAGTAATTTCGAAATTACCCTCGTCGTTATTAATCGTTGCAATGGTCTTGAGTAATTAGCTGTGCGGGTTTACATCAGTTCGGAACAAATTACCTTCCTATAGACCGATGGTTAGCTCGAAAAAAATTACCATGATAACAGTCGGACACAGGAGTATCGAAACAGAGGTATCTTGTTCGTACCTCATTGAGATTCTTCGGGAATGGGTTTGGCGCTGTTAGTGCTCCCACGGCGCACATCAAAGCTCATGTTGAGGAAAATAAGGAAAAATCCTATGCTAATTTGAAGTGATGTTTAGATCTGTGGCGTTTGATAATTGCGCCTTGAATGGTTGTGAGGAAGGAGTGTTGCGATGGGTTACATCTTCTAAAACTTCGTACCGATTTCGACTTTCAGTAGTATCACAGAAAGGACAAAAAAGATCCAGTCAAGCTGACGATGAGCGAATTATCGAAGAATCAATAACTGTCATGCATTTTTGGACGATTTTAGCTGATTTTCGATCCACGAGGAACATGCTCATTCTAACATCGTTTTCACTGGTTTCCGAATAAATATTGCAGCATTCCTTGCGTTTCTACAGGGTGGTCCCAAACGTAACGGACTTACTTTGAGGTCTTATAGGAAATTTAACGCTGATCACGAATATACTATGTATAGACTATACTATATATAGACCAACGCCAGCTCTTAAGATTGTACCTACGATTTTTGGCGAATTTTAGAAGTTTTGATCTGTTTATAAACTGCTTGATAGGAGCAGGAAAGTAGGCAGGTAGTATGAACTCAAAATGTAGGGTTAAATGATTTTAATGTCCTGTTAATCATTTATAAATGATGAAAAAACATTTAACCCTACATTTTAAGTTCATACTACCTACCTGCCAACACCCCTTAATATATGGTATATTCGTGATCAGCTTTAAATTTCCTGTAAGACTTCAAAGTAAGTCCGTTACGTTTGGGACCACCCTGTATACCTAAAACGGGTATGTCACGTGATCCTTTCCCACACCCCTGAAACCTCCCTTTTGAAATAACTGAGTTTTAGTTGTTCGTAGATAACCTTTGGAACTCCAATGCCAATAAGCACACATGTGGTACATTTCATATAGTAGTTTCCACATTTCTTTACATGGGTAACACATGAGAAATGAGATCAAACACAACATTAGAAATTAACAACACCTTAGAAAGTAATCAGGAAGAACGTCAACAACATAAGAAGGAATGACCGTCTCTCGTGGCAGATCGGTCAAAGGCATTGTCACCTGAAGCAGTTCTGATGAGTCTGGCTGGTGACATCCGCAATGCCACACAGTGTGACCTGCCTGTCAGTGTGTGTTTGTGTTTGACATACAGCAAATCTGGGGAACTAACGTGTCGCCTACCCTAAAAAAATCAGGTGTCCCGACCCCAGTTGTTTGTACAATCGAACGAACAAATGAAGCTCGAGTACAAGTTGGTATACATAAGTTATAAATTATTGGTAAGGATTAGGTTTGAATTTTAGGTATAAGTTTCTCTCTCGACCTGTTTCAAGGCTTCAAACTGCCAACTCGATCGCGCAGTCCCCTTTTCGACGAAGCTAGCATTTCAGTCCTGTTATGGTTTTCCGTGTTCAAGGGGAAATTGAAAGGTTGACAAGGGTTTGTGTTAACTGCCCCCAGGCTCCCAAGACCTTTCAAACCAAGAAGTAATAAATTGCTACACCTGTTGGTGATTTAAACGTCGACATAAACCCCTCGTTGTGAAATAATTTAGAGGTGACGAGGTCGTCGACATTTCAATGAAATCAATTCCAAATTTTCTTTCGTTAAATGATTTGGGTTGCTTTATGATGGTTCTTAACTGTAGAGGGTGATAACGATAAATAAATGATTTTCAGGATCCCTAGTGTTACTTACCTTATCCATGCTTGAAGCCCTAAGACCCAGGTTTTAAGTTTGAAGGGTATACCCGCTGAACCAACAGAAGAGGCAATTATTATATACGCGTATAGCAGAAATACGTAATTACTGATTCTGGATTTTTAAAAGTAAAGTAAAGGGAGGATCTGAATTTGTTCTTTTGATTTCGCTCATGGCTGCTCATTTCCTCGCCACCAATGATTAGAGAGGGGATCGCCGACGGCCCGACGCGAAAATACTGAGATGTGCGATCCCAGCCACGCAGGCGGTCACCCATCCAAATATTAACCACGCCCCTGATAGTTTGAACATCGGTGATCAAGATACCGCTGTTTCGATACTCCTGTGTCCGACTGCTATCATAGTAACTTTTTTCGAGCTAACCATCGGTCTATAGGAAGGTAATTTGTTCCGAACTGCTGTGAACTCCCACAGCTAATTACTCACGACCATTGCAACGATTTGTATGTTGTGCTCTTCAATTTAATATAGAAGGTTCTTCGAATTGAGTTTGAAGAGGTTGAGAGTGGTGAATATTAATTAAGTAGAAAATCAACCAAATAATAAAGGTAATATGGACATGTTTCTGAAGATGCACCATGATGGGTTCAGTTGTAAGATGTAGTCTAATATAATTTGGGATGGATCTAAGATTGCTTTTGTTTCTAAGAAGTTTAGGTAGGTTTTCCATTAAAACTTCTACATTAACAACAATAATTGAGTGACGGCTAATCAAGTTAGCCGAAAAATCATCTCTCGCTTAGTTAAATCCATCAACAATCAAGGAGTATCAAATTTCAAAATTGGGATCAAACTTCAGCGTTATCTAAGTAAAGAACAGTAAGCGCTTGAACCCTCCAACAACATTCGACAGCCACTGCCGCCTATTCCTTGCTAAGTGCGATTCTCTCGATTAGCTGAAACTTAATCCTCTGGATTTTTAGAACACCCCATTTCATACTTGGAATTGAGACGTCAAGTATCGAGAATAGAGTCAGAAACGAAAAAACTCGTGCCTCTACAGCCGAGCTTTCGGAAAATACCGTTCCTTCGTAGAGGCCTAAAATTAAAGATACTGGCGGGAGTTCTTGAATGTAATATAGAAGGGTTCTTCGAATCCAGTTTGAAGAGGTTGAGAGCGGTGAGTATTAATTAGGTAGAAAATCAACCAAATAGTTGAGGTATTATGGACTATGTTTCTGAAGATGAACCGTGAATTCAGTTGTAAGTTTTAGTCTAATATAATTTAATTTTCTAATAATCTGCGATTTTTAATTACGGGAATCTTCCTCTACTCGTGGAGAAAAAATTGTACCTCCCTAAGTTCATAAAAAAGTTGCTTCCTGTGTAGAATATAATTCATCTTAATTTGACGATTCGAAATAACTGCTCGATGACGTAGTGCTGTAAGTTGGTTGGCTGGGATCTGCTGATTTGGGTAATACAACTCGAATATAAGCCGAATCAACCAATAACCGCGCGTTTACCGCACTATGTCATCATCGAAATTTTAAATATTTTTCATCGTTTTATATAATATGATATGAATATAATGTTATATATTATATTTATTAGGTACCTTCATAATACATAATAATAATAATCATTATTTATATTATTTAAATATGTGGATTAAAATAATATTGCCGAACTTAGGGCTCCTACTCGTACTTGGCTTCTGGCTGCATTTTTCGTTTGTCAGAGTGTCTGTTCTAAGGTACGCTATTTGCCGCAATTTTGGGTCTTTAACTTGAAATTTAGAGGGTAGACTCTATTGTTGGCCTCTAGAATTCGCTGAATAGTTGTTGTTTATTGCCACTGCCATGACAGTGCCACAGTGTGTGGAGGGTGTCCCACGTACCTTCCCCTCATATCTCAACATGGTGCCCTGGTCTGTTGTAGATCCATTAGTTATTAATTAGTTCACAAACCATGATATTTATTTGCTCCTTTGCTCAGCACCAATATTGGTGCACCCCGATGCCCTGAAGTGGGCAGGAGATTCTTGTCACAGCGTCGAGGCACATTGATGAATTTCGGTGTTCAATTATACTCTGATAATGATGAAAATTTCTTCGTCAGTTCTGTTGTAGGTTTCATCTCTTTAGTTTTTTTTTTGTTCAATATAATTTTTTAAAACCTCATTTGGAAACGTTTCCCTTATTGGCTCGATGTTTGTGTTCGAAAAATAAGAAAATTTCCTTAAATGATAATACTCGAGTCTCAGGAAGTGATCTGGATGTAATCAAGAAATTTGCTTTTCCGACTTGTGATTAAGCTATTCGGACCTAATAGTATAAAGGCGTCAATTACTTGTAAGTGCGGCAACGATTTAGGTGGTGATCGCGTTCTCCCTCTCCAGCCTGGCTATTGATAAACTGCGTCTGAAACACTTTTATTTATTCCTTCCGAATGGTATCTAATTCGCCCCATCACTCGAACGGAATTTTAGCCGTAATACAGGTAATTTTGCTACCAATCATTTGTCGCTCGAACTCGTTTCTCTGCCGGCGATAATAATCTCTTCGCCTTTCAAGTTGAATTAGCCGGAGTTGTTATTTCGTTCATGATACTACCTGACGTGCAATTACGTAGCTGAGGCCATACTGCGGTTTAGGGTTGATTGACGTTGATGTTGACGAGTATAAGTACCTACGCAAACTTGTAAATGGCACGCACATATATACGCACAAAGTTAGTACTTCCAGAAGCCATCTTGGATAGAAATAATCCCGGAAATTTGGACTAAGAGGGTTTAATTAAAAACTGTACTTACCTATGACAAGAAATCAATTGAAAATGTGGATTTCAAAATTGATTGGAATGGACGTAATCCTGGCTGAACCACTGAATTCGACAAATTGAAGCTGCCATTTTTGAAAACTACCTGTTTTATGTTCCTACACCTATAAAACGATTCTAAAAAACACGGTGCCGTAGGGGCTTTCTAGCCGCCAGTGGTTTGTGTTCATGATGATGATGATGATGTTATTGTCAAATGAAATCTGGGGGAAACCCCCAGACTCATGGATTATTACAGTTTAGATCAAGGATCAAAGCAGGGAAACAT
>JAEMON010000001.1:9973074-9992069 GCA_030264115.1 Lygus lineolaris | reverse complement strand
GGTGACGGCAAAGGCGGTCAGGGTGGGAGGGGGTGGGGGGTCACATTTACGCTCAAGGCCTGCAACCCGGTTTACCTGGGCAAAAAACATGTTCCATGTTACTATAATTCATCTGTAACATTGCAATGAATGCGGTCTCTGATTTTTTGGCACGCATTTTACAGGAAGTTCTTTGTTTAAATAAAATGACAAGCGTTTTATATTACTCTTTCCCGCATTCTTTTTTTAATAATGTTTTTCGGCATACCTAGTGGCTGTGTGTGTGGGAGTGTATGTATGTGACAAAATCTTGTGTGCGCTGCCCAGGGCTTAGTTTTCAAGCGATTTGTGCGGGTTAGGCCCGTGACGGTCCCCTATGAATTTCATCTCCATCGGACAACTAGTAGCGTGTACGCATGCGCGGTCGTGAATTTCCTGAAACTATCTCATCTCCTAATGGACCGATTCCGCTCAAAGATAATTTCCTATGAATTTCGTCACGATTGGATTAGTAATAGCTACTGCGCATGCGTAAATTTGAATTATTTTTTCATAGCCTAAGGTAACTCTGGAACTACTCGACCATTCTCGGTGAAATTATCATGGATTGTACGGGGTAGCCCCTAGACGGTCTATCAATTCCATCGCCACCAGATCACCAGTTGCTTGTACGCATGTGCTACCCTGAATTTCCTCAAACTACCATTTATCAATTTCTAATGGACCGATTTCGCTCAAACTCAAAGGGTAGCGTGGGCTGACTACAAGAAAATTTCCTATGAATTTCATCACGGTTGGATCAGTAATACCTACCGCGCAAGCGCAAACTTTATATTTGTTTTCATAGAGATTACTCCGGAACTAGTGATTTAGTTCGTATCCGGAACTATTCCACCAATTTCGCTGAAATGTTCACTAACTGATTCTATACGTCCATGTTACAAAAGTGAGGAAGCTATACTGCCCACCCAACTTGGCAGACGTTTTGACTAAATCTTGTGGTCCTTATTATCAACCGATTTGCGTGATATATATTTTTTTTTTTTGTTAACCTAGAACGTAAATTTTGGAATGCTGTTCAGTGCGGAACAATGGGGAACGTGCATGGTTGTTTTCCATTCCGTAATTTCAAAGATCTGAGTTAGGGCTTTCCAAGAAGTTGGTGTATTATTTGAAACGTAGCGAAAATGGGTTTTGTCATTTTAACCTAACCTCTTCTCCCGCCCTCAGCTCCCATCTTTTGCGGAACCTGTCTGTCGTCTCGTGCTCCTTTCCAACCCGTTTTGTGATCACACCAGTCGTAATTTCAACTGAAAATTGGCACCTTATGGTTTTCAAAATGCAAAATTCCTACCCATGCTAGTTTCCAATCTATAAGGGACGTCCCCTGAAATGCATTACAAAACTATATGTTTTGACATGTTATTAGGACAGATACCAGCAGTGTATACTCTTTAGAAAGGATTACATTTTCGACAATTTGAGTGCAACCGTAGCTCTGATAGTAACCGAGATATAGAAATTGGGTAAAGAACAAATAATCGAATTCGTAGGACACCTAATCTCACCGGTAAAGCCATCGCCCTCGAAATCAGCAATTTGTTGACGTAGCTTGGCACCCAATTGGATTTTTCTCTAGACGGCTCTCTGCAACAGAAATTAATTAAAACTGTGCGTTTGACTCGCAGCATATTATTGCTTGCGATATTTTCGAGACGAGGAGGGAAAAGTTCTCGCGATCTTCACTGATTACGAGTATAAACCTTTAACCTTCTGAAAATTGTTCAGAAAGCTTTGAAACACAAATGGCAAGTGAAAATTTCGATTTTGAATGAACCTTTTTATATTTCACGAGTAGGCACAAATAGCTTCCCTACCTTCGGTAGTGAGGAAGCAAAATGATAGATAACCGCATTTATTTATTTTGGCCCTTCTTTGTGTCTAGATTGCTATGGGGCTTTGTGAGGATACGGTTGTCTGAATGGATAAGCCGATTTGCGTGCCACCTTTTTTCTCTAGTTCTCAGCAATTTATTACAAAATATCCATTGTTCTCGCACCATTTCAGTGCAACTACGATTCGTTGTTGGTTTGTTGATAATAGTTCCTATACATTTTTGAGGAACCGCCCTCTAGCTGGGTTAGGATTGTTTTTGGAAATTGAAAAGTCATTCTGATACAATCAGTATGTGACTGACATTCGATACTGTCGCTCTATTGATCGATTCTGGCCAATGCAACTTATGTATTATTTTGTTATATTTCTTGTTGGAAAGTTATTTATTCCATGATCTATACTGAAAAATCCAAGTGCCACATACTAAGTTGCTTGCATAGGTAATTTGTTTAAGTGTGCATCAATATTATATTGAGTGATGTGGCTTTAGTGCAGTGTAAGGATTGGACACACATGGACTCGTTGAGCATCTACAGCTGATGTTGAGGATGATTGAGAGTGGTTTTTTCACTGGAGTCATGGATCCAGAAGGAGAAGGTCCATGACTCGAGGGCCATGACTGGATTGGTGTGACTACCTATGAAATGCATCAGTTAGTCTGTTCGCCTCCACAAAGTTTCTCATCCATTATTAGTATTTTTTTATTAACCAATTTTACAATATTCACCTAGTTTGTGCACCTTCTCTTTGACGTGAGACTCTTCTAAACTGTCTTTGAGTCCCGTCTGTCGTGATTTTGAAGTATTACCTATCTGCCGGCCGGCGATTGGAGTGATTTGTGACACTAAAAAACCTGAAAGTGTTCACAAGGAAGAGAAATCCTGAGTAGTATGGCCTCCTGGATCATCTAATGATACTACACTGGATCCAGCAAAGGATTGTTCTCCAATCAATCCTTCCTCCTTGGGATGACTGCGCATTTGAATTTGAATATATAGATACTCAAACCTGCTGTACCAAAGATTTTGAGTAGGCTCCAATACACTTTGAATCAAGTGGCTGTTCTCTCTCAATTCTCATCTCGCCATGGACTTCATCTTTTCAACATGAACTATTTCATCAAAATTGTAAGTATTGTAATCTTCAGGACTCTTCTGACACTCTTATCACATGATAAATTTAGTAAACAACCAACTTGTGATTGGTCATTGCAACATCTGAATACCTCAATCTATCTAGTCATTTGTTATAAAATTGCATTGATACTTATCTTTTATTTATGTTCACCTATAGTGGTGGTCCTTCGGGTTTCTTTTACACACCTTTCAATATTATAGTTTGGCTGTGCCATTCGAAGCAGTCCAGTCGGCTACTAACTACCTAATAGGAAAACCCCCAACTGACTGTTACAGAATAGGCAACAAGGTAACAAGGAATAGGCGTAGTGGCTGTTGGATGCTGTTGGAAGGTTCACGCGCTTACTGTTCTTTACTTATAACGCTGAAGTTTGATCCCAATTTTGAAATTTGATACTCCTTGATTGTTGATGGATTTAACTAAGCGAGAGATGATTTTTCTTGATTAGCCGTCACTCAATTATTGTTAGCAGTTATAGTAGAAGTTAAAATGGAAAACTTACCTAAACTTCTTAGAAAGAAAAGCAATCTTAGATCCATCCAAAATTATATTAGACTACATCTTACAACAACTGAACTCATGGTGAATCATCAGAAACGTAGTCCATATTACCTTTATTATTTAGTTGATTTTCTACCCAATTAATATCCACCGCTCTGGACCTCTTCAAACTTAATTCAAAGAACCCTTTTATATTATCAAGAACACAACATACACATTACGTTCTTCTATTCTACAAAACTGTTGATCCGTTTAAATCCTCTCTGAAAATACGAAGTTCAAAGCTCGTTTTGGTTACAAATTATCTTTTCAATTTATTTTTGTTTTTCACTCCTTTGAACTGGGAACTTTAGAGGTGTCTCCCATCGAAAATGGTCTTCTTGGAAGAACCTAAAAGGTTTAGGCGGACGATTGGATTAACCATCTCCTTCGCCAAACTCTCTTCTGGGCTCGATGTTTAGGGCGGTTTTGGGGCAGTATTATCTAGGTTGGATTGATTTAAAAATTATTCACTCTTCGAATCTAGGCAGGAAAGATGGTCCAGAACTCTGGATTTACCTCACTCCCCTCGGCCAGACTCCCGTTCCTACTATATTCACAGTGTTGGGCAAAATGTATTTAAGAATAATGAATAATTTTGGATTTATTCGTTATTTGAAGCTTCGAATTACGAATAATTATTCGTTATTTTGAATAACCCTTTCATTCGAATGTGCCCAACACTACTATACTCGAAGATTTCTCTAAGGCCTCCCATCCGATGTGGACTAATTTAGAGATAAACCCCTAGTTTCTTTCACTTCTTTTCTTTCACTTAAGATCACGTTTTATGAAGTCATCGCCTGAAAACCCGGATTTACCCCTCCCCCTAAGCTACTTCTGAGAACATTTCGAGATCGAAGTTTGACCAGAAAAATATTTAGATCGTTTAACTCTGTTTTTACTGTGTATAAGTGCAGGAACCCAGATTTACTCCACCCCTCCCTCAGAACTTTCCCTTCGCAACGCAGAACACGAAAAAGAAAAGCTGTGGGAAATTGCCCTCTTTCGGTCTGGAAAGCCTGGACAAGTTAGGGAATTTTCGGATTCGGTTTACGTAGAAACCCTGTAATTGTGCCCGAGGACCTAGGTAGTCTCGGTTCACAAGCAAACTTGAAATCGTTGCTTACCAAAATTCGAGTCCTCTCCTTACAACGCATCAGAAAATTACACGAGAGCGGATATAATAGAAAATTTTCATAGCCAGTAGAATGATTGAAGCAAGACAAGGCGGAAAATATGCAGTGTTGAAGTTGGTACTGGAATCTGGACTTTAAATAATTTTCAATGGACTACATTATATGAAACAATACCACTCGTAAATACTTACCATCATGATTTAATATCAACTGTCACAAAATATTTATAATATCTCATAGTAATTACATAGGTAATCATTCTATACAGTGATGATAAAATAGATATTATACCTGGACAGATTATTATAGTCTATTAGTGGTGCAAGCAAGCAGAGAATTTGTGGTGTAATTGAATTATTTCTGTATTCTTGACTTAGTTATGAACGAAGTTTGAAGTATTCCAAGGCTGAAATCCATCCATCTATGTGCGTAGTTGGGAGCTGGAGATTAGTTGAATCGCCCAGGCTGTTATCAAGGCTGTAAGATCGTTGGTATTTCCTTCTAAAAGCACGGGCGTAGATGTTACATTCAGTAACAGTCGGAAATCCTGCTAGCTGCGTTGGTTGTGCGTAGTGCGTAGGAGCTGGAGGATTGCTGAAATTACACAGACTGTTTTCAATGGTATTTTGTCATTCCTTACTGCTGCTTACTGGTTTTGTTACGTTTTTCAGTAGTATAGTAGCAACTGCTGCAAGCTGTGTTGATTGTGGATAGTCAGTAGCCGGAGTATTTCTGAAATTACACAGGCTGTTGTCAATGGTACAATAAACCCTCCTTGACATTCCTTACTGCAACTTAGTGGTTTTGTTACGTTCTTCAGTAGTAGTAGCAACTGCTGCAAGTCGTGTTTATTATGGATAGTCAGTAGCTGGAGTATTGCTGAAATTAGACAGACTGTTTTCAATGGTATTTTGTCATTCCTTACTGCTACTTACTGGTTTTGTTACGTTTTTCAGTAGTATAGTAGCAATTGCTGCAAGCTGTGTTGATTGTGGATAGTCAGTAGCTGGAGTATTGCTGAAATTACACAGGCTGTTGTCAATGGTACAATAAACCCTCCTTGACATTCCTTACTGCAACTTGCTGGTGTTGATTTTACGTTGTTCGGTAGCGGTAGCAACTGCTGCAAGCTGCGTCGAGGGTGCGTACGTGTACGGTACCACCGATGCTCCGGACGCCTTTGTCGGTAATAACCGGCCGACCCTGCTACGTGTAAAAGTGGTTATTAAAGCACCTCCCAGATGATTTACATGGTCTTGTCACTGATTCGTGTAATTAATGTTATTACCCCTCCCTAATGGGGTTATTATCCGCGGCTCTTTCGATGGCTTTTAACTTCGCCAGTTTCGCTGCGCTCCCGTCCCTCCCCTTCGCTGCCCGCCTCTCAAATAATAACCCGACTTCTTCTCACAACAGTCATCCAACATCTCGCAACGTGTCCTCCGTAACCTTCCATTATTTTCACTAGGTAAATGATCTCCATCTAGTCGAGGGCTTAACTCATCCAAGGGAAACTCGTCCAAAAATGGCGGCTATTCGGTTTTGATGACGTCCCTCAAAATTGTATTTTGGATGAGTTTTCCTCCTTCATGCTCACTTGACCTGATATTTGTGGAACATGGGCGTGGAGGAAATATTTATTTTGGGTCAAGTTTCTCCAATGGGGGAGACTCATCCAAAGTGTTGTTAAGGAAAGTCATCCAATATCCTGAAAGCATCATGTTGACGAGTTTCCCTGGTGCAAGGAGAGTGCTTCTCAAATATTCTTCCAGATGTTGGTGAATTGGTGAGGTCATGGAGAGGAATTCCCGGTGGATCTGAGCTTTAGGTACAAATCCTGTTGTAGAACTAATAAAAACAGCTGGTCCGAGGCTTCAAGATATTTCCAAACCCGTGTTCAACTAACGAGGATGATATTAGTGTTTTCCCCAAAGAAACCACGCAAATAGCTGTTTAAACATTTATTTAGGCTTTAGAGGTGAAAACCCCTAACACTTTTTACCCCTCAACTAATCTGTATAGGTATATCCCCCCGAACTACTCCAACTTTGGAGACTCATCCAAAATAATGGTTTTTGGGTGTTGGAAGAGTTTTCCCTACTAACTTTTTTGGATGAGTTTCATCGAAATGGGGAAATCCGCGTTTTTTAGATGACCCCCCCCCCCCCCCTCCGGCCGGCTCCACGAGTATTGCTCATAATCCTATCTAGTAGAGCAAAAAAAATTAAATTCTGAACCACTCAAGCTAAATAGCTCATGATGATAATATTATGAAGTAGTGCATTGTCACTAACTGGTAACCTTGAATTAGCCTCTATACAATAATTGTATGGAAATTATTTATTTCAATACATGTACAGCAATGAAACAATGCATGTGTTACAATGAAACAAAAACGGTTTTATATTGTACGAATTAAGAATAAAGTATCACGACAATTGTGTGATCGTTTGTATTTTTGTAGGTACGTATTCCTTTTGACCCCCAGGCCTCCTGATTCATCATCCTCAAATTGGTTTGGTATAGTTTAGGTCTCTGCCTAGTTCCCTACGGCCAACAAGCAATCTTGTTGTTGCCATCAACTTTGTTTCTAAATAACGTCGTAATCATGCCGAGTTTAAATACTTATTGAATATTACTTTTACTTAGTAAGAAATGTATTTTGGATTTAAAAAACTCGTTTTATTGAAGTTTGTCTGTTTTAAGTAATGCTTAGACCAAATGCTGTGGAATGTCTTTCATCTCTCACCATTAACTTTTGTTTCAGGATATCAAGCTATGGTCCATCGGGGCACAACACTCATAGTCCTCTGTATCGTATCCATTGCCCGCACTCACGCCAAAAACAACGGTAAACACCGAATATTTCAACAATTATTTGTTATTTCGAGTATATGCATGTGAATTTTATCAAAATCCTTGGAAGTGTTTTGTTGTATGGGGGGAAAAGCTCGTAATGTGCTAAAAACGTGAAGAAAGTGTTTCGGATGATGATCTGAACCACCCCCCAATAACCGGTTTCGGCCGAAAACTTACGGCGATATCTACTTTCCTTTTCACCCTCGGGTGAGATGAGGAGAGTGAAAAGTATTCTTGTTCCAATATCACTTACTATTTTTCATTCTACATAATGCGTGATCGAACGTACTGATTGTAAGTGCTGCTGATCGTTTCAAATCCTGAAATAATTTATCCTTGATTGATTGCGCTTGTGTAGTAATCATTCAGTTCCCTAGTGAACTATTGTTACAACTTTCTTCAGAGACTTGATGGGCTCGTGCTTTTATCAAGAAAGGGTTTTGATGTCTGTTACCCGAAACTCCGATATTGAGTGGGGTGAATTCATCATCTGTCGCACCCATTCAACTTAATGAGTCATTAAGAACTAAAAAACATGTAACTTCCTTTAGGATCTCATCAGGCTCACTCGCTCAAAAGGGAGACGAGGAAGTCTGTATTTCAGGATAGGAGAGTCAAAAATAAAACCTTAAGACTGCTGTCGATGTCGTGTTTTTCAAGGGAACATACTCACACCATTACACACGTACACGACAACAAAACAGCGAGCGGGCTACGATCTCTCTGTCCTTTCTATAAATACCTTTGTTACTGGCCTGTTTTTTATTAGAAGGCTAGACCGACTTTTTTTCTCGTTCGCCCAAAGAAAAACGAGCAAGAAACACGAAAAAAGGGGGAAAGAACTCAAGGCCTCGTTACTTAGTCATCTCACAGCTCATGTCGCGCCTTTGCAGCCGTAAAGAATCCTGAGGAGATAGTGTTATGACCTCCCCTACTTTAGTTCACGAATAATTTATTTTCGTATTCACACATTTACTATCTGGGCAGTGCGTTTTATTATCCCTGCCGCCGCCTCTTCATTCGTTTTTTATTGTGCGCTCAATCTCGTTTGTCAAACAAATTTTCGTTGCCTACGAGATTTCTCTTTCGTTCGGTAGCCCTTTCCATTTCATGAGTTGATGAGCGAATTTTCAAACGATCGTTTCAGCATTCGGTGGTACCGAAGGAAGATGAATCCATTCAGTGGTGAATTGTACCCAACTACCCTCCGAATTTGAGCAAAATCGGTCCATTAAGAACTGAGAAACCGCAGTTTCCGGAAATTCACGTTTGCGTATGCGTGTACGTGCTAGTTGTCTGATTTCGATGAAATTGATATAGGACCGTCACGGAGCTAACCCGCACAATCCCTGGGAAATTTAATCAAAATCGGTCCATAACTTCATATAGTTTTGCCTGGGACAAGGAATTGACCACAGACAGACAGACACGGAACCAGAATTGTTCAGATAGCCCTGAAACGTAAAAAGCAAGTGGAAATTTCGATTTCGGAGGACAATTTTTTTTCTTCCACGAATTACTAGCTTCCTACCTTCGGTGGTGAGGAGGCAAAATGTACGCAGACAGTTTCAGACAGTTTATGCCCATGACGGCTTGTCATGAGCAAGCAATGCCAATAATTAAAATATCAAAATGTCTTTATAATCATCACTAGGTACATGTACAGGTACGTCACGCGGATGCTCTTGAGGGATTGTGTCGTTTTAATTTACCAGTATAAATATTATACATAGCCGAGCAATGCTGAGTGGGCAGAAAAATAGCCGAAATGGAATAAACCTCAGAAGGGATGCGGATAATGAACTAGGATGATTTTGTATGCTCGTTTTAAATCGAAGGCTCAATTCGTTTCAATGCTTGATTGTCTTTTTCATTTTTACGTTTTTTAACAAGTAATTTTGCACCCAATGAGATAATTGGATTTCTTTGATTGTGATTTTTGTTTAACATCCTATCTACTAACATTGTACTGTTATTATGTACTGCTAGGAGTTGGTACTTTCAGCAAGTTTCGACATTTTATGAAAATCATAATAACATGTTAGGCCTTTGGCCTTCAATGACGAAGAACCCACGAAACTCGACATTTCCTAAAATTAGTATTTTGAGGTGTTTTTAAAATGGTTATTGAACGTTGCTCAACGTACTCCTATAAAAAGTCCCAAATTAAACTGTATACCTGCTTGATATCGTCCAATTTCTGTGTTCGATCTCTTGAAATGTTCTGAGCTAATATTGTCCTTGATACTTGGTTGTAGGTACTTTTCGGAAATTCCTTATTTCATTAGTTCAGTTAATCGAAGGTACTTGAAAAAAAAACCGCTTAAAAACCAAAGAGAAGTAACGACGAACGGGGTCCCATTGATCCGTGTTGTAATATGCGACCCGGGGAAGTATTTTTAAATGTGTATGCTCTAATGGGACACGAAAAGCTCCTCTCTCTTCCTCCCCCTGCCCACGATAGCATCTAACTCTGCTGTTACATCACTAAATATCGATCACAAACACTCCACGGCCTCGCTTTTTCCCCTCTTTACTTATCAGACATTGTGTCTACTCCACTTCCTCCACCCTTTTCCCACCATAATCCCAATAATCATCTTAATTTTCTTCCTATTTCTCTTTCTTTCTCTCTCTTTCTCCTCGTCCCCTCTCACTCCAGTAATCCCTCAGCCGCGGACTTCGCGTGAAACTTCCTTGGGGGGGATCCCCTTCTGAGAGCACCTACGTTGTCCGTAATGTTTCACCGCTGGCAGTGATTACTGAGTTTCTTACCTGTAAGAACTTGATGAAAGGTTTTCTTCGCTCCTGCTACAATTTATGATGGGAGAAACTTCGAATACACATCCCTGAATCCCCCTTTTCTGTTTATTTGCTCGTGAAAAGCGAAGAAAATCTTCAATATATCCTTCATAAAAGTATTCCGACCTATACCACATGCCGCGCCCAACAATGGCATAGTAAATCAATTATCAAAAGCGCGGTTGAATTTTGTTAATTGAAATGGATTTGAAAAGTTTACGTATGAAAAATCACATTTCAAATGAACAATTTATATCACGTAATTTCAATGAAAATTTATCAAGTATAAAATGTTTATGCAGGTCTATAACTGAATCTAACCAGATTCATCTTATCACCTCAGGTAGATATGAGAGTTGAGAGGAATCCATTACACATTGAGTTGACCATTTTGCTAGTATACATAGACATTTTGCCGCGATTTAAGACACCCTGTACAGTACAGCATAGGTTTGTCTTATACCATAAAGAATGTTTCGTAAAATGACATATAATTTAGAACGCCCTGATGAATTAAAATTGAAAACCCGCTGTTACCAAAATGTTGATTACTAGCTGGTTGACCCGTGCGTCGCACCTAGTGAACGAAATTCTGTGAAAACGCTGTACTCCAATACTGTCCCTCCGGCTTAAATACGAAAAATTTTAAAACGGCCGTTATCTAAAATTGTCATCTCATAACTTGCCTTGTTGGCGTTATGGCCGAACACTCTTGATTCCTACTTACCACCCTTGAGCCCGTTCTTCTTCGGAATCAAGTTTAAGAAATGTGTAATGTTGTATCTTCTAATTCCATCTCCCACTCTAAAATTCCCCTTTTTGCTCTAATTTGAGATATTTATAATAGTGTACCATTCGTGTGGACTAATTCAAAAGGTTTCGACCCGTTCCCACCCTCATAACTTCCCATTGAGCTCAAAACTAGCTCAAAGAGAAATTTATTTGTTTCCATTCAATTTGGGCTTATTCATATATTCACGTAGTTTTATACGGATTGGACCCAGACCACCCTTATTCTTTGCATTTCCGAATAACCCAGTTTTACCCGTCACCCCTCCACTAAAACTCACAATCTGGCTCCAGTTTTGTAAATCACGAACAGCCTGTTGCACTGGTATACAAATAAAGTAACCTCGAATTGCTGGCTTGATTTTGTCGAATCAAGGGGTTTTCGGGGTGCTGAATTCGAATATGACAACCTCGTATTTTCTTCGCTTGGTTCGTATAAGGCCTTTTCACGATTAGTCGCAGACACTAGTGATTAGCTTATAGGCCTCAAGATTTGCCTTAGAGGGCCAGAAACGTTGAGAAAGATTAGACGATTCTGCGTCGAATGAGACAACCACGGCTCTCAAAATCCGACCTTCTCCTCTATTTCCCACGTCGACTGCTTCACCTTTGTTCTGTTATTGCTTGTTGGATTTTTCTTCTTTTTCGTCGTTTCCCCCATCGCCTGGGCTGGGCATCACCACGTACAATAGTGAGTTCCTCCAAGGTAACGTTCGTATGACACTCATCCCGCTCGTGCTTTGAATTGTTTCGCCCGGTTTCCCCTGCAGGTTTAACCCCTCCCGGCCCTTGACGAGAATCCGAGGGCCTAACAGAAATACGCGAACGGATGAAATGTACACAAATCCCTCATTAAACATGCCGTTCACATCCGCGATTTGCTTCATCTAGGTATGAAATCCACCGAGTAAGGATCAACGGAAAATCATGAATACTCATCAATTTCATCCAAATCCGTCCAAAGAAACTTACCCTAGCTCACGCTGCAGAAAAAACGCCACAAATTACTCATTACACAACGGTTTACTATTTTCCGTATTGATAACCCTTCTGCGAATATCACTGTTCTTCTGCAGTCACAAAATTACCTTATTATTTATAGAAAGGTGTTCTTACGAGTATTTCCAAAATTGACTACCAAGACCCAGATGAAGGTCTGCATTAGCTTTTATGATGGCTGAGGATAATGAATTACTCCAAGGCCCTTGCTGTACTACACAATAACTGAAGCTCTGAATAAGAACAAATTAATGTCGGAAATGCTTAGCTGAAATAAAACCCCTAAATGTCACCCACAAGAAAACCAACATAATACCAACTCAATTCTCGATCAAGTCGATCAAGATGCTCAATTTGTTACTCAACTGATGTGGGAGCTCAATTTCCCACACATCTGATCTGGGAGCCAGCCCCCTTGCATAAATGCCCACCTTTTATTTCGCATTTTAAATCATCAAAGAAGCCACCGATAAAATCGAAGAAGGGGAAATCAATCTATATGTCCCTTGGTACTCCCAACCGTCAAAAAATTTCCGATTTAAAATCGTGTTTTCTTTTTTCCGAGAAACTTTCATTCAAGTGGGGATCGAATTTTTGATTGTACAGCAACACCAAGCTTATGAGCACAACTAGACCCCAAATGAGACCTACATAGCGAGAATATGTAGAGACTATAGAGACTATACCAAATTGCAATAATTTTGATGAAGTAAAACAGCAAATTTTGTGGGGGGGGGGGGGGGGGGGGGGGGGGAGGTTAGAAAAATTGTTTCTTGCTCGATACCAAATCAAGAAAACAGCCATAGCTGCAAGTAGTTTGACAATTTTTTACTTCTCTTATATGGGAAGATATATTGCTCAACCTTTAACATCTGACCGTAGGAACGGTATAAAATTATTCTTTTAGCGAATTTTCGAAGAAAATGAAGCTATTGCAATGGCTTCTAAATTTTTGTAATGGAAATTTTTGAAAATTTTCTTCATGAAAATCCGTTTCAGACCATTCTAAAACGATTCCTGAAATTTAACGTTTTATTATATATATATATCTCCAGACGATATCTGCCCAAGGGATCGAGATAAAAAATCCAAAAAAACTTTAAATTGTCAATAATATCAAAAGAAAGGATGAGTCCCACTCATGCTCCATCCACACCAACTCATGCTGCATGAATATAACTTTTTTCCATAGCACCAAAACAAAGACGAGATCGTAGGCCATCATTTTGGTGCATTCTTAGAAGACAAACGTCAACATTTTATGGGTTTAAAATCGCATATTGACACTTGTTTGCTCAGTAGGCTTAGGAAGGAAGATTGTCAATAAGAATTGCCAATGAAACTATTCCATCAGTAAAACTAAAAATCAGATAAATCAGCCACAAATTCTAGAGAGGTTCTCTTGCCTGACTGGAATGTTTTTTTTTAATTCACCATTGGATGGATTCATCTTCCTTCGGTACCACCGAATGCTGACTATAGGTACCACAAATTGTCACATTAGAGCGAACGCCTAGGTAGTTTCGCCTAAGGGTGTCGTTATTGTTCATGGAGTTGATATGTTGAGATATTTCATAACACTCCAACTCTCTTTAAAGTTCCATGACGCTGTAACTCCTTTGGTAATCCTAACCCACCAGGTACTCACCCTTGAAGCGTGTTAGCACAAAGCGCACCTAGTCCAAACACCGTTTTTCCCATCCGTTCTTCTCTTCTCGTTAGCATGCTCAGAGTAGATGAGGAGCTATCACCTTTCGACTCAAATGAGATTTATCACGATAAATATTGTTAACATCAACATTTCAATCACTTTTCCCTGTGTGACATCAAATTTCTCCTGTTCAGAATGCTCCAACACCACTGTAACTCGAACAATCCAATTTCCTAATTTTCTCCTTATCGATTGATCATTTTTTCACAAGCTTGTACTCGTTTAGACAAGGTGCTCACTTACTGCCGGATCAACTAACTCTAAAAATAATAAACTAACTTAAAATATTGTTCTAAGAAGAAAATTGAGGGGCTTGGCTTGAAACGATTCCGTTGTAATCAGATCGTTTCTAGAAGGTTGTGCAAGTATGTATAAAAGTTGGATGACCAGAGCAGCGGGAGCGAGGTGCTCCATTCCACTCGGAGAAGTGAAGCCATGATAACTCATTCCTTCCCAATGTCCCCCTACCACACACCTCCCCGCTCATCATCCTCTCTCGTCTCCACTGCCACCCCACATCTCATTACCGCCACTGGCTTCTCCTTCCTTGATGTTGATTCAATTTCTAGCGGCTGAGCGGCGGTAATGGGGCCCCTCAGGCAATCACACCGAGCGCAATTACTTTAGACCTCTTAATTAGTCAGATTGGAACGCCAGACTTACGCAAAATTATTGCCGTGATTAACCCAGCTCCTTCTTGAGTTTCTGTTTATGTGCGAAGAACTTGTGGGATTTGTGGCATTCTATTTTTGTAAGCGCAGTACTCGATTTTGATTAATGTATGACATACTTATTTTTGTGAGAGGCCTGTGACCTTTGAGTGGTTTTTTCCTTTTTTGGAGACTTGCAACCTGCCACTCTGCATCCCCAAGCTCTACAGTAAAGCTATTCATTGTTGTCCAACACCCTTCAATGCACCCAGCCCCCAAGTCACAAAATGTATAACCATTTTGCAATTTTCTTTTACACATTATAAAATAGTATCAATGGTAGACCATATACGTCTTTTTCTTACTCTTGGATTTGCTTTCTAGATGTCATTTTGGCTGTTGTTTATGTGAGTGAGTGGGGATTGTTACTCCTGCATACAGATGGTGTAGGGAGCAGAAACATAGGTATCTGAATAGTTACACAGGCGCGTAACGAAGCTGTGAGTGTTCTGTTGAAATGACCATATTCAGCTGTTGCTGGAATACCTTAACTGTGAAAGGCATTGGGTTTCACTTCATGTTGCCATACATTCTTGCCATCATGGCAAATTTCTTTCGTGCTCTTAATGATGTTGCGTTTCCTGTTTTCATAGCAAGGAAGCATACTATTCAGAAAAATACTGGTTGCATACAAAATTCTATGTTCTTATTTAATAAGGTATCTTGGAATTTTCTTCATCATTTTCTTCAAGCTTTCATTGAAACCATAGCAGTAGATACTTACTCAGAGATCATGTTTACCCCAGTCGCTTGCACTTCGATGTTCGTGAGGAATGTGTAAAGAGTAGCTAAGTACCTATTTACATGACGTATCGTCATGGAATGCTGAATGTTCAGTTCCGTAGGTACAACCCAGGATGAAAAACCTTAGCTGTGAAAACGGGATGCGTCAAGTTTTCCTCTCTTGGAGGTTGAACAAAGCGAGGTTTTGATGTTCTGAAAAGACCCGGCCCTCCCCGCCCTTCCACCATGGGGAAGGTATGTTCACCTCATTAGGCTCCTGCGTTAACGCTCGAATTGGCTTCAAAGATGTTAACACTTCATCCCAAGCATCGCAAGCCGTTTGAAAACCTTCTGCTCCGCACGTTCTGCGTCCTTTTGCCCTCGTCCGGGCTCCCGTGATTTCTATTTATATGCCGCCTTGATCCCTATACAAAGCACATTGTGCGCTCCCAGGATGCGGGAACGGGAAAGGATGTAAAAATCCTGCGGGATACCGTGAGGACTTCTCTAAAACATTCCAAGGATGTTTCACTAGATTCGCCAATTTCAATCCCGTAATAATGATATTTTGGCCGAGGTACTATACAGTCAACCTACGAAATGGACCCAGCTGGGTAGCTTCATAGCTGTTTGAAATATATAGGAGAACCAGCTCAGCTGATATAAGAAAATCACCGGGGTCAAACTCTCCAACATTTGACAAATTAAATTCTGTATCGGCTTTTCTTTTTGTATGGATATTTTTTGAATCGTTACTCGGATCTGTAAGGGGTGAAAAATTAAGTTGACATTAGCAAAACTCCATAGCTCTAAAACTTTCAAAGAGTAAGGTTTTTCTTACGATTTTGAATAGATTGCAATTTGAAGAGAATAAGACCTCCCGGAGCATTTTACGACTAGGGTTGAACGGGAGAACGTAAACACGATCGTGAATCGCTAATCGATTTCGGGGCAAAAACACTCTTCAAATATCAGTTGATTCGATGCAGTTGATTGAATGTCGTATTTTTTTTTACCACGAATGTAGTAGGCGATTGTCTTGTAATTTGATTCACGAAACTATAATTTGGATATTAACAACACTTCAAGTACCAATTATAAATGCATGGTATTCTGATACTTTTATTACTTAATATGCATTTTTTTCTGTGTTACAGAGCCATACGACACTGCTTATGCTTGTGAAGGAAAGATACTAAGGATAGAGTGCAAAAATGGTGAACTCATAGATTTACTGCGAGCCAACTATGGAAGATTCTCCATTACAGTTTGTAATGACCATGGCAATACGGAGTGGAGTGTCAACTGCATGGCCCCCAAGTCGCGGAGGGTCCTACAGTCTATGTACGTTTATTACCAGACTATCCACAGTTTTTCCGGAAGTACACACTGTCCGAAGTTGTTGAGCTAAAACTTCTTGGATCGATTCTTCGACTAATTGCAACAAAAAGTTCCTTTTAGAAATATTTCCGAAATCCCTTCCTCAGTGGAGTATTTTGACATCAACGATTCTTTTCGGAGATCACGAATTATTTGAGAAAACCGCCCATAACATGATGAACATATTTAATATAGGAAATAATACATTTGTACCTGCTGGTTAGGAAGAGCGTTAAATTTCCATGAAGATGAGATCCAGACCCATTCCCAAAAGCCACAACTATACGGAATTTGTAAGGCCCTAAGTTAATATTTAATCAATTTCAACATTTTTTGAGAAACTTTACCTAATGGGGTTTAAAACCACGGTTTTTACAACCCTGATAATAACTCTTCCACCTCTCGACCTAAAAAGTATCTACATCACTAATTCATATTTCATTTCACGGATTGGGGGAGAATAACGGCTTTCAAAAGCCTACAAACGTGGATATTTTAAGGAAATCAAGTTTTTTAGCGAATACAATGACGTGACCCGACCTGACATCATGTTTTGAGGTGTTGGATATCGACTTTCATGTAATTTTTATCGCTGAATTGAATAGTGACACTCTCGAGTAATTTCATTCGTAGAAATATTGATTTGTCGAGATAAGTTTGGGCATAACAAGTTTGGACACCTGGGCATAACAAGTTTGGACACCGTGAATACTATTTTAAGGGCACACATACAAAAAGCACAAGTGCCACTTGAGTGTGGCACTTCGCTTCCTCGAAATTGATGTTTGGAGGAATTTACGTTTCCGCGTGAGTAGAGACTGCTATTGATCCTATAGGGCTGAAATTTGTAGGGTACAATCCGTATAATCCCTGACAATTTCATGGGAATGCAATGAAATGGAAGTTATGCTTGTTACAAGTATTTGCCATTTGTGGCAAACAGATCCAAAACGTAAAATAAGATTTGAAATTCACCCCACAAAGAGTGAAAATAAAGCTCTAATTTTGGTAGGCTCGGATGCAACGTGACTAATATTTTCAACAGCACATTTACTTACAAGAGTCAGCAAAACTCGAGTTAGTTTCACTTAGCGCACACATTACCGTGGACGCAATTACTTTCAGATTTTTCACCCCCACACCAATCTGTATAATACGAATAGCTAGATAGACAAACATCACGTAAAATTAACCGATATTTATTTAACAATTTCATGTTACAGGTGCAATCAACAGCAGAATTGTAGTATACTAGCAAGCACATCTTTGTTTGCCGAACCCTGTCCTGGAACGTTAAAGTACCTTGAAGCCCACTATCGCTGTGTTCCACGTGAGTTCACCAATTCCACTGCACTGCTTACCTAGCTCATAGTTTCGTAATAGGTCCTACAGGATTCTGCAGGTTTATTGCTATAATGGGGAACACGTGCATTCATTTTTTATTCTTTCAAATTGTACTTTCAAATCGTACTTCCTTGAGCTTTCCAAAAAGGTGCAACAGGGACGGAGATGGTTTGAAAAAAAGGGAAGGAAAACAAATCTTGTATGTATTGCTCTCTCTTTCCCCCACGTGAACCTAGTTAGAGGGAGATACGTACCAGATGACGTCATGAACTTGTTGTTTAGCTCATTCACGTCAAACTATTCGAATTTTGGAGCTGAAAATTGGGATTTAGGGGTTTCCAGGGGTGCTGAATCCGAACGTGAGGTCAAAACGGCAATTCCAATCCAAGTCTGTACCCTATTAATTCCTATCTTTAAAGGTAGGACTGATAGTTCAGGATAAGCTGTTGTTGTACCATGGACGCCACAAAGGAAGGTTTATGGACTTTCTGTTAGGTACCAAGTTCAGCAGGCATTGATAAATTATTATGTATAGAAAAAAAGTAGGTACTTATTTATCTTAGGTATATAGAATAAAATATTGACATAAGATTACAAAAGACGTTTTACAATAGTGGCTTTTAAAAACCAAGCTTTCAAAAGTGGTATCAAAGATTTTCTAACAGTATATTTCTTTATTCTTGATTCAGTTTAGCATCAAGTGTTGCTTGTTGTATTTCAGTGTAGGTACCTACTTACATAGTTTTGTGTAGTAATCACTAATGTACCAATTCCACCCCTTCTTTTCACGGAAAATATACCCATAAAACAAGGCATGGTCGAAACATGTACTACTCGTTGGTTGCGAAGAAATGAAATTTAGGAGTATTCTGGCCCAGGGCAGTGTCCTTTACTTACTTACCCCATAAGATGAGGGGGTATTGTTTCAAGAGGATGAACCACCAGCTCTCCGAATGACAAATGCATGTTGAGAGCAACAAACCCTTA
>JAEMON010000001.1:9954790-9973064 GCA_030264115.1 Lygus lineolaris | reverse complement strand
CCCCCCCCCCCCCTCTCACCCTCATTTGCTTAGCTTATTTACTAGCCACTGAATGTTGAACGTCTCATCATTCCTATAATGGTTGAACATTTTTTAAAGGACATACCTATCATTCCTAATTTATTAAATTTGAATTTTAACCATGAGATGATTCTTAATTTCTTCTTTTCAAGATTTAATTTATCATCTTGTTTGCTCTATTAGTATCGTAACTGAGCTATACTACAAGGAGAGCCAGAGCAAAGGTCTTTAACCACAGAAAATATCTCAAGTTATTTGAAACATCATCGAAAACTTCATTGGAGGATATTTGTGTATTCATTCTTGGCTTATGGGTTTTTCAGCCGCTCTCACCACTACAACGAATCGTCCTAGCCCACCATGGATGATGACATCGCAGCCGAGCGTGTGGAGCACAGCGAAAGCTGTCACACTCCGAGCAACTGTTCCAACGGGGGTCGGTGGTGCACCCCCAACCTCCTTCACTGCAAGCCCACCACCCCTCGTCACAGCGACCTCCACCACAACTTCAGCGTCTTCTACTCTGATAACACCGACTACTGCTGCAACAACTACCACAACCACCTCAACCACACAAGCTCCCACCTCCGTCCCTAAGACAGTGGAAGAAGATTTCCAACCTTCAGTCACTCCACTCATAATGACGCCATCAGAGCAACCAATCATTACATCTCCTTCAGCTGCTCCAGTCGAAGGTATTATCACCATTCTATCAACCAATAGCTTCAAAATTGGAATAGAGCCAGTTGAAAAAGCCTCTCACTCAACTATGGCATTATAAGTTGGTAATTCCTGCTACTATATAGGCGGGTGTAGCATTCTCACGTTTTTGTATACGAGTGTGTTCATTTGATCATACATTATTATACAGAGTAGGTATTGTAAAATAAATTACATGACTCGAATGATCTGTAAACATTAAATGATTTGATTTTGTTTACTTCACTGAATTTGAATCAGTTTCGTTGACTTAACACGTTCAACGCGGATCCCGTTTTCAGGGTCGTCCCCAGGGACGGCACCCCATTTTTCTCTCCCGATCCGCCATGCAGACGCCCGCAGAATGGGGTTGATTGCTGGTACTAGAAAGTTGGAAATTAGGAACAGAACGCATTCTAGCGGTGGCTAAGATCACTAAGACGGATAAGAAATATTCCCAACCCTCCTCGGCCCTTCCAATGACCTTCAAAAAATGTTAGAGTAGAGAGTGCCCTCCAGATCTGCTTGATGTCATATGACATCACTCGTACCTTGGGAAGGACGGCATGATGTCATATGACATCACCCACGTTGAATGTGTTAAGACATGTAAATTGCACCATTTATGGAAGGATGCATTGCACTGAAGGATAGCTAGTAGGTTGAATGCAGCACTTAGTACTATTCGTCTCGTTCTCATTTTCGTAGGTGAAGTTATCGATGAGAGTGAGATGTGCGCTCCCAAAACAGCCAGAGGTCTCATGTGGAATTGGACCAAGGTTGGAGAAGTTAGCGTGCAGCCATGTCCTGGCGGTGCTTCAGGTTTGGCAAGATGGGGCTGCATAGATAGTGCTTCTCCTCGACGCTCATCACCAACCCCAGATCTCAGTGAGTGCCGATCAGTTTGGCTAACTACTTTGAACACTCGCATCGCAGAAGGAGACTCTGTCATCAGTATTGCTAATGAGCTTTCTCAGGTAAATTAACACCCTATTTGGTTGAGTTCTAACGTTTTGGAATTAATTTGCCTTAACATAGTTTTTTGTTGTTGTTTTTTTAGGTCACTGACAGTAAAACTTTATATGGAGGGGACATGATGACAACGACTGAAATAATGAAAAAGATGGCTAAACGAATGGCGCAGGATATTCGCACATTTCCTGACCAAAGACAGCGAGAAGCAATCGTCACAGAACTTCTTCATGGGGTTGTCAAAAGCGGAAGTAATCTTCTTGATCCTGCTCAAATGCCATCGTGGAGGGACTTGACCCACAAGGAACAGATGAGAGTTGCTACCTCTTTGTTGGTAGAAATAGAAGAAAATTCGTTCCTCCTGGCTGATACAGTCGTCAGGGAAAAGACTGTATCTCAGAGAGAAAAGAATATTTGTAAGTTCTAATTATCGTGCAATCTAATGATGAAAATTACAATCCGTTGTTCTCCATTGAATAATATAAAAATTCAGATTAACCCATTTCAGTAAGTTCCCATTTATTTGTGCTAGTTTTGAAAAGTAAGAAAAACATAGAGAACATTTTTAAGAAAGTTATATAAACTGTTCTCCACGTTTTTCATGGTATTGTAAACTGGATAAGTATAATTCATTATTCTTTGAACACCATATACCTACCTATTGAAATTATTCATTTAAAATAGCTTGAATAATTTTGTAATAATTGTTTATTTCAGTGTTGGCTGTGAAGGTGATAAAGATGTCTAATGTGAATACTGAAGAATTTAGCAGTATTGACACACCATTCAACTCGGAAGAAATGGTCGGAAAACAGGGGTCAGATGGAGGTGAAAACTGGCTACGCCTGGAAAAGAAAGCCCTCCTTGATAACAGTGAAGGCGATCTGCTTAGACTCGTATATGTAGCATTTGATCGTCTTGAAGAAATTCTCCAGCCCTTACCTAGGGCTAATGTGTCCAGAGTTGTAAATAGTAAAGTGATTTCTGCTTCCCTTGGTCAAGGTCGGCATATACAATTGTCGCAACCAGTCACCATCAGTTTGAAGCATATTCGGACTGAAAACGTAACCAATCCAACTTGTGTTTTTTGGGACTATCTAATGAGGTACGGGATCATACCACTGCATGAAACACATACCTAGTTACTCTTGGAGAATCTCGAAAACTTCTCAAACGTTAATTTGTAGTGGTATTTTACATACCTGTTTGTTTATAGTTCTTTTATTCTTCCAGCTCGTGGTCAGAGGAAGGTTGTCGAGTACATTTCACCAATACCACTCACACAATCTGTATGTGTGACCATCTCACCAATTTCGCCATTTTAATGGATGTTCACGCAACGTATCTACCTCCTGTTCATCAGATAACGTTGCAAATTATCACCTACATAGGATGCATAATATCCATTGTGTGTTTGATTCTTGCCACCATTACATTCCAACTTTTTAGAGGGCTAAAGGTAGGTAATCATTCCACAGCTCTTCACGTTTAGTTGTTCATTTTCCTTAATTTCAGTTGATTCCACATTTTACAATTTTATTTTCATTTTTTATGATAATTTGATTCAATTTTCATCACTTTCTATTAACAATTATGATTTTCTCCCAAGCCTTGTTTAGTTTTTCATTTTTTTTATATACCTAGTTTAATTTGTTTCAGTCTGATCGAACTACAATTCATAAGAATCTCTGCTTATGTCTATTGATTGCTGAAATCCTATTCCTTGTTGGAATAGGTCAGACGCATCAAGCCATCCTGTGCGGAGTTGTAGCTGGGTTACTACACTTCTTCTTTCTCTGTGCATTCGCCTGGATGTTTTTAGAAGGTAGAATCATCACTCTCATAATTTGATGATTTTATTAGGAACAACGAAAAATCGAACTACCAACCCCTTTGCCCAAACTGCACCAATACTAATGAAAACGTTGTTTCCATTTTCCAGGTTTTCAACTCTATGTGATGTTAATAGAAGTATTTGAAGTTGAAAAGTCTCGCTTACGTTGGTATTATTTATTTGCTTATGGGGTTCCTCTAGTTATTGTTTGCATATCATGCCTCATAGAACCTTTAAGTTACGGTACTGAAAGATACTGTTGGCTGCGTGCAGACAATTACTTCATATTTAGCTTCGTTGGTCCTGTTATTGCTGTGATACTTGTAAGTTATTCTGAGTTTTTATATCCATTCTCTTTATATTAAGTTACAAAACATATATTTTTTTCAAATTTAGTTCCATTTAAATACCTACAGAAGTTATTCTTAGACTCCCTTCATCACCCCTACTGCTGATATGAGTAATTTTGACTGACAAACTCTTAATTCTTTTACAGGCTAATCTAGTCTTTTTAAGCTTGGCCATATATGTAATGTGCCGACATGCCAATGCATCCATAGCCATGAAGAGTAAAGAACACTCAAGATTAGCCAGTGCAAGGTATTTCTATGCATTTATGTATAAAACTATGTGCATTAGGTATTTTTGAATATTTTACCTATTGTTGCTATTTTTCCATCAGAGTTCGTTATAATTGTAGGTACTATTCCATTTGGCTTTCGATCACGATTTCCTTTGTAATCCTTGATGTATTGGAATAATTCACATTTGAAAACATTTATGCGAGGAATCTAATATTCTTAATTATTTTTTCCAGAGTATGGCTGAGGAGTGCACTTGTGCTTGTGTTTTTATTAGGATTGACTTGGCTCTTTGGTCTTTTATATCTCAATGAAGAGTCGGTTGTCATGGCTTATTTATTCACTACACTGAATAGCCTCCAAGGGTTGTTCATATTTGTATTCCACTGTGTTAAGAATGATAAGGTGGGTTTGAAGTTTTGATATTTTGTTTTATTATCATATTTATATGTTTCCTATTTGAAATAACTGAGACGGTGTTTGTAAAGTTTGATTATTATTGTATTTAATGTTCCTGTTTACATTTGTTGTTCGATTGATGGAAATTTGTTCACTGACTGTTGTTTTGGTTGTTACCTTTGTAGGTACAAAAAGAGTACCGAAAGTTCTTGCGAAGGCACGTCTGGCTGTCGAAATGCTTTGGGTGCCAGGAAAGCAGTGGGGTGGCTGGAACTTGTGCTGGAGAGAGCAAGGAAAGGAGAACAAGTTTGTACACTGGGAGCCATGGGAATGCTCAAAGTACTGAGAGTACCTCCGCGTCAAGTAACGCAGCACCTCCAGGGATTGGACTTCCTCCTCATGGAACTAGCGTGGGTAGAACTCAAATGAACATAACTAAGGTCAAGCCCAACCCCACATACCAAGGTATAATTCTAACCAGTAATCAAACCTTGTTGTAACTTAATTCCCATCATATTAACAGAAATGTGAGGTTCCATCATCATTTGCTGAAAACTCCGCATTTACAATAACATTTACTGATCTATATTGCATAGTATTATGAAGTAAAATGTGTGGAATCGATGAAATCTATTTTTTCAACTAATAACAATACATCATATTCCTTCACGATATACCCAGTAAACTAAATAGCTCATCTGAGTAGTTCCAGTATCTAAAGTCTATTTTTCTTTTGGTTATAGCACATAGGATTTATGAAATATCTACCTCAAAAGGGTAAGACGACTTCGTTTTGAACCATTACATGCTCTGATTTACATGTTGCTGATGCTGCCATTAAATTGTTGGGTTAAAGCAGGGGCTTGTTCATGTTGAGTATGTGACATTGTTGTACAAATTCGTTTTTTATTCATGTTTCAAAACGGGCCATCAGTTATTTGTTTTTGAAATCGTTAATGTATAGATCTTTCTGCTATTGCTATGCCATTGTAATTTCACAAGTTTGACTAACTGCTTACACCGCTTTTTCGATTAACTACTAGTGATTGAGGTTGTTTATGGTATCATAGTTTAATTTGTATGATGGAACCTTAACTTCTGTTAATGTTGATCCTGTTGAAAAAAAAAAGAAACTAACAAGTGGGGTTGGGCTGGCAATCAAGGTACTGCTCATATTTGCACTACTCTTTCCCAATAAGTGTTGTCTTTTTTCCTTAGCGAATTCTTTTGAAGTTATTTGAGAGTAGCTTGAGGTGGATTTATTTTCATTTCTTCATAGCTGCTGTTTGGTGTCACACATAATTCACCGTCATTATTTATTTTCATGTAACCATAGATACCTTGATGTTGTCTTAACTTTGGATTGGACATGCTCTTTAGTGGGTCTCACTAACATGTACTTCATATAATATTTTAAAATCATGTTCAAGGTGAGAGAGGACTAAAAATTTAATTTATTTTGGGCTGTAGCTTCCATTTGTTGAGTTGCAAATGTCTGAAATTGGTAATTCGACCGCGAATATCCCTTGGAATATTGTAACAGATGGACTTTGAGTTGAACAGGCTATCTGTAAAAAAAGGCTCAACAACATGTGATCGTGTCCAACATACTGCAATATGAAAAACTAATTTAAAGACGAATTTAAAACCTTGATTACCTTGCGTATCTTGCTTATTTTAGCAAAAGGTACATTTTTATCTTGTTTCATTATAATAACGTGCCCCATGAGTTCGGATATTTGTTTGCTTTATGGATGCATTGAGTGTAATTCAATTCCCTTGATCTCTTTTATATTGGAAGATATGAACCTCTAGGAACTTATCTTCTTTTTCTTCATTCCTTCAATTCCCGTCAAAACAGTTTCGGTACATGAGCCTTCAGTGTGCGTAATTTTTATTGGCACAGGTAGTAAATTTACATTGGCGATTGTCTGTAATTTTTTCGTTCAAGTTCTAGAAGAGTATCAAGAGGGGCCTGTGTATAATGAATTCATGATGACTCAAACCGATTCGCTAAGGGTCAAAGAGATGCACTTCACTAACCATTCATCTGCTATAGTATTGCTTTGTTTATCATATCCCTACACATACTTCACTGCACATCATAGTTTCTTTTCGAATACCTGTACCTCATGTTACCCTGCCCATTGGATTCCTGTATTTACACTGTTCTCAACTAATCAAATCTTCAGTCACAGTTGAACGATAAGTCATGCTTACAAGTTTACTTACCAGTTTGCTACTATTGCAACAAAATCGATCTTCTTTTCTTTCCTCTATTATATCATTTTGCTACTCTGTTTCTTCAGGCACATCTATTCTCATTATTTTCAGTTTAGACTTCATTATTTTGACTTCATTTGACGATGTGGTTTGGATGCTCAAATCCTTAAAAATCGTGTATTTTCCCCGATTTCTGTATTTACATTGTTCTCAACAAACCGAATCTTTAGTCACAATTGAACGATACATACTTACAAGTTTACTAACCAGTCGTGCTACTATTGCAACGAAATCGATCATCTTTTCTTTCCTCTACTATACCATTTGGCTAATCTGTTTCTTCAGGCACATCTATTCTCATTATTTTCATTTTAGGCTTCATTGTTTTGACTTCATTCGACGATGTAACTTTGATGCTCAAATCCTTGGAAAATCGTATATTTTCTCATAATATATCCCCTTCTTGGGAATTACAGTGATTTAAGAAATCG
Source organism: Lygus lineolaris (assembly GCA_030264115.1). Lineage (NCBI taxonomy): Eukaryota > Metazoa > Arthropoda > Insecta > Hemiptera > Miridae > Lygus > Lygus lineolaris. The sequence goes on along the minus strand of JAEMON010000001.1, from coordinate 9,965,844 downwards.
TTTGCTTAAATCAAACAATATCTTTTCCTTATTTTCAACAGTAAGATTTTCAATATTTCATAGGGTTTCGGAGAATTATGCTCTAGGGATTCAAATAATATGAAAACAGAAGGAGTTTAATTAAATTTGAATGAAGAAAACGGAGTTAATGGAAACGTTGACAATGTCCACTAAAGTAGTGAGTTTAGTTAGCTACACATCGAACAGTTTAGTTTAGTTACAATGCTAAATTTATTTCAACGGTTAAGTCATCAACGGTGATTTAGTTCCTGGTAATTTGTCAAGTAATTTGAATGTGAGCTCTTCGTGTCATAGCGTTACATATGGAGATAGCTCTTTATGTTCGGTATCTTTTCTTCATAAACCGATAATAATACTTATTATTTTGGATATATAAGTTTATGGTTGTATCCCAAACCTTCTATCCTTCATATAGAGTTTGATGTGTAATGAATAAGATGCTTCCTATCTTGCTGTGTTATGCATTTTTGTTGGCTGGTCACCAGTGTTATTTAATCCAAACATCAACCACCTTCTTATTCTTCTTCTTGATTCTTTCAACTTACATTCCTCTAACAAACTCCAATGAAATACAACATATGAGGGAAGGTGGTTGTGATTACAGTATTGTTGGGCTCGAGGTGAAGAACCAGAAGCTTCTATTGCCACTTTGCCTTATACTCCCAGACCCACTGGCTTTCCTTCTCAAAATTTACCCAAGTCTGCTACAACATGGGGTCCTTTAATGTGGAAGGTGAGGTTGAATTGCTTCCATGGGTTGAGTATTTTGCATGCTCCTTCCACTCACGAATACCTATGTTCTGCCATATATCTGCATCAACGCTAATCGTTAGATTGCTGGTTCGTCCCAGCTGCTAGATTCTAAAGCTATTTCTCATTTATTAAGATTGGATTTTTGTGTATCAAGATCATTATGTGAGTTTCGATTTGGGCTGGAGGTTGCCTGGTGGATAGTGTATCCCAGGCTGTCTATATCCATCCATGTATGGAACTGGTAGCTTATTTACTGGCCATAAAATCTAGTCCCAGTCGCTTACGGCCCTGCAAATGGGGTATTCCAGTAGATTCGTTTAATGATTCTGACTGAAAGATGTCGATGAGAGCTTTCCATAAAGGTGCAATATTATAGGTTGGTATCCGTCGATGGAAAATGGGTTATATTGAGGATGAGTTACGCATATGCCATCAACCCCCACCTGTCTTTGTGGTGGGTGTAAAATTCCGACCCATTGGAGTACCCCAATTAGTAGTCTATTGGTGGTACTCTGGGGTTCGTCCCATGACATTGGGAGCAACCACGGCCGTAAGCCATTTTCTCAACATTTCTCCTTTATAAACAAACCTTTAGAGCCTAATCCTTACAACTTGTGGTATGTTATACCCTAGCTGGTGAAAACAGTCACATCTCTTCTTGGTCAGCCAGAAGATACACAGTTGGACCAGCAGCCTTTTGGTAGAAATGTTAACGTATCTAAATGATTGTACCTTCATAGGTATCATTCATAGCACATGTACGCATATATGAACAGAAACATGAGTACAGAGATGCGACAAAAAACAAATAATTTTGATGGTGTTCTGTGTTTGTCGAATTTGCTTGTAATTTCATGATTTTGGTCTTGGATGTGTGACATTTTGTTGTATGCTTGGGTAGCCAATATTGCTCTGTACTTTTTCTGAATAACAACCTCGTTTTATTTTAGGATAGTCTGAGGGCATGAATACAGTATTCAGATTTCTTATGAATATTTGTGGTGTGTTGGGATGATTTCCCGACTGAGTATGTAACTCCATGATGGGGTTTCCATGATGGGAACCCACCTTTTTCAGCCACTCTGTTTATTGTTGTTGGTTACGCTTCAGTCCTCCATTTGGTGACTCTAATCATATCTACAAGGATTACTGGAACTGTGGTAGTAGGTCCATAATGCATATTTCAAGAACAGAATGAAAACAGTCTCTTGAAGGATAATTGTTCAATTATTATTTGTCTTGAATTATATACATTGTGTACTATATCACATCGTGGGTTTCTTGTAGGGATGTTTAAGGTCCCCAAAATCAAATACCAAAATGTCAGCAACAAAAATAAACACATTGGCACAACCATCATGCAGATTTCTTATGATGTAGATAGGTATCTACTAACAAACTTGCTACCTAACTGAAACTCCTCACTTCACTTGAAATATCCCACTCTTTCATGGGAGAGATCAACTCGTGCACAGAGACCAAGTTAGTTCCTTCGCAAATAATAAATTGCATGTAGTACCAAAAGTTTTCAGAATTATTGTACAGTGTTTCTTGTTAGGTTTGTGAAAATTAGTCTTTCGGAATAAAAATTTACTGCGAAACCGAGTTGGAAAAGTTGTGTGGTGCTTGAAAGAAAACACTGTTGGAGGTTCAAAGTTATCTGTTATTTATTTACTTCACAAGCATGTAATTGACCTTCATTTTTAGCAGAGATCTGGCATTATTGGAGTGAACTGGTGCAGTGTAGGTATTGCATGAGTCATGCAACATTAGTTTTTCTACCTTATGATATAATATATCATATTATGATATATATATCATATATAATATATCATATTATGATCGATTCTGATGAACACTTACTAATGATTTAAGGGTTTACTTCTTATGTATAATCTAGGTTTTAAGACAATTTTGCTATCTAGGCATTCATCTGTAATGCAAAAAATCGATCAGAAAGATCGATATACTATATTTTGGATAACATTGTTACGGGATTTATTGGTGACTCGAACTCTAAACTTTTGTAGATAATTCCTACTTCCTGGCTGATACTTTATTGTTGGTTTCACTATATCAATTCCACTGTACCATTGAAAGTACAGGTGGGTAAATCAATTAACAAGATTCATTGTTTTGTTTACAGAACATATCGTTTAAATCATTCAGTCGGGACTCGGGACACGGTGGATCTGAGCAGGAAGACTCCCCAAAGGCACACACCATGGCTTTGAATAGTAATTCTCTCCTTCGGCACAAGGAACGGCCCATGTACATGTCTGCAACTTATTCTCATTCCCACCTTCAGCCTCAGTTCCCTCATTTGCAATCAGCTACGATGCAGACTCGGACCAAACGCTCAAATGGGACTCTACGAGCTACTAGCCCTTGGAACCACACGTATACAGAAATCAGAGAGAGAGAAAGAGAAGCTAAAACCCGGGAAGATGACCCTGTATATGAAGAAATTGAACGTGAGAGAGCTGAGATACAAGTGAGTGACATGAGTGACGAAGATGGACGGCGACAAAGTGACATGAGTCGTCAATCCTCTAGGAGTTATGGTGACCATAGGCCACTGATCCCTTACAGCCCTGCTGCTGATAGAAACTTCCACACTGCCTTTGACGTAGCTTTTAGACAAAGGTTGAAAGAACAAGCTCAAAATCGAGCTAACATGCATCAAGGCACAATAGCAGTGCTAGATGGAGAAACAGTCGTTTGCCATTTACAGCCCGAGTATACTTCGAGAGCTATACTTCAGCAGCACCATCCTTATAGTGAATGTTAATGAAAACTCTTAACATTAGGAAGAGACATCCTCTTAATTGTGAGTGGATTGTCAAGCTCATGCTGCAAAATCCTATGTGTTAATATTGTACATATTCAACTGCTTGTAAATGTTAATTTTAATGTAATGTATTCAGCGAGAATTATTTCGTGTTATGTACAGACTCTTACTGAAAATTGTGTAAAAAAAATCTGTAACTTTTTTTATATTTCAATTTGATAAGGATGTAATATAATAAATAATGCTCCTGTGATGATGCAATGTAGTTGTTATATGTAAAGCATCACTACCTTTAAGACTGTTGTAAAATAAAAACTACGCAAGAACATTAATTCTCAATTTGTGTTTCAGTTTCCTATTTTTACTCTTGAATATAGGTTCCAGTATCCCCAGAAAGAAGTAGGTATTTGAGTTTCATTAATATAGGCACGAAATTAAAATGAACAGACACGAAATTCAAATAACCATTCCACCTTGTTAATAGAATCATTCGCCATTCAAGAGATAGGTAGATATCTACGTCAGTAATCACGAGTAATAATATTCTTCAGAATTATTCATAGCCTCCGAAGGAGATCAGTGGAAACGTACATTTACGGTTGGTTATTCACTACCTACGTATTACTAAATATGAGTGAGTACAATTTAAAAACAAAACAATGTGCCAAATAAATGTTGAAAGAGTGGCCTTCACATTGTCTACATTTTAAGATTCATACTTTTCGTATCTACACCTCCCTTGTGGTTTTACTTAACTGTAATTTGCATACATAATTTCCAATTCAATTGATTTTAAAGTAAATGCCTAGATAGTAAAATGAAATGAAATGAAAAATGATTTTATTCCTTATAAAATATAAAAATAAATCGGATCGGTAATTACGATGAAAAATTATGAATAATCAAAATAGTTGTCAATGTGTGGGAATCATCCCACTCGTTAGAACTAAGTTCTGTGATGAGTGGGAGGTTGCTTCACGGTCAAAAGTCGAGGAACCCACTGAATTATACTAAAAAATAGAAACATTTTTGTTCAAATCAAAATATTATTAACCGATGAAGCAAAAACACAACTCTGAATATTGTCGGAAATAAAAATACAACAACAATAATCACTGAATAAGTCACACTTTTGACATGGGGCTCATGTGGAAATGAGTTTTTTGTAAGCCGACTGAGTGAACATTGGCGGTACTTGGTAGTGCATAGTGAGGGCAAGATTTATTAAAGAAAATGTATTCTTTTAGGTTCAGGTTCACGATCTTCTAACTTCAGGATGTGTGGATTGATTCATCTGATGGGATGAAAACAAGGATAATCTATTGCATCCTAGGGCAGGATTTAGGCCGGCTTCACACGAAGCGGTTTAGTGGATTACACTAGTTTAACAGGCGGGTGCAAGGATTGTAGCTTTGTGGAAAATGAATGAGATCAGCCTGAGCCCGTTCACATGCGGTCAACTTGTCTGCCCGTGCACGTGGGGCCCCGGCACAGTGCCTGCAACGTTCTCATCCCCACCAGTTGAATCAACTCAAAGGACACTACCAGCAATGAGCCCTTCACACGGACGCCTAGTTTAGTCAATTTCTAGCCACCACGGAGGGCATAGCTCAACGTAGTATCAATGTGGAAAATTTTATTGAAGCCATACGAATTTGTCCCGCAATATGAGGCAATGAGGTCAAGCGAGTGCAGCGACAAAATTTTAAAAAGTGAGGTGTGGAGGGAAGTGGCAAGAACATTTCATATTGCATTTGACGATTTGGAGCCAACCCAACAAAGTACAATTAGTAAGAACATTTCATTCAAATTGATTGAATTATTTAAGTAGCTACCTAATTATTAAATTAGAAATTTTACCTATATTAACAAAAAATGTCAACAACCCAGAGTGCCGACCTGTATTAGGTACGAAGTATCAGCTTGATTAATTTTTCACCAAATTTCGACGAGATTCTGGAAGCAGATACATTTCTATCTATCTAATGATGCTGCCAAAGCTAAAGAAACCTTTATCCACTCCGAAACCCTCCGTCCACTCATTGTCCATTTTGACTATTTAGATACCTAGATTAAAAAAAAAAAAAAAAAAAAACAAGCCATAATGTGTCTTCCAAAATATTTTATTATTATTTGAGTTACCTACTTTAACTCGGGAGTTGAGAAATTAATTAACTTATGAAAAATTGTAAACAATGCCTGGATTTTCAGTAGTTTCCACATGGAGTTGTCTACATTAAGCAACAAATGTACATAACTAATGCATTTATTAATTAGACAACCAATATCAAACTTCCCTAGTCCCATTTCAAATCATATTACACTGCCAATCCAACTGTCCTCGTCCAAGTTGCCTCGTCTGGAAAATAGTGTCTTCACACGGTGGTCAACTTGTTGACGAGTTGCCAGCCAAAAAGTGTAATCCACTAAACTGCCTCGTGTGAAGCCGGCCTTATAGACGGTCCTTGAGTTTCAAGGAAACCTTGAAATGGTTTTCAAGAATTCCTTAAGCCGAATCCATATTCCAAATTTCGAGGAGACCATCTCAAGGTCTGCTTGAAACTCGAGGATCGTCTATAAATCCTGCCACTAGTTTTTTCACACTTGATCGACAAGCTTGACTGCATTTACGTAAAAACTCGTAGGTACAGCGATTTCGTAGGTACAGCCACTGCTCCTAGTAATGACCGTATAGTTTAACATTAATGAAAATTTGGGAACTAGCCCAAAATCGTACAGCTGGTAGGGGAGAGTAGGAACAGTTTGGACAGTTTTTTCAAATTGCTGTATAAACCCCCTTTCAGTTTAAAAAAAAAACTTGTTTTTTGTGTGGTTTGAATCGGGTGGATGTAAACTCATTTGATTTAGGTGGAACATAGCCACAAGTAATTCCTATTTCACATAAACGACGATTTAACAAAAATGGAATTTCGACCAATGTGATCCAACTGGTGGGCAAAGTTTTTTTTTAAACTGAAAGGGGGTTTAGTACAGCAGTTGAAAAAAAACTGCCGCCACTAGAAAAGGGGGAATACGACAAGACAAAACAGGTTGGATTCTTGTAGGGACACATTGGACGGTCTGTCCAACGTGTCCCTCTCAACGCAGAACGCAGGTATTACGACGTACCCATGGATTTTCGTTTCTATAGACGCCAAAAGTGCTTCACATTCTTCTCTTGGAGCCAACACTCACACATGGAAGAAACAGTTTCTTCCATGACTCACATTACACTACTAAAAAAGTCTACAAATTAAACTTTAGTGACTAAAATCAATCGGAAACGAAGGAACAAAAGTACAACAACACTGCAAAATTCAAAAAATGCGACTGATTAAAAGGAGACCTTCATGTTATCACTTGCACTCACTCTATTTCTTCTTCGTCTTCTACATCTACTTGAGTGACTCAAGGACTACAGTTTTGGTGGTAACCTACCCTTTATAGAGCTGTCCAGTGTGTCCCACTGTCCCCCCTCTCCCCTACCTACTACAGTATGAATGGGAAGATGGAAAGACACTGTTGTGATGATTTCCAGCATAAGGAAGGTCTGAAGGGAACACAAAAACGACGCCTTGCTTCCTCCAGGAGGTTGGGCAACGCTGCTGGATGGAAGCCATAAGTGTTCAACTATACTAATATAAGGATTACTACCTAAGTTAACTACTATAATATATATAATAACTACATCATATAGGGAGGGCACAATATATTGGTACCCCATTCGAACAGAAGAAGTAGGTAGGTACCCATATGTGGTCAGACGGAAGGAGGCCACTGTGGTGGGCAATAATGTAAATTCGTAATAAGTATACCTGAAGACACTGCTTATATAAAAAAGTTCCATTCATGCAGCATGAGTTGATGGGCGAATTTTCAAAGAATAGTTTCAACCGATTTGATGCGTGATTCTTATAGGAAATGTCACGCTGATTCCGAATATACCATATGTTTCTATGTTTAAGATAGTATTTCACATCAAAAACCTCAAAAAACACATTTTTTTAACGATTTTTGACTCTAATTTTCAAAATTTGAGCCCTTGGAGTACCTACTCCAAAAAATCTGGCCAACGAACTCATCCTTTCTTTCGATATTATTGACATTTTAAAAATTTGTCGGATTTTTTTATCCTCGGGCAGACATCGTCTGGAGTGACACATATATAAATAAATAAATATATAAATATATTTATATGCATATAAAAAGTGCTAAATTTCAGTAATCGTTTTAGAATGGTCTGAAACGGATTTCCATGAAGAAAATTTCCAAAACTTTGCACTATTTAAAATTGGAGCCATTTTCTTCGAAAATTCGCGAATAGGAAAATTTGGTACACTTCATTAAGAGTGAGAGGCTTGTTTGGTTAGGACACATCGACGAATGAGTGAAACCCATTGAGTATTACATTATTAATGGCTAGGTGTTGTTGTTGGTTCAGATATCGAACCATACGTACCCCCACTGTCGCCTAGTTACCAAGTGGCTATGGTCCTGTCATCTGTATCTAGATACTTATCTTTTTCATATTATTTCGTTCGTCCTACCTATTATTCCCACAAATCGTTTTCGCTTGAGAAGAAACTAGTTAATTCGTCACCAAACAGTGTTTTTATCTGTGATGCAGCTGATACGAAATTGGTGTTCATGCGTAGTACATATGTTTCAGGCAGTGGCGCATATAGGTTATTATTTCAGGGGGGAGGGGCACGAGCAATCTTACTGGGGGGAGGGGTGGTGTATTTCAAATGGTAACTAGTTGGTAGGAAGTTGAGGAGTACCTACCTACTAGGTGAAAACATTATGCTACACACGACCTAACCCCCCCCCCCCCCCCCCCCCCCCCCCTTAATATAGACGACTGATTCATTGAAATTATTCAGTTATTCAGAATTTGTCAGTGAAAATGCCTGGAACAAGGAGAAGGGGTGCCCAAGGAGAGAACGGTTGGAGGATGTGGAAGAGGATCTCTGCAGAATAAGTGTCACAGGATGGAGAGCCAGAGCCAAGGATCGCCAAGTTTGGCGACTGGAGGGCAAAGGTCCACAGTAGACTGTAGAGCCGAAAAAATGAGAGTGATGTTCCATTAAATTCAGTTAAAAAAAACATGTGGTGCGAGGCTTCACACTACTTTCCTCACAGGTAGAAACTTGAAAATCGTTGTTTTTAGCATTGTGTTTTAGCTTTTCTCGCAAATTTCTCTATTTTGATGAAATTCACAGGACTTACTTCTTTCAAGTAAACACAATCTCCAATACCCCTAATGTCCACAAATATATTCTGAGAGCCTAAATCAGCTTGATCCACAAAATGGCTATAAATAGAGTGTCTCATCCTCAATCATGTAGATCCAGATACCGATCCTCGAAATCGGAATTTTTTCATCATTCTTGTAGGGACGGCAATCCTGCCAATACACGTTCGTACATACACTTTTCCAAAACGTGGAGAAAATTGATCAGTTGTCGATTAGGACCGTTCTAAAGTGATGTTTCAGAAATTTGGTTTTCTGTTGATCCCAATACTTTGTTTTCACCTTTCAGGTGGGCTGAGGAAAGTAAACAACCGGAATTTAAAAAAAGTTGTCTATTTCCACGAAATAATGGGTTACAAAGTTATAACTAGATAGACAAATCCAGTTTCTTTTTATTGAAATGGGTTTCCACAACTCCATCACGAGTAATTTAGTTCGTTCCAATAATGCGTCCAATGGCGTGTATATTCATTCCCTATTACTCAAGTATTATTCTGAATTCAGAGTAACTTTTCTTAAATGTACTGGTAGGTATATACCTACATAAAAAGGTATCTACTGTACGTAAGAAGATACCTATGTATTAAGTGGATGAATTCGGATCCGACCTTCCATGAATATTTAAAAACATCAAATTTTGAGGTAGTTTGAGGGGGTTTATTATTGAAAGTACCCAATAGAACAAAATTGTAGTTTATTCAAAATCCGTCATAATTTAAACGTAGGTATGTACTATAACATAACGTTCAGAGTTACCCCATCCTAGTATTTTACACCACAAATTGGTCATGGTCAACCCAGGACAAGTGACTGTAGCCTCCATATTCATTACAAGATTGGAGGCTTTTAAAATGATGAGTCGTCTAACTTGAGTTTTCGCAGATATAAAGTGGCTGTCGAAGAGTTGCAATGCTGAAGATATTGTTCTCACAGTGTCGAAGGCTTGCAAGACTTGTGTACTTGTTAGGTAGGTACCTACCTTTGCTGTGGAACTCTTCGACACAGAGCTTATAGAAAAGGTTGCAGTGTCGAAGAGTTGTCCTGAACCCCCCAACCACCCGAGGATACCTCACGATCAGGAAAAAGAAAAATGTGAAGTTGGGTGGGCAGTATAGCTTCTTTACGTTTGTAACATGCACGTATAGAATCAGTTAGTGAACATTTCAGCGAAATTGGTAGAATAGTTCCGTAGTTATGATTATGACAATAAATTTCAAGTTTGCCATCACTCATCCAACTGTGGCGAAATTCTAAGGTGAATATCTTGGAATGAGAACTCAAGTAGACTCCGAAGTTGAGTGGAATCGGTCCATTAGGAACTGAGAAATCGTAGTTTCAGGAAACTCACTTTTGCCCATAATACAAGTGGTCCTACGGCTATGAAATTAATAGGTTGTATAAGGGCTACCCTGTACAATCCCTGAGAATTTCACCGACATTGGTCGAGTAGTTCCGGAGTTATGGCTATGAAACACAACTCAAAATTGCGCATGTGCAGTAGGTATTGCTGGTACAATCGTGTCGAAATTCGAAGGTGATTGTTAACCTCCAACTAGTCTCCGAATTTGAGCGAAATAGGTCAATAATTTATTATTACTAACTGCCGAGACCTACAGGTCGGTGTGGCCCCTGGCTTCCCTAACTTCCATGGTCCACCTCATCCAGCCTCCTTTTTCTGAGTCGTCCTCTTCTTCTTCTAGACTCCACCTAGCTTTGAGCCTTGCCCCACGCTCATCCTGTCAACGTGACCGAGCCAACGGATCCTACTTGATTTTATATGTCGCACTATGTCCTCATTGTCCAAGATCTCCTCAATCTCCCTATTATTCCTGCTTCTCCATCTGCCATTCTCAAATAGGTACAGCTCTGTAAATTCTGCGTATAATTTTTCTTTCAACTGCTCTAAGCCTTCTTTCCTCCTCGACTCTCATCGTCCATGTTTCCGATCAAAAGAAGACCACAGGTCGAACGAGGGTTTTATACAAACGGAGTTTGGTGGCTCTAGAAATCAGGGAGGAGGAGAACAATTTTGCATTGGCAAAATAAGCATGACTGTCTGCCATCAGTCTGATCTTAATCTCATCTTGGATATCGTGTTCCAAAGGCATCGGAAATGTTCCACCCCCTAAAACTCGTACCTACTCACCCAGAACTATGTTCTGAGGGGCCTGAGGAGCCTCAGTAGGGGAGATCTTAGCGAATTTTCGAAGAAAATGAAGCTATAGCAATGGCTTC
>JAEMON010000001.1:9852415-9891282 GCA_030264115.1 Lygus lineolaris | reverse complement strand
GATTTTTCTAAATACCTCTATTCTTTTGTGAACACCCTGTACGTAGTAAAAGCTCCTCCATGTTGAGGTGAGCTCGTAAATAATCGAGCCAGCATAAGTAAGTGAGGCTCCCAAGACTCCCTAACAGTAATCCAAACTCACGGACTACAGTAGAAACCTTCTATTGTCAGTTTTTGAACTGAGGCATTATGAAAATGTCATCCACTATTTGTATACCCCTTAAAATAGACAACTGACAGCAACTCCGAGCTTCGTGGCTTAACTAGACGCCAAATGGAACCTACATAGGTACCGAATTTAATTCATTTTGGTCAACAAAAGTGCTTTGTATGGCGGACTGTTGGAGGGGGGACTTTATGTTCTGATTTGTTTCCCCAAAGTTCCCCTTGTTGTTTTTAAACGCATGCAATAAATATATTTTTATTTCCTTTTCCATCTACACACTCAATTGTTCTACTCATTGAAAAACTCCAGTGTAGTTTTTGAGCGTGGGAAGTACCAATAATCTCAGAAGAGTTTTTGAAGACTTCTTGTGATAATCCTCCATAATTTAGGTAATTGTAAGGGAAACACCTTTAGATTATCACTTGTTTATTCAAAACACAAAGCTTTTCAGCTAAATTATAGCCATCTTCAGGTAAGTACCCAACAAAAGGAACACAGGATAAAAAAGCTACTTGGTAGCTTTTTTATCCTGTGTTCCTTTTGTTGGGTACTTACCTGAAGATGGCTATAATTTAGCTGAAAAGCTTTGTGTTTTGAATAAACAAGTGATAATCTAAAGGTGTTTCCCTTACAATTACCTAAATTGTGGGAAGTACCAGTTAAATTACCTATCATTCAAATACGTACTTATTTTGAAAAACCACAGGTTCGGAACCCAATGGTAAGGGACGAAAAAGCCTATGTAGAAGTGAAAAAAGTATAATTCCAGATCACTCCCGGGATGCCTATTGTAGGTATTGACTGCCATTGAGTAATATAGGTAATATGCTGCTACTACTACTACACACAATAATTATATGATCAGTAGGTACTGTGTTCTTCTTTACGACTTAGTGCTATCCAACAAATTAACTGAACAAGTTTGGAGAATAGTGTGCCAGTAACAACAAGATTAATATCTAAGATTTAAATTAAGATTATTAATTAAGTAATAAAGAACGCAGTTCAAGTAAGGGTTTATGGGAACTTTGGAAGTTGGAGTTTCAATATTCTTTTGCTAATTGTTATAAAATGTATTATTAATCTATACTGTGTGTTGTTCCAGGTTCACTAAACCTCAAACATTTGCTGATTGCATTGGCACGGAGTTACCATTAGGCTGGGAGGAAGGCTATGATCCCAATATTGGAGTTTATTACATTGATCATACCAATCGTAAGTGCTGGTTTTACCAACTTGACAATTTCTCATGATTTATTCCTAGACATTTTGGTTAGCACCTTAGCATTTTGGTTGTGGTTGTAAATGTGTCACTCTACACAATGTCTGACCCTAGGACCGATCTATAAAATCGAACAACAAAAATTTAAAATGCCAATAATAACAAAAGAAAGGATGAGTTCGTTGGCCACAATTTTTTGGGTACTCAAAATGTCCTATTAGAAAAACTCAACAAACAAACAATTTCTGCAGTTCAAAAATCGATAAAAATAGGTTAGAATGATTCTTTGAACATTCGCTCATTAACTTATGCTACTTGACTGGGACTTTAATTGTAATAAAATGTTCCATTTGATATGTATTCAATAAATCCATTACTTACTTGCAGTTCAATTTTTGACCGTGGTTTTAGGAGAATTAGCAAGATAAAAAAAAAATGTGATCCGTATTTTTGCAGAGCGTACCCAGTTAGAGGATCCCCGGCTAGAATGGCGAGCAATACAAGAATCTATGCTTCGAGACTATCTCCACACAGCGCAGGATTCCCTCGAGGTACGTCATGATATCCTATTGCTTTTATCCCATATATTATCTCATCGAATCAATGTCACTGCATGTACTTTGTACTATCGCTATTATCTCCTTCAATTTCCCAAACTAATTGAGGTGGCAGTAGTTTCTAACAGTATTTTGCTTTCTCTGTCGTTCTAAAACTCGAAAATGCAACTCAGAATAAAGCAAAACCTAATGTACGTTTTAGGCCCTTAAAAATTGTGGGACTCACTTCTTCCACTTGCCGATACGAATCAAAACTGTCCACTTCCACTGGATTTTAGTAAAACTTGCTTCTTCGTATAACCTTTACAAACGTCACATGTCATGTGAGTGAATTCATAGGGTTTTTCTAATTTTTCAAAATTAACTTATGATGTAAGTCCCGATTTTGGCTCCTCACAGCCTCGTATTAGAAATGCAATATTATTAAAATAGGTACCTGAAATAGATGAGTATGTCAGGACTCAGCCTCATGGAGTAAAGAATTCCACACTCGCTAAACCCTGTTCAAGTTGGAGTCGATTATGTCAAAAAGATGGGTCAAGATTGACCTGAAACGTCGTGTAAAGAATAAAGAATGTAAGTCGTGTGGAAGTCTACTCAGTAAGGCTGAATCCTGGTTTCGTTAAATTAGAGAGGGTTTCTTGTGACTTCGTGTGAAGTAATCATCATTATCATGGGTTCACCTTTTATTATGCGCTTTGGTGGAGGTAAATCACGTTGAAGAAAGTTCACGCAGGTCGGCGGGAAAACCCTCCCTTCTCCTGCTGCCACTTCTCTCCCACCAGTACCTGGCTAGGGAGAACTCTTCCGCCCTTTTCTGAGCATCACTGAAATTGACTACTTGAAATGACTGAGCTGAGAAATGCGCCTCTTTAACGTGATTTACCTCTACTTTCTCCACATTTTTAATGTGTTAATGTTCAATTTCCATATCTTGCTGATTCCAGGCGAAGAAAGAAAGATACGATATCAAGCAGCAGAGGTTATATTTGGCGCAAGAAGAGTATAACCATCTCAATAAAACTTTGAGCACCCTAAATACATCACGCACCAGTTGTAAGTATTGTGATCAGCAACAAAATTTGTACTTATTTTGATCGAATCAGACCTATTGAGTCACAAAATTGAACTGCTGGACTATCTACCTGCATACTATTCACAGTATTATCAGCATGTCAATGCTTGAATAGCGTAATGCGGAATTTCTTAACGATCCCAACATTTGAAATACATCATTTCGTTTTACGTACGTTTTACTTTTATGCTGAGGGCTTATCTGCTGTCCTGTAATATTACTGGTTGTTGTATCGATTACTACCTGAATGGGCTACTAACATGATTTTTTATTCATTTTTCCCCTTCAAAGTTCTCACTCTGTAATAATTACTAAAAAACGATGGAGAAAACATTTTTAAAGTTGCTATTGATTAAAGAAATGGATTGAATTTCTTCTTTTCAAAAATAGGAGGCAAAATAACGGGTGGGAAATATCGCCAACATCATCAGTCATCGGTCATTTTGATTGGTCCTCAAAGAGCCAATCCTAAGCGAGTGTAAGTCCATGAAAGAAAAGGCCCATCCGTAGTCACTTGCTCAACGACTGGTTTTGCATGAATATTTTACTAAAATGTATGGTATTAAATTAGTAAATATTTTAATTTACTAGTTAAATATTTATAGTAAACTTACTTAGTAAAATATCCAAAGAGTTCGTTTTCTTATTGTTGCTGCTGGCTGCAAAACACGGCAAAAGACACGAGGAAAGTATTCCATGCATCTTTGGATTCTCGCATGGAACAATTTTGATCCTTTGACTGATGGCATCGCAGCCATAGGACGCCTGCTTTAGCCTCGTGTTAATGCGCCAAAAGTTCAATCATCTGCGTAGTTTCTAATGATTCTGCCCTGAACTAATGGAATTTCGGAGTAAACAACTTTCGCAGGTTTTTCTTTTAGGGTGACGAATCCATTTCTGAGGTTGACAATGCTGAATACTGCCGATCGATTTGGAAGTTCCTGTTTACTCTTTTACCAACGATTATTAGCTTGCGTCCCTCACAGTGTTCGGGGATATGTGTTCCATTCTGTTCCAGTAGTTTCATAAATGTTTTCATGTCCTACAATATTAGAAAACATTATCCTGTTTCACACTTTTACACGTTGCATGATGGTCGTGTACAATATAATGGATGTACATCATGAATACCTATTAAATACATTGTATGTGAATTTTGCAGTGTGCTCCAGCTCTAGTTCACTTAGTACCAAGTATGATCCTGATCTTTTGAAGTCTGACGTTGCCCTTGCGAAGAGTAGGGTATCTCGATTAAAAGGAGAACTGGAGCAAATTCGAGCTGAAATGTCCTGCACGCAGAGAGGAGTTGAAACGCTATCTTCGTAAGTTGCTGCCATTAAATTGTTAATTCATGCGAATTTCCTACTTTTGTTATGTAGAGTAAGGTGATGCGAAACTGCTACTATTCGTTCATTATTTATGCTTTCATGTTTTTCTTCAGCGTTGAACAAAAGTTGAATGGAGGCTGTTACAACATCAATGAAGCACAAGCTATGGTTGCGGAACTCCGAGAAATTCAGCGATCCCTCACATCAGGAGAACAGGAAAGGTCAGAGTTGATGAGGTCTCTGGCGAAATTGAAGGACGACCTTACTCGGTTACAGTTTGGTGAAAGTTCGCCCGATATCAGTACCTTGTCTCTACCAAACACGCAGCCCACTACTCCAGTTTCGCCTTCTGACAAGTTATCAACTGCTTCGCAGACAGACCTCTCTGGAGAGGTAAGATTCATAATCAGATTTCACTTACAGGTATTATTCCTGCTCAAATTGTTGTACGAAAACAAGTAGAAACCAAATTCCTAACGTACCAAAGCTTATTATTCGGTGGTTTGTTCCATAGTTGGTGCCTATCGGTACTCGATTAGCTGCCATGGCTCGAATGAGGTTAGAATATGATGAATCAAGGAAAAAGATTCAGTATATTCAACAGCAGCTGGCTGATTTGGAAGAGAAAGTGACTCCTGGACAAGCAGAAAGCGATAAAGACAGGTAATTCTCACAATATTATAGCTTTTCCTAGTCATGATAAAGGTTTTCCGTAACAAATTAAAGGTTTTCAGAAACAAAGTTGAGGTTTTCCATTTCAAAATAAAGGTTTGCCATTTCAAATTGAACTATTTTTATGTCAAATATATTAATGAAGCGTAAGTACATTTTTCAATTGATTTTTGAAAATTGATGGAAATAGAACAAAAAAACAAACAAAAACGGCCTCCATTGGCCCTTGGAGTACTTATCAAAAAATGGATTGGATTTTCTTTTCCCTGATTCGCTTATTTCCAGTAGGTAGTTACCTACTGAGATCAGTAATAGGTAGATACCAGAATATTGTGTCAGTTGTGGGTAATGTAGGTACTTACGTTACGTGATTCAGTATTCAGAACCCAACAAAGGAGAGCGAATATCAAAATAACGTAAACTTGAATTGATCTTATCGGATCAGTTGATATATGAATTGAGATTATTTTTTAATTTTACTCAAAATGAAAAGTAGAAGGTTGAGTAATAAGCTGATTCAATCAAGAGGAAAAATGAATCAGCCATCCAAACTCCTAAGACCTACTTAGGACAATCTTTTTGTTGTGATTCAACATCGTTTTACTGTTCTTTCTGTTGAACCCTGAAGCTCATATTGGTAGAGAACCATTAACCGTGCAGTGCTCGTTGCTATTTTCTAGTTAGCTCCTGTTAGTTGTCCTTAGACTGAAAATTCTCCCTCCCTGTTTTGTGGTCATTTACAAGACGGCAAAAAAAGAAAATCCAATCCAATTTTCGGTACTTCGAGGGGCAATGGTTCCCGTTTTGTTCCATTTTGATCAATTTTCGTTTCTGTTTTGTTCAATGTTTTGATGTTTAAAAAAATTGAAAAGTGTCAAAATTGGAAAACGCGTTTATGCTTTATCAATATATTTGACATAAAAACACTTCCATTTGGAATGAGGAACCTTTATTTTGAAACTTCACCTTTATTTGGAAATTAAAAATCTTTATTTTGGAACGGAAAACCTTTATTTTGACTAGGAAAAGCTATATCATAATTCAGTCATACAGGACTGATACATTTGAGCATGTCAGTAATTTTTTTAAATTATACTAAACAAATTATACTAAAGAACTTGGTGAGAGCTTTCTATAAAGTTCCAGTCATGCAGCATGACTTGATTAACAAACTTTCAAAGAATCTTTTGTTAATATTGACTTTTTGAATTATTTTAAATCAATCCCTGGGTCAGATATCGTTTGGAGTGACACATATATTATATTAAAAGATATTGAAAAAGTGTTGAACTTCAG
The DNA here is from genome assembly GCA_030264115.1 of Lygus lineolaris. Taxonomy (NCBI): domain Eukaryota; kingdom Metazoa; phylum Arthropoda; class Insecta; order Hemiptera; family Miridae; genus Lygus; species Lygus lineolaris. The sequence goes on along the minus strand of JAEMON010000001.1, from coordinate 9,884,967 downwards.
GAATCTTTTAAGAATGGTCTGAAACGGATTTTTGTGGAGGAAATTTTCCGATATTTGCATGACTAAAATTTTGAAGCCATTGCAATTGCTGAATTTTCTTCGAAAATTCACTGAAAAAAATGTCAAATTTCAAGAATTGTTTTAGAATGGTCTGAAGCGGATTTCCACTGGGAAACGTTCTAAGAATTTTCATAACTAAAATTTTGAGACCATTATTGCAATTGCTAAATTTTCATCTAAAATTCGCTGAAAGGGGCAATTTTTTTTTTATGTAACGCAGCTCTTTCCAACCGTTTTTACAACCTAATGCAAAGTACTCTCATTGCAATCAGCCTGAAAAAAGTCTGGTACGCCAGGGTACCTATACATCTGAAACATTTTATGTCTAAAACATATATAATATCTATGTAGAGGAGAAAGGCGTTGAAAGAGCGATGGATGTAAGTGACACTGGGTTGGCACTGAACCCTCCAAACTAGGTGGGGCTCCAAGCATTAAATAGTTTCAACCCCTGTTTTCGGTTGTTGGTTCCTATGATAAATTATGCATATTTTTGGAAAGCTCTCATGATTTACTTGAAAATGAAAAATTAGAGTTTGCCTGTGCAGGCTCCCCTTTATGATCACCGTTTTGTGCCATTGTGATTCATGTTCCAACAGCCTCCTTCTTAATCGTTGTTGCGTTGTGTCTCATAGCTTCCATTTTTTCTCTTCTCGTAGGTTGTTGCTGTTCCAAGAAAAGGAGCAGCTGCTGAGAGAACTAAGGAGTGTTACTCAGCATTCCCGCACCCATCAAGAAATGTCCGATATACAGAACGAAATAAATAGGCTCGAGAAAGACCTCAACACTGCCCTAGAAATGTCTAATAGAGCTATTGCTGACAGGTATTCACAAAGTCGATTTTTACTTTTTTAATTTTTTTATTCAAACTTAGAATGGGTTTATTCAACGTTGTTTTGTTTTCCTATTACATTACATATAATGAATTATAATAATTTATTAATAATAATTGAATGGGGCTCATTCTCTCCAATTACTCAACTAAGAATGATTTAAATTCATCCACATGGTTTCTATGTTATGTGATACTAAAAATTCTTGTTTTGTTCTGTATACATTGTGTTAATCAATAAAATCGATTAGGTATAATGTAATCTATTTCATTCAAAGAAAGTAGTAGATATAATCTACTATAAATTTTGTTGAAAAATTAAGATGTTTGGTAAACAATGTTAATAAACATGTTATTGAAACCGAAAAAAGTGGGTTTAAAAATTTCAAGTTAGCAATAAAGAAATTGGTGGAAACAGTTTGCCTTACTGTTATCAATTTTTTCAGATTGAAATTACACGAAGAGAAGCAAGTCTTACTTTCTGGCCTTAGAGATGCCCTTCGCACAATGACTTCCCTAGAATCTCAGTTAAGAACGCTATCAGCCTCAACGCTTTCTGTCAGCTCAAGCTCAAGTCTTGGCTCCTTGTCAACTACTAGTAGCAAGGGCTCACTTTCTTCCGCACTGAGCTTTACTGATATTTATGGTGGACCCCAGTGTCTTTCAGCATCCACAGAACGACCTATCGATATGGTTGATCTTCAAAAAAGGTTAGTTCAAAAATTAGCGACCCTATTTCTCTTGTATTCTATATGCCCACAGAGGCCCCACAGGCTTGTGGTGGGGCGAAACCAGAGGAATGGTAACCAAGGGGCCCCACAAATACGTCATATGGGGCCCCAAAGCCTAAATGAAGGGAGAGGGAGGGGGAGGGAGATTTCATGCTGGAAGGTCCCTCTCATTCCTTACTTAGTACCTACGTTCAGTTTCTTATTTATCTATTTTTTCAATTTTTTAAATTCATTTTTTACATTGAGCCAAATCAGCCTAACGAAACCTCGCCTAATGAATAACGAAACTTCGTGCATGAAGCTTCATATTTTATTAGCTGCTCTTCGGCAGTGTGATCTAGTGTTTCCAACTTATTAAGAGTACATTATAAATTAACAATCCTCGACTCTGCCGAAACTCGCGACAATGGGCGATTTTAGTCCCCAGTTGCTTACATAATGGGTTGCAGATCTTCTTTACTCACGAGGAAACTGTTTATGAAACCTTAGAAAATATTGTTCCTCTTTCCTTTTCATATCTTCAGTTTGTTAATACATTATTCGTCCCAATTTTCAAAGTTACTCTCCATACTTTGTATGATCATGAATTATGGTACCTAATAAAATAACTATATACCCCTAGGGTTGAAAGGCTTCTCCGAGGGGATGCTCCACCTCCACCTCCAGCCTATGAGCCGCCTTGTGATCTGCGGCCTGCTCCAGGGAGGTCACCTCCACTATCACCTATTTCAGAACTTTCACCTGCTTTGCCAGCTCCTTCTGTTTCTGCAGCCGTGAGTGACGAAAGCGTTGCTGGCGATTCTGGAGTCTTTGAAGCATCCCAGCGAACTCTTGACATGGCTTTGGATACTGCCCAAGTCCAAATAAAATTAAGGTGGGTATTTAGTTGAAATTATATTGTTTACATAATCTACTAATTGTATTCACTGTTGGAAATACCTGTGTACACATGAAGTTTTTGTACTGATGTAAAGGCTCTACTTCAAAAGCGGTCAAGTTATGATTTTTTTAATTCCACTCTAATTCAAAGGTAACAATGCCAACACACCTAACTGGCGTATAATAATGTGGAATACAGCATTCTGTTTTCATACGAAACTGTAACTTGTACAGTATTTTACAGCTTACTCTGGTGTGTCACAATTTATGAAATATTGTGTCAATATTGATACATTCTTGAACCGTCACTACTTGTAAGGCGATGCCTAATTTATTACAACATTAACATTTCAGGTATTCGGTCAATGAGTGTCTTCTTCATGTTGGCATAGAGCGGGCTAGAAATCTTGTGGCATTATTTATTCCTGAAGATTGCCAAGTGTGAGTGAAAAATAATTCTGATCCTTATTCAAAATACGAGTATAATGTTATCCAATGTAACCTGCAAAACTATAATTGAATGTAACTCACTTTGTAAATAATCAAAATATTTTAACTAAATGTGATTTCAATCTTGGATAGGTCGCGGTTCAAGATCTTTGGGTCCAATAAAAAATTAACCGAATTTTCTGTTTTTCAGGTATATCAAAGCATCATTATTGCCAAGTGCTTCTCATGATGTAAACACTTGTTGTACCAAAACGATCTCTGAATTGGACAAAGCAAGGTTCAGTGAAACTTTCCCATTCCAAGTGCCTTTGAAAAACCTTTGTGCTAAAACATTGCAAGTGAATGTGTGGTGTATTTCTGCTGAAGGAAGTGCGGAATGTCTTGTAAGTGAAGTTTCTTTGTTGTAGGTAGAAGTAAGTAATGCTGAATTTTATAAAAAGGCCATGATCCGCTGATTGTAACAAAACCTTTTCCTGGTGTATTTTGGTAGACCTATCGCTGTATTATATCTTTCTAAAGAGTTGGGTGTTACTAAGGTTAAAGATGGAGCATGAAGGGACTGCTCAAACTCTATGTTCCCTATGTTGTTGAAATAGGAAATGAATACCTGAGTATTACTCAAGGCTGCAATTTTTATTTGAATTAATTGCTTGAATTTAGCATTTAAAATTTCCAAAATTGCTAAGGAATCGCATCGAAGTTCTTTGAGTCATGTTGGAGGAAATGTTGAAAATATAAGGGATTTTTTGCTTATTTTTGGAAGTTGGAGTGGGGTTTTGGACCTTGATTGCGACTGTCACAGTATTTTCGTGTGAATGGAAGGGTTGAAAATATGATTTTTAGTTGTATAAATAGTAACTCTTGTGAATTTCATGAACCTCCCTCCTGCCATTATGAAGAAAATATGAAAATTTTTTTCAAACATGATCCTTCTTATTTTATACATTGTTTGCCATTATTTTCAATGTTTAGTTTATATGTTCATTGCCGTATTTCTAGAAGCTCTCTTTAGGAAAAGATGAATTAAAAACCTACTAGAAGTTAATGAGTGACCCATTCTGTTATCTAGGAATTGTGTAAAATTCGTTCATTTCGTTCTCACCCTATAATCTCTAACCTTGGCTAGAAAAGGGCATATCCTACAGGCGGAAACGTCAGCTATTAAACAATGCCTACCTACTGGCTAACTGGAACTTCGATTTTTACCACTGATTAGAAAATTACTAGTCTACTCGACTCATAGAATAATGAACAGCATGCAATGATGTGCGTAGTAAGCTCGCATAAATCGCATGTAATGTGATCTGTTGCATGAAATGATCCTCTCAAATGTGTGTTAATCCATGTTTCCAGGGATGTGCTCAAGTCAGCCTCGCAGACTTTTCACCGGAAACTACTCTTCTAAAATGGTACAACATCCTCAGTTTTCGCTTCATGATCGGTCAAACATCTGTTAAAACTGAAAGTAGCGGTAATGAAAAACAATTGAAAGAAGAAAGTAGTGACGAATCAACTATAATCTCATCCCAAACATCAACTCTTACTAGAAATCAAGGTATGTCTCCCCATTAGGCGTTTACTGATACTTTTTTCTCATCATGCAACATCCCATCATTATTGCTTGCCACCAAATCATCGTAAACATATGTACATTGACGGGTTCACAATAATATGTACTACAGTACATAGTACTGGTTACTACTAGGTGCGTTTTGCAGAGGTACCGCACCCATAACCTCTCCATACCCCCCCCCCCCCCCCCCCCCCCCCCCCTCCCCTCCCGACCACTCCGTGCCCCTCAACTTCAACCTCAACCACGCACCATGCGAATAAGTAGATGAATAATATAAAGCAAAACAAAATTGAGGGAAATGAAAAAGTGGGTTTTCAGCTGGTCTACCTAACGTACCTAAAGGTATATTCATCAAATTTGCCAAAAGAAAAAAATTATGCCAAGTTGGGTGGGTACAACACAGCAGTAAGTACAGCTTCCTCATTTTTGTAACATGGACATATTGAATCAGCAAGTGCACATTTCACCGAAATTGGTACAAATTCGCACAATTTCTGGAAATTTCATCAACATTGGATCATGACTTCATATGGATATTTTGGCTGAGAAAAGGGATTGACCACAGACAGACTGAAAGACCAAATTGTTCAGGAAGCTCTGAAACGTACTTTAAAAACAAGTGAATTCTTGATTTTGGATGGCAAATTTTCTATTTATTTATTCCACTACATAGCTTTGACCTTTGGAAAACCAAACCTCACTCATTCCCAAGGAAATGAGCCAATATCAAGTACTTGCCAACATGTAGGCAACTGCTATCAATCCCACCCACCACCAACCCCTCAGGAAATACATCAATCATTAACATACCTACATACATTGTGGACAGTTAGAACCATTAGCCCAAAAATGGTTATTCTGAGCTGCTGAGGATCAAAATGTTCAAGTATGTGGACTCAAGACAACATGAAATTTGATGGTGTGAATAAAATCATTAATAGATACCTAATCAATTCAGGTTCATATAATATGAGACACAAATAAGCAAATTTGGTGCTCCATAGAACTTTTGGAAAGCAGTTTCACATTTGTGTATTTGTGGAGCCAGCAGATTCGTGAACGAAGATTTTGAAATTATTGAAATTTAGATTTCTTGGATTTCTATATCAATCCTAGGGTCAGATATCATCCAGCATGCCACATAAATTATTTATAATAATTATGAAGAAGTGTTAAACTTCAGGAATCGTTTTTTAGAAACGATTTTCACGTAGAATACTTTTTACTTAGCAACAATTTTGGAAGCATTGCAATAGCTTCGAATTCGCCCTACCCATTGCGTTTTGGGGGTAAACCCACTGCTGGATGAATAAGTTTAGACCCTTTTACATTCCTAATTTTTGGCGAGGGGAATCACGAGGAAAGTTTTATCAGAAAAAAGGGGGAAATTTGGGTGGCACAAAGGGGAAATCTGTGAAGAGCATACACCCTGTGCACTAACCATCTAGGGCCCATCCTGACCACTTTTGAAATTTCAATATTTACAAAACGACAAAAAGTGAAGATTGGGCGTGGTTGTAGAAAGAGCCAAAGGAACCATTATTTTGATCATTACCTATTCATCATGATCATGATTTTTTTATCATTATTTCGATTTTTTGTTTTGTCGCGGCTTCGCCACCTGCTTTCCACCCGACCCCCCTGTTCTACAACACTCCTTCCACTGTCTCACCCTCCGTCAAAGACTAGGGATATCTCACCTTGCTCATCCCATTTCGAGCTTGCAAATTTCAGGAATGCGCTCTGATGTCTGCCACTTTGGCACTTCTTATTCTGTCCCTTCATGTAGGTAGATACGTATCAGTACCTTCATAGGTATGTTAGTTGATAGTAAGCTGGTTTTCTGCACTAAAAAGCTTGGGGTACTGTCAGTGGCGGTACCTGTGGCACCCTTGACCCTTCCCCACTGGGAGTTTTCTGGTTTTTGGTCGTTACAGACCGCTACAATGGTGCCAGTATACAATTATGATATGGCATTTCCTACTATTTTAACTTTATTTGTACTATTTAACATAGTTTATTTGTTAGTCATCTTTGTATGGTCGATAGGCTGTTTGAATTCCATGTTTATATCTTTTCAGGATGTGAAGGGGTTGTGCAGAACATACAATCGAGACTAGATGAACTGGAGAGTGAAGACGATGACAATGATTTGGATGTTGGCAAAGAGGAAGATGATGACTCCGATGAAGAGGAGGATGAAGAAGAAGACGAAGAAGAAGGGATCGTTGTTTTTTGCAACGACGAGTTGGAGCAAATTCCTGAAATGGAGGTATGTTTGCGCAGCTTGTATAATGAGACGACACTGTAGTTGTCTCTGTTCACTTCCTCACTACAGGGAATAAGGCTCAATTCAGAGAATAAGCCGTTGGTGTGAGAGGTCAAGGTCTATTTCTAATCCTCCAAAACAAAAATGTCCATTCGCATTATGAATTTCAGCTCATTCAGGACAGAATTAGTTCCATGTCTTACTTGCTGACAATCTTCTGTGTGATCAATTCTTTGTCTCAGACAAAACTTCAAATTATTCTTCCTATTTTAGTGTCGAAATGAGCTTCTTGTGTAGATCGTTTTTAATGTCTACGATTATTCTTAATTGTTGAAAGTTACAACAACGCAGGTATTGAGGCGAAAAAGCTATCCATTAAATCAGATAAATCATGAAACTTATGGTAGCTTAGACATAGGCGAGAACGTGACGTCGTATGTGTCACTTCTTATTGGCTGGGTAGGTAGTGGGCATTCCAATATCATCGATTAGTTTCCCCCCTTGAATTATATAGCATTGCCTATCTTGTCAATTTTGGGGACTGTCACCGTCGCCTTTTGGTCCAAAATGTGGCCCTTCAGTGGGCGCCTGATGAAGGGGAGAGTGGAGGTGAGAAGGTGAAGGATATAATGGAGGGAGTCGGGAAACGGTTCGAATTTTAGCAGTCGTGGATACTGTACTGGAGGCTAATCTCGCCCATGGAAGAGTTCTCTTCCAATCTGGTGTCCTGACTTTTACTTCATCTGATTAGGTACTTCAGTTTTCATCAATCAAATTCCAAACATCTTTCCTTTTATGAAGGTCTAATAGGTACCTTACCTCGCTAGTGAAAGAGCCTCACAAATGTGATACCAACATACCTACTTGAATAAATACCATGCTTTTATACTTAACCTAAGGCTGGATGTCTGCGCGAAGAGGCGAACGGCGAATTCGCTAGTTAGCCCGTTTTGCGTCTTCGCTCGATTTGCGTCCAGCCTAATGTACCTACCTACGTTTTTCAAGCGTGGATCATTCTTGCCTGCTCGGAATATTTACCTACCTTTGCCGTGATTTGTTCTGTGTCGTCGATAGAATACAATCACGTTATATTCTAGTGAGTACCTACCTAAAACTTGGATGTTCCAAGTACAACATTGAATCCTAAATAGGTACGTACGTATCTATGGAGACACATGTTAACCGAAAACCATACCTACTAAATTATAATTTCCCCTCATATCGTACCTAACCTAAGCAATTATAGGTAAGTAGGAGCAAGGGTCTTTTTGGTAATTAGGTTCAGGAATGCATAGGTAGTTAGTCACCTTCCTTTTCAAAAGCCATCTAATCTTCAAAATTTTGAAAGATTTGCCAAATAAAAATAAATCTCTGGATTGATCAGTATTAGGTAGGAGCTAATCCTCTTAATATTATTCCTACACGATTTAGATTACCACTTATGATGATGGATAAGAAAGTAGGTACCTAAGGAGAAGAAATAAAACGAAAAAGTTGCATTATCGGTATCATGATTATTATAGGTATAAGAAATCGTTCAACATACAGATCATAGTTTTATAGGTTGTAAATTTAGCTAATCAGATGCAAACACTAATTAGGTACCTACTTATTTTACGATTTGAATGGTGACAATAATTCGAAAATAAAAGTTAAAGGGCTAATAACTGAAGAGAAAGAGATTGGATGAGACAAGATATCTGATAAGAACCATAAACTGGGGTTGGTAGTACAGTTGATGACCAACTCATCTGGGTAGGATGATGCAGTACGAGTACTTGCCCTCCCCACAGAAAGGCGGATTTATCGGTGCACCATTCGCTTTCTCCTTCCCGCCGCGAAACATTTAGAATGCCTCTAGTTCAAATTTGGATAAGATTTTCACGGAATATTCAACATTAGAGTAACTTGTACTCCATTATCTACAGTTTAAACGTAAATTAAAAAATTAGGACAATTCCCCATTCCAACCCTTGCAAGTAGCCCGTTTTCTGGGATTGTGCGGGTTGGAGGGTAGTTAGGGGCTGAACACTGGTGGTGAACACAAATTGGTGGTAATCACTGCTTAAGGTGAATGTTACATTCCTGCTTCTACAATTTCTATTGAATTAAAATGAAGGTTTCATGCAACATGCGATTTCGGCGTTTGGGCCTGTCCACTGGGTACTCACCCACCCAATTTGGCAGATGTTTTAATGGCCTACTCATTAATAATACTGGAATAAAATCTATCGGTTTTTCTCAAATCTTTGGAACATATTGGTGATATGAAGAATCAGATCATGCCGTCAGATTCAAAATTTTGTCGATAAGTTTCCCAATTAACAACTCTGCAACTTTCTTCCTATTCAGTAATATTATTGATGTTCTACGCAGGATGCAGATAATTCCAGCTCAGAAAAAGAAGATAAGGAGACGAATACTGAGTGTGTTTTTGTCCCTGAAAAAGGTGGCAAGGCCGGTGTCCAAAACATCATAAAACGATCACAAACGTTTTCTCCTACTGCAACAAACCAGTACATTTGTCGAGTAAGTAGTAATTGTGATCAGTTGATACATAAGAATCGAATGCATTGTTGATTGAATGTAGAAGAATATAATTTTTCCTAATTGAGTTAGACTTTTTTCACACTGTTTTGTAGTTTTTCACTTAGTTTTAGACCTTTTTGACATTTCGAATTTAGACCTATTCCACTTCATTCAGACTTTTTCATGGGAAACCCTTTGTGAAAAAAGTCTAATTCAGAAATGCTTTATATCTATGTCAGAGGAAACTAGGACTATTATAGTTTATAACTGTCCGACTTCATTTCTTTTTGATTATTCTAAGTTTATTCAAGTATTTGAGATTAATCTTTGGTTTTGTATTCAACTGTAGCTCAATCGAAGTGACAGCGATAGTTCTATGCCTCTATACCGCCGAACGCATTGCGGTTTCCAAAGGGGTTCCATTGAAAGGCGTTCCCTTAGATGGCGAGGACGTCGCTCAAAAGGCAGAGTACCCTCGGTGCATCATTCTCACTTTAGTGGCCATCCCAGGACATCGTTAGACCTGGAACTGGACTTACGAGCTCAACACACCCGACTCCACGCATTGCAAGATGATCTGCAAAGGTTGAGGGATCTTAAATCTCGGTTGGAAGCTGCAAAGGAAAAGGGAGACGTTGAAATAGCTACTTGGGTCATGGAAGACGCACAATTTCAGAATCTCGTAGCTCAGGTCAGTACAGCCTTAGCTAATGGTGTATTGGATAGATTGCAAAAATTATTAGTAATGGTAAAGTTGACGACGGGCAATACGGCTATTATTATATTATAGTTCTGAAAATATTTCTTTCGTTTTTTTTTTAAGGTGAGTCAAATCACAACTTATCAAAACTGGTCCAAAAGTGTGTAGTAGCTTTAATTAGAAATAAAATTACTATTTGAAATTGGTACGTAATCGCGTTCTCCAAGTCACAAAAGTATTGGAAAGTGTAGTCAAGCCGATATCCATTCTCGTGCCACTACTTTTTAGCAAATTCTCGAAGAAAGTGAAACTATTGGAATGGGTCCCAAATTTTTGAGCATTTTCTCCGTGGAAATACATTTTGGACCATTCTGAATCGAGTCCTGAACTACAGGGTGTCCTTTAATGAATGGATATGAATTTTAATTTCCGTATTTTAGGGGTTTTTGAAAGAACGCATAAACTCGTATTTCCTATTTATTGATCCTGCATCCAACTATGCTATGGGCAATTTCATGTAACGCGAAACATTTTTGCAACTCACACCAACTTCGTATTTTCTAATAGAAACCCCCCAATTTTTCGGCCGATTTGGATCCTACAAAAAATTTCATCAATAAATTACACCTCACTCGAAATTTTGAGTTTGCAAAAATGTGTGAGCCCTAAAAGCAAGAAATTGAGGTTTTTGGGCCTACCTAGCAGTTAACGTGATCTTTTTAAAGTGTTTTTTGTCTCGTTGAATAACTTGGTGGTGTTGATTTTTTGATTTGTCAATCATAATTGAGCAACCCAATAATTTAATTAAAACTAGAATTTTTGGGGATTGAATCGAAAAAATCAACACCATCACGTTATTCCTCGTGAAAAAACACATCAAAAACATGCTCATTCATGGTAGTTTATTTGGACACCTCTAGGGCACATTAGGAGCGTATATGCGCACGCTTTGCACACTCAAAATGTCAAGTAAGAACTCATTTATTCATGAAGTTTTGCTTGAAATCCGAATCTTTAATAAAAAACGTGGGTTTCCATTTGAAAAAATGAAGTTGGTGTGCGCCAATGTGGCGTGGTTAAAAAAATTGCTCTTATCATCATTTGATGCAGAATCAAAAGTTGGTATGCGAGCATAAATTTTCAAATATTCATCTAAAATCATCAGACACTTATTTTTTGGACTTATGAATTATGTCCTAGTTTGGGGAAAACCCTGGGTGTTTCCAATGATGAGGACAACCCTGCATAGTGCGAAAAAATGACTAATTTCTCTGTTGTGTAGTGATTTCTTAACCTTCCAGCGGCGGCGCGCCTTTCCAACTCTATCTGGAGGGGGTGGCGAATTTTTGTCCGCCCTTGGTTTTCCAACAGTTTTTACTTGGAAACATGTGTGTAGGTACATGTTAACATAAAAAGTGTGATGCCTGGTATTGTTATTACTTGGGGACAAAATGAAATTCACTCACAGTAAATATTTTGTATTAAATTTCTGCAGCAAAAATATGTAAGATTAATAAAATTCACAAAATGTAGGTACTTGTATTCTCACATTTAGAAAAATTAATTGTTTTTAAATTCACAAAATGTGTTCTAAGTAGGTACATGAAAATAAGTTTTTTATTCTATTACATCCAAAATTTCTTCTTCAAAATCAGTCTTAGAATATTATCATTAGGTAGCTTATTCAGGAGTTTGGCTTGCTTTCAACCCTCAGAGATGCCTAACTAAGCAAACAAAGTTATATCAGACGTACTATATTGACTAACAAAAAAATGTACACTAAATGTACCTATGTACATTGGTAGGTATAGTACATGTAGGTACCTATGAGAAAGTACAATAGTTGATACAGGTAAATCGATACCTACATACTAATAAATTTCTGATAGTATCAGACTATCAACATCTGCTCGTACTTATTATGTACATAGGCACCTTCATAATATCAGTAGGTAAATACATAGGAGTTTGCATATAAATAAAAAGGTATCTCGTGAAACTGGACAACATAAAGTAGAAATAATACACACTTACATTGTGGAAGAGCAGCCATGACGAAATGAAATGCAGGAGGGCATGGGCGGAAATTTGTCCGCTAAACGCAGCTACCAAGACGATGTCAAATTTGACACTGGCTGACTGACAGTTCGCGCTGTCTGGAGAAGTGATGAAAACGTGATCTTACTTCATAGATAGTGAAGTGAGAATACCGATGGGCCTCGTTAGTCTGTGTGAACCTGAAACGGCAGAGCGCGAGTTTTCCCAAGAAGGCGGAAAAAATTCTGCCAGCACGCACGCTCGAAGGTTAAAGTGCCTGTAGCGTTATCTATTTCATGCATGAATTTGTGATGGGTTTAACAAGTAGTTTTAATATCCTTGAATAATTTGTCGATGTGCGGAGGGAATACTTCTTCTACAGCATGAGAAATGTCCTTCTGTGATTTTTTGGAGAATCTTCATGAGAACAAATTCTTCTTCTCGCATTTCTGTGACATATCATGTTTTTCTTAATAACAATGATTGTAGTTGGTTGTTGACGATGAGTCATAAGTTATTTTCCCATACTATTTCCAGGCGGACGGCAGAAGCGCTGATGATAAAAAAGTGGAGAAACTTCTTAAGAAAACGTCGAAAGAAATTTATAAACTTCGGAAAAGTAAAGCTGGAAAAGGGAAACCTGACATGATATCATTCAAGTAAGTTATATATAAATCTCCGCTATTCACATGTTTTTAATCAAATCTCCATGAGGTCGGAAACTCGCTGTTATTACTTCCAGGCTACAATGCTAGGAAGAAACTTCCACAATATATGAACGTGAACACCGACGTGATATCTTACAAACACCAATTCCTCATGGTTAAATGGGCAATTATAGTGTCAAAAGAAAGTTACCTAATTGGTATTGGCTTTGGAATTATCTTCCTTTACACACCGGAAAACATTTAAAACTTGAGAAATTAGATGTTTTTTGGAAATAATAGATTAATTTGAATGATTCGACATTGCCGTGTCATCATTGGCCAAGGCCTGGTGATTAGGTCAGTGAAACCTAAATGGTCGTGAAAACTCCTATTCAAATCCAATGGGGAACTTGCATCGTTATTTTTCATTACAGCGTTTGAAAGATCTTACAGAGGGCTTTCCAAAAAGTTGCTTGCTGTATGGACGGTGTTATGCACAAACCGGCCAAGCGCCAAAATGTCAAAAATCGAGTTTTTGGTACCAATCGAATCTCGACGAGTACTTTCAGATTTGTATCACTACAACGCGATCTGTCGACTTGTTGACGAACTAGGGTTGATAGACAGTTTGTGCAAAACGTTGTTTCGAAGTTCAGTAATTTTCACAAATTGGCCAAGCGCCCAAGCGCCGCAAATCCAAACATTTATGTTTTCTACCCATCTTTCCTGTTAAAAAAATTACGGTTGATCTGAACAAACTGGCCAGGCGCTGGCACTTGGCCGGTTTGTACACATTTTTCCGCTTGGCCATGCAAAATACGTTAGTTGAGATTTTTGTTTCGCATGAACCAGGTATCCGCCGTAACTCAGAATGTATTGAAGTTACTCGTATTTGGATGTTACCATTCGATTCTGTGCACCAAGAAACGTAGAGAGCGGAGATTCCATCTTTTAGCGAATTTTCGAAGAAAATGAAGCTATTGCAATGGCTTCAAAATTTTTGTAATGCAGAATTTTGACGATTTTCTTCATGGAAATCCGTTTCAGACCATTCTAAAACGATTCCTGAAATTTAACACTTTTCATATATATATGTCACTCCAGACGATATCTGCCCGTGGGATCGAGATAAAAAATCCAAAAAAATTTTAAAATGTGAATAATATCAAAAGTAAGGATGAGTTCGTTGGCCAGAATTGTTGGGGTACTCCAAGGGGTCAAATTTTGAAAATTTAGTTTCAAAAATCGCTGAAAAACCTGTTTTTTGAGGTTATTGGTGTGAAATACCGTCTTAAACATTGGAACATATGGTATATTCGGAATCAGCGTGAAATTTCCTATAAGAATCACCTACAAAATCGGTTAAAATTATTATTTGAAAATTCGTCACCAACTCATGCTGCATGAATGGAACTTTTTTATCAACACTGGAGAGGCAGGGTAGAAGAAAATCCCGAAAAATCTTTAATCGCGTTTTTCTCGAAAAAGATATCTAGGCGCTTGGCCGGTTTGTGCATAACACCGTCCATATGAAGAGTATCCGATGATTGAAACTTGGGCCCATTTGATTACTAATGTAACAGAATTTCGAGTTGACCATTGCTATTCCATGCTTTTGATTTTGGAGTCAAATGAGCCAAATTCAGACCCATGTAAACATGCCTAGAAATACGTTTAGAGACATAGTGGAAGGGGTAATTAAATTTTGATGTTTCTGTGTTTCATAGGGAGAAAATGGCCTTCTTCACCAGGGCAAATGTTAGCGTGCCTTCACCACCCGTTGAAGATATGGAAACCCCACGTTACGAGTACACAGTTGACAGAACTTTAGGTGTAGAAGTATAGTATTTTGTCCCACCCTCTCCTCCCCAATATAGCACCAAAGTGATAACTAGAAAGAAAGATTGTGATATTCGGATATATATAAATATATGTAACTCGCTTAATATTATATTTTTCTACAAAAGATGTATTTTAAATTCTCGTAATAATTTGTAATAAATTATAGAATTTTATATTTTATATTTGTTATTAAGCAATTTATAAAAGTGTAGAAACTCGAGGGTTTGTTATGAAATAATAATTTTGCCAATCATAGCTAACTCTCACCCGGGTGCTGATATTTTAGGTTGTGAATCCTCAAATTGAATGATAATAAATGTATTTGTGTTTACTCCATTATCATCAATGTGTTTTATTCATCTTGATATTTGTTAATTATGATAATACAATTTTGTGTAATTTAACAGTTAATACTATTACAATATAACAAATTAAACTTTTAATTGAATATTATTAGGATCATTGTTTTGATTACAATATGATTGCTATTGGTAACAATTATCATTATTGTTCTTGTTCAGGTTCATCATCAAGTTTACTATGATTTCTATTCTATTATTTTTTCTTGAAGTAAATGTTAACCATGTTTGTGAAGTAATGTTGCAGTTAAAATCAGGCGTAGTTAATTCTTTAGTGTCTCCCTAAAATGCTTTAGGTCATGCCAAAGTTGGTTATACTTAAAATTACTTTTCGAATGTCGCCAGGCTTCTTTGTAAATTGTTTTATTTATTTGTACTATGTCATTTATGAACATTTGCCAACTAGTCAGAATGGTGAATTTAGGGCTACCTAATATACTGAATCAACGTTTACTAGAACTCAACTGAAATGTGACATTGGACCACCGTTTTTTAGTTCTTTCAAATTAGGGATTTAATTCAAACTTATCTTTCACTTTTGAGGTAAGATGTATAGAGAGCAATGTTACATGTGTTCAAAGTGGTAATGTTTGATAAGAACAAAAATGTAATTGCGTTATAAATTGTCAAGTTTTTTCTCTTGTAAATAAAAATAATATAAATATTTTTTGTAAACAGTGTCTGAATGCTGATTACTAATTACTTATAGTTGGCCATACTTCTTAATATCATTCTTCAAAAAGGGTGAAGTGGGTAAATATACCTGTTTGAGGTTTATGTGGGTTGTTTGTTATAGATTTCCTTCACCTATTCGAAGGCACGTGTTAGTGATTCATATTTTCCTAATATGAACGAAAAGAAGTTGATTGTAGCCCATCATCTGTCCATCTGCCCAATGGAAATCAAGTCGTTCAATAAGATTCCACGTGAAACCAGTTCTAATACGTTTAAGGTGGCCATATAATTATATTTAAATGATTGGTTGGGTGGATGGACCCACGTTGATGTACCTAAGTAATTAAAATGTTGAAAATTGTCTAATATAATGGACGGAATACACCATTTTACAAAAATAATTGTGTCTGCTTATATAAATTCAACGTTTTTTTGTGGCTAGAAATAGATTAATCTAGAAGAACAGAGTAGTGTGCCTGCCCGTATTCATTTTGTTTCTCTATCCGTCCATGGTAAGCCGTCCATGACATGGCAAGCTTCATTCATTGCTGTGCGTGCCTCAATTTTGGTCTACCAGCATGCAAAGAAGTCGTTCACCTTATGTTGATTCAGCACCACCAACCTTGGGATTTGGTTTGAATGACCACTGTTAACCTCTTTGTATAAGCTTTATTGCTATTTTGGAGTATAAATTACGCAATGTGGCCTGTTGTTTTGTTTTTTATATATATCATTTTTAGTCTTTTCATGTTAATTTGGTGATCATAAGCCCGATACAAGCTGATAGTGTTAATCAGTCGATAATTGATGAAACTCACTACTCGTATTCAACAGTGATATATTATTGTTAAGCTGTTACTGTTACTTTTGTGCTTTATGATATAGTCGAGTGGTATTTTATTGAAATGTCTTCATATTAATGAGCTCGAGATGATTTACTGGTACCAGGGTGATTTTGCAAATTTGGATGAACTATTACATTTGTTAATTTATTCATCCCGCTCTTTGGCAATGCGTGGGCTATAGACTTGGCCATGTTAATTCTTTAGTTTTAGTAATATTCACTTCTTCCAAACTGGAGATCACAGTGTTTGTGCATTTCTCTCACTCAAGTGCCTATAATTCCTTTGGGCTCAAGTTGTATCAATTTGTGGGGTCATTGTACCATCACTCAGGCATTTTGCTGTTTTATCCACTTCTCCCTAGTAGATCTAAATGTCCTACAATGAAAATACGATATTGTTAGGTATTTCGTGACTGAGTAGCACCGTTAAAAATATTTGTTGTAATTTATGATAGTTTTATTTTACCATAACCTGTTGATTGCAAGGCAAACGCTATGATGTCGATGTCCTATCAAGGAAGTACCTGAGCTGCAAATTGCTTTCATCTGTTCATTTCTTACTTATTATATATTGGTGACACCTTTAAACTACTGATTCATCGACTACATAAAATCCATCGGGTTCACGCTCTATTGTTTGAACAATCAGATTGATCTCACCTCTATCTCTGATTACTGGAAATATTCAAGTTCACACTGTCTGGTAACCGATTCTTACGTTCAAATCTGTAGTTCTAGTCAGTGTACATTCATGTGGGAACATAAACCCAGCTTAATTTAGAATATGATGTAGGTCATGTGTAATGGAGAACAAGCAATACCATACTATTTAAGTTTGAATACCTACAATACATTTCTTTCACATGCGCTATATAATATGAATGCTATCAGCTGAGAATCCCTTGGCATCTTCTAAGTGAAATTATTAACGTTCTGTCTCTGAAATCATTATGGGCATTTCAACATGATATCATAATTTTTTCGTAATGCACTTGAATTTTCATGAACACAGATGTGGAATCAATCTTGTTCTGAGTTCTCCTTCAAATTCCCACCTCATTGCTTGAAATTGAACATGGAAAACTGGTAGTGCCTTCTATAATTAGCTATAAATACTAAGACTTACATGGCAACAAGAGCTCCCTTAAACTGACTGTAGAAAGCTTATTATTTAATTCCCTTATCTGAGCCTCAATGTATTATCGCCATTTGAGTTTATGTTCGTTTTCTTTTGGTGCTTCGATGTCGAATGCGTTTCCCTGCTCACTTGCAACTTTATTTTACTGTGAGTTGTGGATCTTTTGCACTTTCCTAAGCTAATGAAAAATTTCCAACACTTATGAGTGAAAACAGGTAATTCAACTTGTTTTCATTATTTTATTATTAGTATCTTGCCTCGATTTGTTCTAGTGCTCGTTTTTGTTGTTTTTATTATTTTCAATTGTACCTTCGTAAAGTTGGATTATTTATTCTTTGAAGTAAGTGTTCACTACTTTAAGGTTTAAAACGCGTTAAGAGTATGTTCTCCATGATTTAATGGGTATTTTTCTAGGGGTTGTGTTTCATGAGTACCTTATTGGATTTTAAAGATTGCAAGATTGGAAGTAACTATGTTTTTTAAGTATTGTTTTCGTTTTCAGAGTTAAGGCATACTCTGTGGTTTTTCCTTCTCACTGCTACAGTACTTTGGATAATGTGAATATGCGGTGTATTTTGAGCTCATCGATTATGTACCTACCTTTTATATGTTATTGGAATGGAAAAGTATTTACACTTCCACTTCTCTTTTAAACTACAATTGTTACTGCCTCCGTTGAAATTTATGAGCAAGAAAGTAAGATTATCTTTTTGCTCAAATTTGTAATTTTGTGTAAACTATTTATATTTAAAACGTGTAAACTATTTGACTAGATAATGTATAATAGTACTTGTTTGGGTATGTAAAAAGAGTATAGTTTCTCATAAAGTAGGTTTCTCATTACAGGTTTGAAGTGTCTAATGCGGTTTACTTTCGATACATCAATCTTTTGGAAGATCTGTAAATGTTATTTTGGGATAAGTTATTATGATAATAACAAGAAAGCAATTAAACCGATAATAATTTGGTATTGACTCCCTTTTTTCTCTCTCTGTTTTACCCTTTCTATAGCAGGTATCATTTTTTTTATCCATTCTTCTTATGATATACTATATCATAAATTAGGTGACGTTTGCTCCGATGGCAGTTGGTATCACTTCAATAAGAAGTCTCATAATGTGTGTAATATCTCTTCTTTTGATTTTCGAATTTTCCAGAACTCATCAGCAAATCAAAATTAGTTCTATTTTTCCTGGACTGATGATAGGAAGTCGATCCACAGTTTATTAGATAGTTAGTAGGTATTAAGGTTTATTTAGATACAACGACGCGGCTGGACCAATTTTCGTACTGGGGCAGCATAAAATGCTATTCCACATATAAGTATATAATATTTATGCGATCGATTATTTATCACAATACAAAACGCCAATAAAATGAAAATATTAAATTTATATACTGATGCTAAGAGAAAATGACATAAAATCCATTCCTTAATCTACATCCCAATTTAAAAAGTCCACCTTGTGTTGGCGCAAAATAAAGTCAGGACTTCTTCGAAAAGTTTGTCAGTCAATTCAGATTTATGCACGCTGAGCATACATACCCCATAGAGGCGGGTTGCTCTCATGTTTGATCGTAATCGATCAATTTCTGATCTGTTTTCGTTATTATTTGTATTATTCTATTCCAAAAAGCCGTAAGCTATTAAAATTTTAAATTTATTTGAAAATTTTAGAAATTCAAAACTTGGGTAGCACATTGCCCTTGAGATTCGAAAAAGAAGAATTACTCAAACAGAAATACTTGAAATTGCTAAATTATTGGCTGAGAAATGTCTGAACAACTGTTCAAGACCCCTCCGGTACCTACCATCTTAAGCGTCAAAAAGTGAGTTTTTCCAACCAGCAGAGATAGATAGCTTATTGAGCCATGCGGCTGCTCAACTTATGTTTATTTATAGAAGACCTTATAGAAGATTTATAGATGACCTCCAAATTTAGTCGCAGAGTTCCCTTGATGATATGATGACCTCCATTCAAAATTAAAGCTGATTTGGAGAGAATTGAGGGTTGGGCTATTAAAAACAGGCTTAGGTTGAACTCCAATACGTCCCATACCAGGAGATATTAATTCCTACAAATGTGACCTCCATCTCCCTTCTGCCCGTGATTGTATGTAACGAGTGTGGCATCCTAATCTCATGTCAAAGATCTTGGTCTAACAATAAAAACACCTCGTCTAAACCTCAGGCATTCTCATGTTTCAAGCACCTATATTTCTTCTAAAGTAGGTACCTACATTTTGCTCTCCATTCATTAAAACAGTCAAGTTTTCTACTCTACAGACCACTTCATCTTCCTTTTTTCAATGTCTGCGTCACTGTTCTGCATTTGTATGGATGCCACATCCAAATGCCGTCTCGAGATCCATCTGAACTGCAGAACATAGCACAAGTTTGGTCTAAAACCTCGTAGCCCCGTATCACCCTGAAAACTGAACTACTCAGACTTTCTGATTAACTCAAACTGATGTTCAAGCCAGCAGTCTAATCGCTCCTGTGCTTACTTAGTCCCCACCTTACACGTCTAATTCATTAGATAAACCAGGGCTTCCCAAACTTTTTGGCTAGCAGACCCCTTTCACGGAACAATATCTACGCGGACACTCTTACTCAAGTATTTAGATTTAGATCCATGACGCTAAATTTGTAGTTTGTGGTAAATAAAAGTTTAGTAGTAGGCCATGCCTTATTATTAGTGGTGGAGGGGAATATCACTATGAAAACAACTTTATTTCCAATACAAAAATCAAACTGAACAGAACGGAATCAATAGGTAGTTACAACTATTGTAATAACAGAATCAAACAGAATAAATTCAAAAGGAATGATTTGAACATAGAGTCAGCTTGATTAATGGGAAGAATGAGGTTGTTTTAATTGGCACAATTTAGAAATACCTGGTTTAATTTTTGAGAGCCGGAGTTGGATGTTGGGTTCAGCATCTAGACAGCTTCGGTGTTTAGTTTTTGTGGCTACATAGATGGAAAATCCAGATTCGCATGAGTAAGTTGTGGCAAAAGGAAGAAGAACCCGTTTCGCTTTTTCAACTAGCATTTGGAACTTTTTGTTTTCGAGGCAGAGGCCAGAAATGGGATTATCACACTCGAAAGTAGATTTCAAGGTGGAGTCTGAAGTTATGTCTATCAGACATTCGTATTCAATTTACGATAGACTAGTTGGCTTTTTTGAAACTGGAAACGGTTTGACCACTCATTCATGTTCTTGCAGAATTGTATCTCGACTGTAGGGATGAGTGTTCAAGGGACGTCTCCAAACCGCGAAGATATTCACATATTTCATCAGTCAAAGTGATTTTCTCACGATCCAGTTTGTTTTAATGTAAAAAATCATTTAACACAGGAAAATACTCCACCTCTTTCTTCTGAACAGATTCAACCCAAAACTGGATTTTTCATTTAAATGCGCAAACTTTGTCACTAGCTTCGAAAGTTGTGATATTCAACCCTTGCAGAGAAAGGCTCATTCATTTTCATGAAAATGTCTGATAAATGCGAAAGTTGTCAAGGCAAAGAGTAAATATTGATGTAGTTACATCATAATTTCCCCCTCCCCCTTGCTGCAAGGTAGGTACTGTTGGTTGGATGTCGGAGTGAGGCGTCCCCGCCACCCGAGCTGAGAACAGGCCACTACTAGCCTTTTCACACCGCTTTGGCTCACACACTCTAGTCAACCTGGAGCCTAGATCAATTCCTTTGAACACCTCCTGAGTACACATAGACCTCAGCCTGGCTAGAGGTCCAGGCAACAGGAAGAATTGGAGGGTGGTTCTAGGGAAACAAGTGGGTTCTACATAAGTTTGAATCCTTAACACCGAAGGTTGGAAAATATGTATTCGTGCAACTAGGAAACAAATCGTCCTCCAAAATCAAAATTTTCACTTGCTTTTTGTGTTTCAAAGCTTTCTGAACAACTTTGGCGTTGCCCGGGGTTAATTCAGACCAAACTATACTAAATTATACATAAATACATAATTTATTGGGTACCATCACGGGGCTAACCCGCACAATCACTGAAAATTTGATTGAAATCGGATCAAAATTGTGGAAGTTATGGCTGTGTTTAAGGAAATGTGGACAGCCAGAAAGACACGAAACCAAATTGGTTCAGGAGGCCCTGAAACGCAAAATGCGAGTGCAAATTTTGGGGCACAAAAATTGTTTTCATTTCGAAAGTGAAAACAAAGCTTCCGCTGCCTTGCATACTCGGAAACAAAAAGGCTGAATTCAAATTTATTGACTTAATTTTTTCTTTATCCTGTCAAAGTTGTACATATGCTTTAATAATAAAAAGTTTTTCGTTGATATGATGGTTTTTGACTGGATTCCTGATGTTGGTGTGAATTTATTGCACCAAATCAATGGAAAGTAAGTGAGAGGTCCAGTGGACCTGACTAACCGTCAGAAAGGTCTAGTCGTCATCTGAAGGTTAATTTCATTTTAAAATTTTGTTTTCAAGACTGGTGATTTCGTGTGCTTTTTTACAAATATTTTGTTTTTGTGTTATCATAGTAAGGCTTTGCGTTTTGTACACTGCCTCAATAAAATACAAATATTAAGTGACTAATAGTGAACTGTGTTTGTGTTATTAGGGGGGTTTCGTTCATTTTATATAGTAGTATCTATGGCCACTGTTCTTAGGAAGGCCAATACCGAACTATCCCATGCATCGAAATATTTGTCTTATGAATAATCCTTATCAAAGGCGACGAGTACCTAATGTGAATTTGGACTAGTAATGGAATAGTCTTAGTAGATAGAATACAAGTGGATGAATAATGGACAAAACTGTCTAGAAAAGAAATCGAAATAATCTTGGATCTCAAGAAGTGGACATGAGCATCTACCTACAGAGAGAAATCATTTGAGAACATTATAGGGATAAAAAGGCTGATTCTGGTTCTGAATGAATTGGAGTGAATCTTGTCATAAATGTAAACAATTTGACTAATGGAGCATTATTTGTTCTTCTAACAACAATTTATTCTCAATTGTTGTTCAAATGGAAGCAAAATGCATCAAGCAAATTACTTGTTGGGAAAGTTGCGTCGGTAGTACCTACCTATGCAACTAAAGATACACAAATCATTTCCAGAACAAAATACGGTATATTTATATTGAAAATGATTTGAAATAAGTAGGTATCAAATAAATTATGGGTAATGATAATTACATAAAACAAGGTTATTAATAAATCAGGATGCATACAAATCAATATATAAGATACCTATAGTTGGTACTCATACAACCTGAATCACCATGGAAGCTTAACAGTCTCGACTATTATCATTATAAACATATATAGGTATTTACACACGTACCTAATTTATTATTATAAAAATAAAGTGCACAAAAGGCACTTATCTCATCGAGTTTCCTCTCATCAGGAATATCCATCACAGATCGGAATAAATGTAGAATAAATATTTTCATCTTATAACAAACTCATATTCATACAATAACAACCGCTAAGTCAAAGCAACTATGTTGGTTAAACTCATGTTCTAAAAACAAAGTTAGGAATGTATCCAACAATACCAAACTATTGCAAGTAGGTAATTAGACTCAGTATGCTGGTTCCTATTTTGGGGACTTCTACAAATAATGTTCCACGTCATGAATTAATGCGCGAATTTTCTAGCATTTTTGGCAACTAAAAACATATTTTAGACCGTCGAATGTGAAAATGTTGACCTCGAAGAATGTTCATACATCGCAAGCCTAATGATTACGCTGAGTCTTCTATATATTCTTTATTATTATGGTACCTACATGTCCCTGCTGTACTCCGTCACTTTCTTGATTTCTATTAAAAACACATAAGTACATAGTAGGGGATTGTACCATTAAAGATCGAGTTGTTGTGGTGTATTCATGTATTTTAATTTTCACCCATAGTATTAAATCCATTAATTTACATACTCCAATGGTACCACCTACAATGTTATGGATACCATACATTTTTTTATTGATATTATTTATCTATGTAGAACAAATACAAACTTCAGGATTTCACTAAGAATACCCCAAGATGAATTCTCATCCACAAAAAAAAAAAAAAAAATCAAACACCAAAAAACAGCCCAAAAGTTTAAAGAAAACCCCTATCCACATTCAAATCCTAGCTTATTTTCTTTGGAAATCGATAAAAGTAGGTAAAGAACGTGTAATTTTTAAAACAACTTCTTTAAAACAACAACTGCTGAGAATTTATTAGAAACTTGGAGGACACAAAGTTTTTTGGAGCGAAGAAGACAAGGGAGCAAAAGACCGAGCGCCTCCTCGAAGAGGGCTTCACAAAATCGCTGTTTCCCACAAACAACGTTTTTGCAGCACATGTCCTTTTCCCAGCTTTGGTACAATATATCTCTATGTTTCTTAAAATTATTTTGTTGGTAACAGTAAGGGGAATCAAAGGAAAGATGGGAATCTTGATGGAACCAATATTCTGGCAACACTGCATTTTTATAGTCATAGTGATAACAGCTGAAAACAATGTTCGGCTTCTAAAATTCACTGTCGTTACTTCACAGTATTCCGAGGGTTTCGTCATGCAAAATGAATGTGAATATGTAGAAATCTGAGTACGATTGGTTGAAGGGTAAGATCAGGAGAGGAACATTAGTACGAAAAATGGAGTCTATGCTTCTGTGCTTCAAGTAGTGATCGAGTACAACTTAACGAAAATCTTCCAACTCAGGTATGAAGTGCCGTACTTATATTGAGAAGGTTGTGTACAATTTTGATGAATTTATCATAAGGCCAGTACGGAATATTATTGGCAAACTGAGCACGTCGACGCCACCTATGTGTCCCCTTAACAGAATTTCTCCTGAGGCAAAAGAAAAAAACACTTTTTGCAATGAAGATAGGTGTACTTGAACCATTTATAACTAATTTAGTGAATCCAAAAATACTATAAAAATTATTTGTTTACGTGATTTGAAGAGGATTACTACCTAACCTGTAATAATATGGAATTGAGTGATTTACCAACATGGGATTAACTTGCCAATTCAGATGAAGTTCCTACAGTTCATGAAATGAATAATTGAAGTGACTCGTCTATTATGCTCGAATTGGTTTTCCAGAACGAAAAGCACCTAATGGAAAGCGTACAACAAAAGTAAGAAAGTACACACAAATACAACCATTCCTAAGATCAAAGAATCTCTCCTTTTGTGAAGATTGATACGCTGTATCAAACTATTCAGTAGGGGAAAGCGGTTAGAGAGGTCATGCATCCTTGTTTGAAGTCTCTTCATAGTCAAACGCTGGGACATGAGATGTTCTCGCGTTTCAACAGCAATGCTTATCTGATCATCAACGAGTCTATCGGAACTGCAAAATGAAAACAAAAGTGTGTTAAGTTAAACAACAGGTATTACTACGATAGGATGGTGGAACTGACGTTTTTGGTCTGCCCTCAGTTCCAAATAGCAGTGATTTTGTGGGTTATTTAGAAACCCATGATGAGATAGATTGTGTTACAACAAACAGGATCGACAAAAATTCATCAAGTAAGAAAACCAATGCGAAATGATGTTACAACACATTAATCTACTTCTAAAAATATGAACCTGTCACCTGTAGTATCGAGCTAGGAAATAAAGGGTTTTCTGCTGATTGCAATACTTTTCTTTCACCTTTCAGGTGGGCCGAGGAAAGTAGAAATTGGCATTACTTGGCCATTCCAAAATAAATTAGCTATTTTCTTCCCTCACAGAATTATATTGCTCACCTGCGGATGTGTTCATTTTCCTTCAGAAACATGTCACTTCTTCTGTTAAGACCGGCACTGAGTTTGTGAGAGCTATAACGAAGGCAAGAACATCATAACTGATTAGCCAAAAGATTTATTAATTAGGTAGGTAGGTAGGTAACTACTGAAAACTGTAGAAGTGGCAGTTTCACAATAGGCAACTCAAACACCTGGTTTTAATTTATTTAGGGCCGGTTTATCAATCACATTTGCAAGCCTGATTAAAGCCTGACTAAGTCAAATCTCTGATTATCTCACATATACCCATTTATCAATTCACTTTAGTAGCTGACTATGCCTAATCAGTGATTATCTTTGACTGGAGATGCGAAGCTCTAGTTATAATTTAACTACCCAGTCAAACTCTGATTTGCTGGCAGCCATATTGAATTTTCGTATTCTGTACTATTTCCATCCCCATCTCTGTGCCAGTTTCGCGAATCTTTCATTCAAATAATACATTATTGTGAAATAGATTCTGATGTATGTATTTACTGGAGATAGGGATTCAGATTTCTCAGATGATAAAATGCAGGTAGGTTTCTTGGAAGGTACAAATCACACGGGGGTAGGCCTGGAGTTCTCCCGAAATGACCCTTCAATGAGGGAATAGTTAAAAATATCCGAATAATTTGGCCTACGGAATTCTTCAGCAGTGTCCGGAAAATGAAGATGAGGACCAGTAAAGTTATCGGATATTATGTATGTATTATCAAGTACCTACAAACGATCATAAGCGTACCTACAAACGATCATAAACGTTATTATGTATGTATTATCAAGTACCTACAAACGATCATTAACGTTGGAGATAATTCATTAGCCACTCAAAATGTAGTGAAGGTAGGTACTTACCGAATTATATTACCTATAGGTAGGTATTCATCTTCCGCTTTTATTTAGATACGGTTTAGTTGTACCTACCTACATATTTTGAAAATATAAAAACCACTAGAAATAAAATCATCGTGACATCTGGCCGTGTCGGACAACGTCTATAGATTAACCCCCAGGTAAAATAATGTAGCGTGACAGCCTTTCCTCCCCGCTTAGCCCAAAAATAATACAGATACGTATAAATTTCAAAAATTTTCTAAACATGTAATTCCAGTTTCAAACCAGTGGAGAAACTCTTTTTTTTAACAACCCCTGGTGTGAAGCTGGAAAACCTTAGCATTTCAATAAAATTCTATAGAGAGCAGAACTGGAAATTATGGTAGGGGAAATGGAAAATGTGTAAACCAGCCCACAGGAGCGTCACCATCAGAGGAGGGGAAAGTCTTGCCTACAACTCCCGCCGCAAGCAGCCCCAGCGCCGGTGGGGAACAACCACCTCAGGGAATTTCCCCTACTCTCCATCATGGTGGGGAGAGGACGAATGTGGAGGCCGGCCGACAGGATCGCCACCGTCAGGGGAGGGAGGCGACTTTTTTTGCCCACAGCTCCCGCCGCAAGCAGCACCATCGGCGGTGGGATGGCCCAGCCAACCAATAGGAGCGCCGCCAGCCGAGGAAGGGGCAAAACTTGCCTACAACGTCCGCCGCGAGCAGCACCATTGGCGGTGAGGACGCCACGCCCCAGGAAGTTGCCCCTACTCCCCAAAAATTGGGAAATCAACTGTATATAAGGCGGCTACCCACAGCCCAGAGCGTCATTCGACCACCTCTGAACTGGAGAAGACCTCAGCCTTGGATATACAAGGATCTACAGCAGCTCCTCCTCCCTTTGTGGTAGAGGTTATCTTAGCCTTCTGGCCTACAAGTGGCAACGGCATCTTCACCCTCCCTTTGTGGTAGAGGCTTGTTGCGGACTTCCCTTGCAGGTTGAGGTATCTTCACCCTCCCCCCAGTGGTAGAGGTTATCTTCATCCTCCTCTTGTGGTAGAGGCGATCGTCGTCCTCCCGTAGCGGTCGAGAAATATTTTTTTATTTGTGTAACTGTGACATCCGGGATAATTTAAACAATTAAAAACGGAGACTTTAAAATTTCAAATTAAGGGACCAAGGCCCGAAATTTCCTCAAAAATGCCAAAATCGCGTCTACCGAAGAGTTTATAGGAACTCTTCTAAAACATTATTATGCTACCTTAGGACCATTAAGTTTAAAAAATTGATAACCTCAATCTCCCCCCCCCCCCCCCCCCCCCCCCCCCCCCCCCCTAACCATTTTAGTGTTGCACAGTTTTTCTCAGCCCATTTTCAACGGATTTTGATGAGGTTGAAGGCATTCTTCCTATTTTATCATTCTCTAGGGGGATGAGGTGCCTTTATGCTGATTTGAATTTTAAAAAAGGACGTGAAAAATTCAAAATTACGAGATTAAAAATATAAATAGCTGATCCCCCTAGAGGACTGAATAACAAGAAGAATGCCACAAGCCGCGACAAAATTTGTCAAAAATTGGCTGAGAAAAATTGGAAAAACGTTCGTTACATCAGTTCCTTGGCCCCTTAACAGTATAACTGATTCACGAATCTCATTTTCCCAATAATGACCCAGGGAGGCAATGTTGACGTGTTGATTCGAGTCAATGTTGACATAATCCATTTCCACAGTAACGCCATGTAAAACAAGGCTTAGTTGTCCTTGAAAACAATATAATACAAGCGACCTGTCAAGCATAAGTGGATAAATCTCAATGGGTGGGTACTTAAATAAATAAAAAGAACGCTCCAAAGTGGTAGAGATTCCCTGATAAATATAAACTTGAAATTACATTATGAGAATTCTCCTACGCCAGAAGAAGAAAAATTGGAGCCAGTTATACAAATTAATGGTTCAAAAGGAAATTATGTAAATTATGCTCGTTTTGTGACTCTACACCTTGATTATGGTGTGATAACTTACTCCAAGTCTTTTTGAACCCCTTCCAGAAGCTCCTCCTTTTCTTTTCGAGCTTGGTAGTTGTTGATTGTTTTCTTGTATTCTGAGCTGTAGTCTTGCAATATTTCCCGATGGCGTTGAAGCGTGTGCGGAATCAATCGATTACCAGCAGCATCCACTGATGCCATTCTATCATTCATGGATGTAAGCTGTAAGAGGAAACATTTCAAATTTCATACACAGTCCAAATACACCTGAAGCGACCTAATCTTCAATACCTGCCTAAAGCAACCACTCAGCTAAGGACTATACATTAATATGACAGACAGCACATTATGCTGCCTTGGTTTTTTGGTTTGTTACTATGTCAATCATAACTTAATACAATGCCACCCCAAGCTGCTGGGTCGTTACTACATTTCTTTTTGATGTATCTTTTCCCCACTTCTTTATATTATGTTTGAGTGCTTTCTGTTGGTATGTTTCTCTTTCTTTCTCTCACACTTTTGTCTTGAAATTTCTTGGACAAACTAGTACTCGTATTGCCTGGCTTCTTGCAGTTTTTCCTTTTTTCTATCGTTTTCTGTCTTCATACTTCTGTACCTCTGTTCCCTTTCGTTAGTTTCTTTCTGTTTCATATCCTCGGTTTCTTTGTTTCCAACAAACCAGTCAACAAACCAAAAGACCAAGGACATAATATGTCAATCATAACTTAATACAATGATATAACGTGGTATTTATTTCGATGAGCATATCAGCAATACCTTTTGAAGAAGATCTTCAATTTCCATTGATGCTGACTCAACCACATGATCAGAGGATAGTAACGGCTCGCTGTAGCTAAAACCAAACCGAATCCAAGAGTTTTAGAAAGAAAAAACAATTATTGGTAAATGAGACAAGTTAGCATCCAATGGGACAATGGATGGAAAGTGAATTTAGAGTTTAACTTGTTGAAAATTATTAAGGTAAGAATCAAAACAACATAATATTGTTTGTGAGTTTCATTTCATTTGATGCAGCAAGCACACAATAAAACCTTTAATTAATAAAACGCTGCAAATTATTACACAACGGTTCATTATTTTCTATACAGATCATCCATCTGTAAAGATCCTATTGTGCATATATATAGTAAGTACATACTGTAATTAAATTGCGAGGTCCACAATTTGAAGTGTACAATGAGTACCTATCTACCTGTAATTATTATCTGAAAGTTTTAGGCCTTTCAAAACGTAATTCAGTAACTAAAGAAGCTTATAAACGTAAACAAGAAACTCGGTTCAGTAAAAAAAAGTTCGATTTGATCAGCTGATCTTTGAAGGAGCATTTTGCCTACTCGGATGATTTGCAATTCACACTCGTGTTTCTGCTCTTTTTTTTTTTTGTTCAACCCTGAAGTCCTTTTTGGGAGCGAACTGTAGGTCCTACAGTGCTCCGCAAGGTCTCATTCAAGGCTAAAATTGTGATCTATTTAAATTGATGGAAAACTTTACCTACCTGTAACTATGAAAGTTTACGAGCTAGGGCGTTTTTTCAATAGCATCCCTTTGGAGAAGACTGACGCCCATTTTCAGGGCACAACTAGACCACAAACGGGACTGGTATACAAATTTCATTCGTTTTGGTCCATGGTAACTAAGAAAATTGCAGCGATTTTTTTGTTGTTGGAATCCACATAATTATCTTGAAACGTAAAACATCAAACTTTGAGAGGGTTAAACTTTTTCGTGCTCAGGTCCAAAGGTTCACTATTGAAAATAATACACCAAAATGAAGCAAAAGAGTCCTTTAGCAATAATACCTGTTGATGCTTTTCAACTTCCTTCCAGCACAAGCTTTGCTAAACGATATCAACTTGACATCAATCTCACCCTCAAGTCTTCTCGCCTGCTTGTGCAGTTCTAAAACATAACAACCAAGACTTTCAACGTCACATATTCATCCTTCTGTAACTACCTACTTTTTCTTTAGTTCAACGATAATACTTTTTATAACACTAGAAAATTAACCATTTTCTCATCATAAGAAGGAGAAATTGTAAACAAGTAATAGTAACTAGGTGTTTATAATCACTTCTAAACAGGAAAAAATGTTCCTAAATAGGAAATTGAAGCAATCATCAACTGCAGTGCGTAGGTAGGAGGTAGATATGCGAATGCCAAGGATTAAGTAACTGGGTTAGAGGCCTGTGAATTCAACGACGGTGCACACGAGCAACTTTTTACTGAGCAACATACAGTTTTGTCAGGATTCAGCTTCAGCACACAATGAGTCCTATGGGAGGGCGCACACAGGCGACTTTTGACTGAACATCAGTTTTGTTGCCCTTCTGTCACAGCCCTCAACAACCAAACTTTTGCATCGAGGCACAGTGCTTCAAGTATAATGGTTGAAGTGGACAATCCGATTCCTAAGGATTCTAAAGGTGCGTTTCCACCGCGCAAGCAAACACAGACAAACGAACAAATTTGTGGTCGTCCCGTTGGTGGAAACAGTAGACGGGCGAATCTTCGTTTGTTCAGCCGTAAGCGCTAAGTGACTGCGCGAATCTTCGTTTGGTGTGTTCAGCCAGTGGAAACAGCTAGGCGTCCAAACAAGCGAAAGAACGTTCGTTCGTCCGTCATAATCAGTGACCGGCCCAGTCCAATCTTTTGTTAGTTCTCTCAAAACTGATGAGTTCGCTTTTCTAGTTCATGCTAGTTCTAGTTAGTCTTTCTTGACTTTTTCATTCTTGTTTAGCGAATTTTCGAAGAAAATTAAGCTATTGCAATGGCTTCAAAATTTCAATAATGCAAAACGATTCCTGAAATTTAACACATAGGTATACATAAAACTCCAGTATATATAAAACTCCAGACGATATCTGACCGAGGAATCGAGCTAAAAATCCGAAAAAATTTCAAAATTTCAATAATATAAAATGATCAAATATCAAGGATGAGTTCGTTGGCCAGAATTTTTGGAGTAGTCCAAGGGTTCAAATTTTGAAAATTTAGAGTCAAAAATCGCTTTAAGAAAAAACGCGTTTTTTGAGGTTTTGTTGTGTAAATTACCATCTTAAACACAGGAACATATGGTTTAAGCTCATCAACGAATGGAACTTTTTGGATTCGGATTCTACGCAAATTTTCATGAAAAAAGACCCGTCACTTTACACTCCAAATGTGCTGTATAAACGAGAAATAGAGTTTTTGGGTGAAGTAAACTACTGCTGAACAAAATGAGCTGTTTCCACTAAAGCACACGAATGTTTGTTGGGCTTCGACATAATATGTTCGTTTGCCCAACGTTGCCCAACTGAACGAATGCACAATCATTCGTTCGTTTGCTCGCCCGGTGGAAACGCACCTTTATAGGCAACCATCATAACTAAAGGAGAGGAAAATAGGTTGGTGTGACTATCTCGAATAAAAATATAAGTAGGTACCAAGAAGTTAGGTAGTTAGCAATAAGTAGGTATCTATCTACCTGTCGAAGTAGGGAACATGATTTTATTTGTGCCCACTTCCCATATTCAAATTTAACACGTCCTAAATAATTACCAAAAAGTGTTGCACTCTATAAATCGTTTCAGAATATTTCGAAATAGACTTCAAAGTTGCAAAATCATTTATTTCAAAATTACTGAAGGGAGGGGAAAGGCATGCAACCTACCTACCTGCAGCATTGTTGGAAGGGATAGCAGGTTTTTAATCCGCCCCAGCTTAGTGAACACTCTTGGATTCCTGCTTGCCTGTTGTAGGGATTAACGTTTGGAAAAGAATCTTGCAGGCATTTCCCTCTGTTACTGGTTTCAAAAATCTTCCTTTAAAACATTTTGACAGGGTTTCCATTTGCAGCTAGTAAGACGCAATCGGAATAGCCAAGCTGAGAAATGAACCCACAGAAAAACACCTGAGTCATGGTACTGAACTCCCCGGGGCGATAAACTTCAATAACTGTGGGGTGGATAAATTCAGGAGGTCTGAAAACCAAGGGGGGCGGCGTATGAAGACCTAGGTAGTTCTTAACATAATATGTATAAGTTTGAGCATTTTTTTTCTTATGAATACCTACCAAGTTCCTAACATCTAATGCGAAGTTAGGAGAATTTTCGAATAAAAATAAAGCTATTGCTAGAAATCAGTCATTTTGGAATAAACGATTTAGCAACTTTTAAATCCATTTTTAAACGTTCTGACTCGACTTCTAAAGTGTAACACTTTTTGTAATTATGTAGGACTTAGTTTTATTTGAGGTAGTCACACGAACCTGTTTTCCTCTTCTTTAGTAATGATGGTTGTTGCTTTGAAGAGTTGAAGGACTGAACGTGAAAAAATGATCAAACAAAAAGAACTGAATTTGAACACCGCCCAAAATACGTATAGTCCAGGCAA
>JAEMON010000001.1:9832605-9852405 GCA_030264115.1 Lygus lineolaris | reverse complement strand
GTTCGTTGCCTGGACTAGTAGCCCAAAATTTGAGAAAACTCAATGCTGTTTTGATCAACAATGCTCAACACATGCTGATCACTCACTGCTGGCAGGTAGGTCAACAACACACCAAAGTAGGTTGGATCCATACTCGAAGGAAGAATTGAGCTCTATTGAGGTTCTCTTCACGGAAGGTTACGTTAAGCCCATATCACACTTGCGTCCCAGCGTCCACGTCCTGGAACGTACTTCCCAAGGGTGAAGAGGGCTGAAGGGGAGAGCCAATGAGAGCTTGTCCCGCTGGTTTGTGCTCCTTCCTCTTCCTCTTTCCCTCTGCTCTCAGGAGACCGCCTCGGGACGCCCACGTCCCTACTGCCCAGATGCAGGAATTAGAGCCGGCTCTAATTTCTGCGGCTGAGCAGTAGAGACACAGAGAAAAACCTTCTTGTAACCTTGCCTCTTCTCCATGTCTGCGTTCGTTCTGTCTTTTTGTGCCTGACACTGGTTGGTCATTATTCCAGGCATCATTCATATTGAGATATAAGACCTAGTAAATCAAGATTTTCACAAACACGAATTACCTTTGTATTGTGATGAGTCCCAATCACAAGTCAAGGTGTTTTCCAGAGGGCGAGGTGACTATTTTTGAAAAATGAGTGGGTAGTATTTGTTTGGGTTGTATAGTTTCCAACTATCTTGATAAAAATGCAAAAGGTATGTCTACCTACCTCTTAAAAGGCAATTTGAAAATAGGCAGGAAGGTAGGTACTATTGACTGAGTAGGTTGGTAGGTATAAAGTGAGTACCTACCTACCATAAAATTAAGCAATATTTATTTTCCAATTATTCAGACAATTTTCCTTAGGTACCTATCACTTACTGACTTAGGTAAGCACTTTCAATGGTTTATATATTAACAATTTTAATTTAATTTATATTACCCTCAAACTTTGTTGAATATCATAATTATCTTGGCACAAATTTGGATTTCCTGAAATGTCCTAGAGGTGAAGTAGCAATAATCTAGAATGTTCTATCAAAATTGTATACGTGGTAGGTAGGTACCAACCTACCAGTATAGGTACCTGACAGGTGGGTGGGTATAGGTATTTTTTTCAAAAATCAATGAGTTTTGTTTAATTAATAAGAACTCTATCACCACTTTTTTTGCGTTTACGATTTCGAGGCAGGTAGGTAATCGTAATTTGAATCTGAGTCATTTGATTAAGTTAGGACCTACTTAAAATATTGCTTCGGTTTCCATGATCTGTTTAGGCTCAACGAAAATTCGAGAAAAAATGTTAATCCTAAAATTATGGACCCATTGCGATACCTTAAATTGTAGTGTTTTCTGCGAGTCATAGACTAAAAGTAATTATATTTCATCAAAATCAAGCTGTGCAAATGAAAAGAAAAAGTGATAGGAGTTTTAATTACATGTCCTTAAATGGTTAATAAGCTTGCAGATACATCGGCATTTTTGTTCAAACTTGAGATTATCGGACGATTGGGGTAAATACTACACATGCGAAATGGATTAGTAATTTACCTTGAATAATAAGATCGGACGATATCTCTTCGAAACACACAATATATTCAATATTCGATAACAGGGTTTTCAAAAAGCACTAACGTAGGTCGAAGAAGTACAAAGAAGTAGAAGTAGCGGGGTGAACTGCTGTTTCCAGGGTGGCCAACAGAATGGCAAGAATGTACCATGAGAAGGGATATTCGTACTGTGTTTCTTGTCAGAGATACCTACTATTTTTCATTCTTTGCGTGAAAAAATAATGATCATTTTTCGTCAAACTGAGGTTTCAGTATCAGTTGAGGTCTGAAAATTATCTTCTAATTACGACCCGATTGTATAATTCATACCTACTGCGCATGCTCAATTTTGAAATGTGTTTCATGGCCATAACTCCGGAAACACTCGACTAATTTCTTCGTAAACATATTCAAATTTGAATGTGGTGTTCAAGGACAGACTTTTTTCTCATTTTGACATGCGTATAGTATTGTTGTATTATTACCATGAATGGGACAGATGAAATTTGCATCCAGTAGGTAAGCTACGGGAGAAATTCGGCTAAATAATCATTATCTTGCGAGGGCAAAGTGAACATTGACGTGGTCAGACTTTCACCATTCAGACCCGACGGGAACATAAAGGCCCCATCTGGTTATTGCCGTGTATTTCATTCGTGGCCGCTTCAAGCGCTGGCGTCGCGTCTCCACGTCCGAATTTTGGGACGCCTACGTCCCTACGTCTTCTTCAATGTCGCTCAGTCCTCTTCACCCTTGAGACGTGGAAACCGGTACGCAAGTGTGATAAATATGGCCTTTACTTAGCTCGTAAACGGGTTAATTGTTAGCTCGTGAACGTGGGCAACCACGATATCACGTCGACGAATCAGTTAGACTGTTGAGGAGTTAAGGGGCGCATGCACAGATCGCATTTTTTAGTGCTTAGGTCCTTAGCTCATTCACGACCTAAGCTAAGATTGTTGGCGCAAACTCCCTACTGAGTGCTAAGAAAATACCTACAAAAAACTTAGCTAGGAAACTTGGAAACTCACCTTCGTAGGAAGCCATCGTTCCAAAATGATTTGTTTCAAATCTGAAACAATGGACAAATAATGGATGATGGCTGGTGACAAATGAATTTAATGCCTACAACTATAACATGAAAGCCAGGGCCCAAAGCATAATCCGTAATCCTTCTTTTTGAGATAAGTTATGGTCTGTTTTCCTTTTTTTTTTTTTTTTTTTTTTTTTTACTGGGTACATGTTTCGACGGATCAACGCCCTCTTCATCAGCCTAGGCATAACATTGGGTCTGGTTCCATTATCGGTCTTTGTTTCATTTATTTTCTGTTGCATAATGATGTTTCCATCAGGCAGAGATTTTCAGAATCCGGAACTAAATCCCAAAAAGAAAATGGTCATCCCCATTCAACCCAATCCTTCTTCTATGAGCATAGTCTTTGAAAATCATGAATAGGTACGTAAAATATCTATGATAATATATGCTGACGTAATTGTGACAATGTTTTGCGAGAACGGACCCACATATACTGAAGGTCTATAATCTGCTATTTTCTTAGGTGTATAATATGACATATAGATTGAAAAATAGCGGAATAACACATACCTGTAAATTTTTCTAAATGCTGAAACAATTAGACTTGCGCAAACCCAACTGATGTTCACCAACCATTTCAATTACAGCAAACTTCAACAACACAATAAAAGGAAAAAAATGATATTTTTACAACTCTTTCTGACACGGAGAGTTGATCAAAATCATTAGAAACCCATGATTACTAGACGACAACTGATTGGTAAGCCGAAGTAGGGATGGCATGCAAAAAGAACAATGATAACAAACAAGTAGTCTCCTCGTCTCCTTCTTCCATGTTCGTCTCCGAAGCTAGCATCCACTAAGTAAAAGTAACCTGGCATGGAAGATGCTTTCTTCCACGATAACCTGGAATACCCATGGAAGTAGGAATTTCACAGTTGGGAAATTCACATCCATGTTTTCCACGTGCAGCATTTTTCGTGTCTATCATGGAATAAGGAGGTCTTCTTGTCCGTCGCCCTCGTTCCATAGTAATGATAAGACCACAGATAAGACTGATAAGGTGACAAGTGAACTTGAAAAAATTTGAAAACCATGTAAATATATACGATCACTAGTTTTCAATTCATCCCGGACTAGAGGTAATAATTTATTAATAGTACTTATTGAGAAATCACTGTGTTACAGCGGGAGCAACATAAATACGTGCTACGATCACAGACTAAATGAATGATAATAACTGACAACAGGTCGTTGAAATTTTTCAAGTATTCGAGAACGCGAATTGTATATTTATCTTTTTGTCTTTTACAAAAAGTTCATTATGATTATGATATCATAACAATCATAAACACAACCGAGATTCCATAATATCCGTTCTGAGGCCAACTGTTAAATTTTGAGTAGGTAACTTGGAAAACATTAACAATGCCAATTTCAACACAGGTAGCCGGCGGCAGTTGAATATTTTTCAAAATTGTACTAAACTCTTGCGTTTTTTCGTGTTACCCTATTAGTTGCTGGTACACTTGGTGGGAATCAGGTCCTTTGTACTGTTTAATAAAAATGAATAGGTAAATAGGTAAGTTGCTAGGTCTCGAGACTGGAAGGGTTGATTGATTTTCTATTCCCAGCTTTTCTGGGTAGGTACTTTACCTAAAAATGTTGCTTTTATTCAACCAACAACAGTGAGCAAGAAAGTGATCCGTTAGTTCGCGCAGGTAGTAACTCCGTTACTCTGCTCTTGCACCTAAGACACTTGAATAATGTATTTACCTGCGTAGATAATTCTATTCTAGTGTCCTCATTTCAGAAAGACGATACTCTTGTTGAACGATGTTTAACAATTTCTATAGTATGTACCTTCCGATTTATTCATCATTGATTTTGATCGACATTGTCTTGATTGCAACGAAATTTTTGTCGTTTTCTTCCTTTAGAAGGTACCTACTGTGAAACAATTTGGACTTGAGTGTAAACGTAAATTTTTTTCCAACACGTAGAGTGTAAAGTTTTTGCGGTGTGACGAGTATTAGGTTAGACTAAACACACTAGAATCGTTCGGTTCCTTATTACTCAAATCCATCCGCCAGCAAATACTAGGTACCTCACTCACTGCCTGGATGGGAAAAGAGTTCCAGGCACTAATAGCTTCTACTCTCCCTAACTACTAGGTACCTACGTATATACTAGAGCAGTTGAGTTTTGATAAAATGGGGCTGAATCGATTCGATCATGTTACATTTTTTGTTGGTGGTAGCGATTACTGCGTGAGAACTCTGGACTAACGAACAGGTTAACGATCTTAGATCTGTTCCAACTATCGGAGGAATATTCGAATCTTTTGGGTGCGTAGAACCCTCTGCGCAAACTCCTGTGAATTTTCGAATATTCTGTCCGTTCCAAATGGTTGTGTGCAACTTACCCTACTGAAGATCGCACTCAACTTGGACCTCGGGGAAACAATAGGTGGACACAGACAAACATTCTTTCCCGCATGAGAGATGAATCCGTACAGAAAGAACACTGGTGTATGGATCACGCCAGGAAAGCGTGCCAGACTGTTTTCCCATCAGCTCTGTTCAGTTTGGTATAGGTAATTCGTTTTGTTTTCATGCCGTTAGTGGGGATTCGGCTTTCCTCTCAGTTGTTACCTGTTCCCCACAGGATTCTTGTCATTGTCATTTCAATTTATTTCGTCGGTTAGTTGTCACGAGGTTGAGGAACTTCTCTGCTTTTGTTGTTCTTTCTTATGTTTGTCCTGTTGTTTTTTGTATTGTTATTTTTAAAGTGGAGACACAGGAGTGCGATGAAGGAGAAAAAAGTGGAGAAGTCAGAGATGTGCCAAAACATGTGATCAAAGAGTTTTTTGAACGCTATAGATCCCACCCAGGACTTTGGCAATCGAAGAACAAGGAAATTTACGGAAACAAAAATTTAAAATACTTATACAGGGCACCAAGCTCTTGTTTAAGTTTGGAAAAAGTTCGATCCTGAAGCAGACATCAAAATGATACCAACAACCATACCGATACCAGTAACCGCTAAGTAACACTTTCCTGCGATCCACCTTCAAAACTGCAGGATACGGCGGGACGACGCGCTTTCCCTCCCCAGGACACCAATCCGTTCAAACCCAAGAGGAAAAACATCATACGTACCATGGTTTACGTACCTTACTGGAGAATCAGTCGTGACTAGCATGTCGAGTACAGGTGGCGAGCGCTTTCGATGTAAAGACATCATCATCAGGCCGTCGAGAGAGTGCTAGTCACGACGGATTCTCCAGTAAGGTACGTAAACAATTGTATTCTTATAACTAGCGGAACTAATCCTTTAGATTTAATATCATACGTACCCTCTTTCCCGTCGGTTATGAAGCCAGTGAACAATCCTAACGGATTGCTTCTTTTCGTTAGTGGGTTCCACAGGATTACGAATCCCAACGCGATGGAACGGCGTGATAACTTGACAGGAATGATAGCAGGAAAGTGTTGCCGTTAGTGGCGACGAGAGGTTGTGAATTCTGCCAGCTTTCCTCAAGGATTTCACTAAAAGGAAAGAACGTCGGGATAGGATGAATCTATGGCTGGTTAATCATGAGAATATTCGAATAATCTATTACCAAACTGAATATTGTTTGAATCGTAGATTTTAGTTGGAACAAACCTCAGGAGTCCAGTTCTTATCAGTTGGTGAAGTTGCACATAAACCAGTTGGAAAATCTTACACCCCCTTCCCCTTCTCGGAGAATGTGAGAAAAGTTTGATCCATTGATTCTATGGACTTACTTTGATAATTGGAAAGTTCTGAATACCGTCTTTGTGACTGAGTTCTAAAATGAATGACTATGACTTCATTCTTCCAGTGAATTATGAAATACAAGAATCACTTAACTGGTTTCCAATTGTGTTTGAGTTCCTAAACTCATCGGTCCCACTATAGTTGAGGTTTAAGCATGGAGCTCTATGACTCATGATTAGTGCGTCCGTAACCATTTCAAGGATTTCCATTCGGTATTTCTGAACATCCATTATGTGCCTATGGTATAATACCCCTCTCCACATTCATTTGTTTTTTTTTTTGTTTTTTGGGCTTTCCGTTCAACTTTTTTTTCCCTTTAGGGTTTTCTTTTACAGAGTAATGGATTCATACAATAGTATCATCAAGCAATGCATCGCTATCCTTGGTTTGGCTACATTGGTTTGCCCGGTGAGTTCTAATTTATTTATTCTGACATCACACGTGGCAACTCGAGCACTGATGGCTTGCAGGGAAGGAGAAAAAGAAGGTGAACCTCCTCCATGAAGTCAGGTTTAAAAAAATTAAATTCTTGCCTTCAAGGTACCGGTTTCATCAGCCTAAAATAAAAGAAGAAATTGGGAACAGATTGTCCTGAGAAACAATAATCAATACGCTTAGGAACATACAGGAGAGAAAATGAAGGGGAAAAAAGAAACACAATGTATTCATACTCTCGCTTAGGAACATACAGGAGAGAAAATAAAGGGGGAAAAGAAACACAATGTACTTATTCATATTCTCAAGTGTGTAGGTCTACACACTTGAGAATATGAATACATTGTATTTCTTATTTCCCCTTTCTTTTCCCTCCCTACCTCCCTGTTATTACTTATGGTGCTACATTATTTAACAGTACTTGAAACAGAGCTCAACTACATCACGTACATACCAATTCCCACCACCTATTCAAGTTGCAATCAGCATATAAGAGAGCCGCTGTATTGGAGAGAAAAATTTGTATGACTCTACATCCAAGAATCAATTTTTTCAAAAAGAAGGGAAACCCAACATTCCATACATGCTTAACTTAACTTAACATAAACTTAACTTAAGTTAAGGAGTGAAGAATTGGTATGTACCTGATGTAGTTGAGCAGTACTGTGAGGAATAGGAGGCGCGCGGGGGGGGGGGGGGGGGGGGGGGGGGGGGGGGGGTTGAGAAATACAATGTATGCATATCCTCAAGAATATAGGTATATTCTTAAGTGTATTTGGTTATTGTTCTTTTAGGACAATCTGTCTACAATTTCTTTTGAGGGTGATTAAGATTCCTCGAAGGCATTGAAACTGAAGACAAAAGTGTTTAAAAAAACTGACTTCACGAAGGAGGAGGAAATTCATTTTCTCATTTCAGGAACCTCCATTTTTTATTTCAGTTTCGGATTCGGATCTTCATGTTTTTTGCTTCCTCCCTACCGAAGGTAAGAAACTATGTATTCGTGAAAGAATTAAAAAAAAATTTGTCCTCCAATATCAAAATTTTCACTTGCTTTTTACGTTTCAGAGCTTTCTGAACAATTTTGGTTCCGTGTCTGTCTGTCTGTAATCAATTCCTTGTCCCCGGCAAAACTATATGAAGTTATGGTCCGAATTTGATGAAATTTTCAGTGATTGTACGGGTTAGCCACATGACGGTAAACCTACCAATTTCACCGCCATTGGATCCCTGAAACCCTGGTATCTCAGTTCCTAATTGACCTATTTCGCTCAAATTCGGAGGGTAGTTGAAGGTTAAAATTACCTTCAAATTTCGACGCAATTGTATCAGTAATACCTACTACGCATGCGCAATTTTGAAATGTATTTCATAGCTACAACTCTGGAAGTACTTTACTACTTTCGCTGAAATTTTCTGGGAATGTACAGGGTAGCCCGTAGACAGTACCCTATTAATTTCAGAGCCATCAGACCACTAGTAGTGTGTGCGCATGCGCAAACATGAACTTCCTGAAATACGATTTCTCAGTTCCTAATGGACTGATTCAGCTCAAATTTGGAGTGTAGTTGAGGGCTGACTCCAAGACAATCACCTATGGGTTTCGTCACAGTTGGATGAGTGATGGCTACTGTGCATGCGCAAACTTGAATTTATTGTCATAGGCATAACTTCTGAACTATTCCACCAATCATTCCAGCTATTCCAGCATCTCTAGTTAAAGATAATCACTGATTAGGGATAGTCAGCTGCGAAAGTGAATTGATAAACGGGTATGTACGAGATAATCAGAGATTTGACTTAGTCAGACTTTATTCAGGCTTGCAAATGTGATTGATAAACCGGCCCTCAGTCTCAAGATCGAATGCGATCTCAAGTCGACAACCCCCTGGGATTGGTTTTGAGACTTTCTCTCGAGTTTTTGTCTCAGGTGTGCACTTAGCTTTAAAAACATGAATACACGAAAGTCATGTTTCATGTGGTAGTTGAACACATTCCCAAAATCTCACTTTTTCGGGCTTTGAGCACTTTTGCGCTTATTCTACGCAAGTTTTTAAACTAATCAGAAATACTGTCGTGGTTTTTAAAAATTAAGCTGCTCGCGTTGGGGATCGATCTCCAACCCACGAAGGAATTTCTGCAGATGCCAGAGGTTTTCAATCGGAAGCGCTAACCACTACACTACGAACAGCCGATAGCGAACTGAGGCTCATTACAATACCATGCAGGTGGTATGTTGATATTTCCAAAACAATTACCCATTGTTTCAATGTCCTCATCAGTAATTCGAACATTGACTGTACCGTATACAGTGGTTGTAGGTACCACATTTTTGTTTGTAATTCATACACCGCTGTGGTTATTAAAACTGGTTTAAACTTTGAAAACTTAAAAAGAATGAATTAAGACAATTAATTACTTAGGCGGATTCAGAACCTATCTATTACTAATATAAAAAAGCCAATCAAGATGTTCCTGATCCTGACTTGAATTTCTTATGCCGCTATTTCATTAAACTGCTGAAGACCAATGTAACGAGTTATTATCCAAATTCTCGGAATGGAATTCATTGCCAAAGAAAAGACTCAAGTGGGTCTTGTCTGCTCACATGCAGCAATTTTTGTGTTTTACTCGACGTTTTTAGGGTAGACTCAATGAACGCCCAGAATTTGCGGTATAGTTTTCGGTGCCTACTGTAATGAGGCCCAGGGCAGATTCGATTTGAGAGGCCCCCTTTTTTGTATTACATACACGGAAAATTTTAAATTTTTACGAATACTACGAATTTTGGTGATTTTGAAGTTACTTTTTTCCACGGAAATGTTTTTAATTCCTTATGAGGCTAAAACACATGAAAAAAAAAAAAACGGTTTTTTCCAACGGTTCTGTGTCTCTAATGAAATAAATAAAGCCCAGTGCATGTTATGGGAGAAACTTCCTCAGAATCTCAGCTTTTCAATGAAGTGGTTATTTTACTATAGAAGTTATGGGATAAAATTAAGTTTGAATGGAAAAACATTAAGGTTTTTTCCCCGAGGAAATCGAGTGTTGGGGTGTTTTACGACTTGAGCTTGGCTAGAAGAGTTCGGTATCGTTTTCGACGTACTTTTTCACGCTGCATCGAAAGGTGACACTCCAAATTCATTCTTACAGTTGGAAAATGGATTTTTCGAGACAATTGTTGCAGTTACGGACACACCCATTTTGGGGTTTTGGTTTTTTTTTGTAACCCATTTTTTGTTGAGCTAGTGAAAAATTGAGGTAAATCTGAGCAACACTAATTTTGGAAAAAATCAATAAACAAACACTGATTATTAAAATAAGAGTTAGATGTGCTGGTATTCAA
This sequence comes from Lygus lineolaris, assembly GCA_030264115.1. NCBI lineage: Eukaryota > Metazoa > Arthropoda > Insecta > Hemiptera > Miridae > Lygus > Lygus lineolaris. Next base: position 9,842,254 of record JAEMON010000001.1, on the reverse strand, counting down.
GAAATTCACTATTTTTCTCAAAAATTAATTTTGTAATAGAATAATTCTGGAGTGTCGCCATTCGATTCAGCGTGAAAAATTAATACCAAAACAAAAAAGAAACGATACCAAACCCCTCTAGCCATGGTAAAAGTCGTATTACCCCTTGATTTAAAAATAATAAATTAAACTTGATATCCCATAATTTCTATGTTGAAATTAAAAAATAACCACACCATTGAAAAGCTGAGATTCTGAGAATGTTTATTTTTTCCTGGGAAAATTATTTTTTTGAAAATTTGATGAATCTCACTTTAGTCCAATTTCTTGCGCCCGCTATATCTACTGTAAAAGTTTTTATAATGCAGTAGAGAGATAGCAAATTTAATGTACTTTTTGATGGTGTCCTTATCCTCGATTTTAAACAATGAACTAAGGGAGTGTGATGATTTTAGTGACGTGAAGTCGAAAACACGGAAAAAATAGAAAATTTGAAAAAAACTCGCGAAAATTAGGCTTTAAAAAACCCTGCAAGACACTTTTTGTTGGCTATCAGTTCCTCGAAGGTTCCCCACCTTATTATTATACTATTATATCATCATGTGTAATACTAATAGGTGCCAACACCGGGGACCAGGGGAGCCTCCACCTCCCACCATCGTCAGAGCTAAGGGGCCCCTTGTTTTCATGGTGGGGCTAAACCAGATAACTAAGTAATCAAGTGGGCCCCACAAAATACCAAAATCACGCAAAATAATTCAAGTAGGTGGAAAGGCAACTTTGAATTTGAGTTACAGGAAAAACCAGGATTTCACCTTGAACATGGGCAGATCAATAAACAAATTTTGTAAAAAATGAGCATTTGTAAATAAAAGCAAACAAAACTTTGGAGGCCGCCCTATGGCCCGAGGCCCGGGGCGGACTGCACCCCCCCCCCCCTCCCCTCACGCTACGCCACTGGTTGGCAGTAAACATCACGAGTCGATAATATAGATACTACAAATTCTGGGGATCTATTGAGTCTGCCCAACACACTGTAATGTCACACTATCATGACACACTCGACCTAAATGTGAGGTCCTGGTCTGTATATCCACTAGATTTCATGATTTGATGGTAAGCAACTTTCTCTAGATGCTCCCAGTTCTACCAATTTATTAACACTAACTAATGTATGCCTACTCTTCTCCTTTAGGTCTCAATAAAAATGATAGCCATACTTATTTTCACCATCACTGCTATAATTTATTTCGTACTGTCCCACACTTGTACGTTACCGCTGTTTGGAAAGATGTTTGTGAAGTGTGCACCGATTTTCTGTCTAATGTGGTTTGTCCTCCTGCACAAGTCTTCCGATAAAATTAGGTAAGTCGTTATACATTCAGGTGAACTGGTTAGTTGCCTTTTTATGCTATTATAATTTAGTATCTATTTTAATCGTTGTTGTGTTGTGAAAGAGAAAGCTCGACCCCTCAGTAGAAAGGAGAGACAATTAGTCGGGTTTTAGGCGGTGAGACCACCGGGATCCATCAGATTTTGGTGTGTCAACAATGTTCAAACCACCTCGGAGTATCATAATTTTTTAACAATTTCCCCCTACAACAAGTGGCACGGTCAGGCTGGACAAGGTACCTAATTGAAACTGTAATGGTATGAGGTAGAGTGAAATGAGAAGTCAAGTGGTTGATGTGGAATACACACATTATTAACTAGGCACAGCCTTTTACAGGGCCCAATCCTCCTAGTGGGGGAAGATCCCATGGAGAGGAGGTACACTTCACCTCCTCTTCACTCCCTCCCTCCCCCCCCCCTCCTCCCCCTCACTCAGATACAAAAAATACGAAATAGGGTTGTTGCACTGGTGTTGTGGAGGCGTGGTGGGATGCTGGAGAGTTGGTCGTGTGGAGAGATGGCCAGTCTGCGTGAAGAGATGTGAGAGAGGAAAAGTGTATGTAAGTCTGTATGCTTGTGTGTACGTATTTATGCATGTGCTGCTGTGTGAAGGTAAAAGACCTGATCTCCAAAATTTTAGAGTTTCGTGTTTTACCTCCTGATTGGAGGCCTCAAAATTAGACTTTGGGTGTTATGTCAGGAGGTAAATCACCTGAAGCCCCACATCAGGTGTTCTTCCTCCAAAAAGGTGGTTGGATTATGAGGGTGGCTGGCAGGAAAACACCTGATTTACAGTTTTTCTTCCCCCAATGGTGTTTGGGGAAAAATTTCCCCCAAGGGTTGGAAATAGTTCATAAGAGACGTGTAACCAGCAACGAATATCCTATCGACTCAATGAATGGTCATAACCCGTCGGAGAAGTTCCAAAACGTTGAAGTCATTTTCTGAAAATTTAAGACTTTTGACTCCAGGTATTTTACCTTCACACGGCAGTATGTTTGTGTGCACGTAAGTGTATGAACACGATTGCGGCTCCTACGAAAATGATTAAAAAATTCCTATCTCGAGGATTGGTTTCTGAATGTCTGAGGATGAGACCCTAAGCCTAAGAATTTCAGCCCTCCAGGTCAATAATTAGGGGGAGAAAATTTCCAAATAGGTGAAAAAACGTCGTTTTTAGCCCATCTTTTAGCTTTTCTCCCAAACTGCTCTAACGATTTTGATGAAATTCACAGGACTTACTCTTCTAACAAGTAAAAACAAGTTCCAATACCCCTCATCTCCACAAAAATATATTGAGGGCCAAAATCATCATTAAAATCCGCAAAAATGGCCATTTTTCAGGTTTTTACGGGTGAGGAAAGTAGTGTAAAGCCTCGCACCAGATGTTTTATTTTTTATTATTTTTATTTTTTCCTTTTTTTTTGTTTTTTCACTGTTTCATTTTTTCCATTTATTTACATATTTTTTTCATTTCACGTAGTACATAGTACATGTTTTCAGGTTCTGCAACTGCAGGGCTCTGGGTGGCAGTGTTGACGGTGGTGGGACCTTTCCACCCTTCTTTGGTGGACGACGTAGCAGAGAGCAGTTCAAGGTGTTCTGGGGCGTGAGTTGTCGTTGCGGGGCTGAGTGGAAGCGGTTGTGGCGGGCTTAGAGGCAGTTGAGTGGGTTGAAGGGGTCGCCAGCAGTGGCAGCGAGGGGAAGAGGATTGCTGCTGAGGCGAAGTGGCGCTGATTAGCGGCAACTGTGTGCGTTGGGGGCGGTGATACGCGTGTTGCACTCGCTATGGAAGCGCTGATTGGCGGCGGCTACATGAGTCGGAGGCGCTGATTGGCGGCAGCTACATGAGTCGTAGGCGGTGATTGACGTGTTGCACTCGCTGTGGAGGCGTAGTGGCGTTGTAGTGTCCAGTTGTTTGTTTCTCGTTGTTCGTTTGTGTTCTCGACAGGCCTGTGGACGTAGGTGGTTGGGATGTGTGGCTGGTCGTTCGTTGTGGTTGGTCTTCGTAGACTTATGTGAAGCACAGTGTGACTGGAACGTTACCACTTTTGGAGTGGTGGAGGCTGGGAACGAGACAGTGTTGATGGACGGTTGGAACAGTGAGAGGAAGTTCAAGTTTTCTTGGACTTGGCGTGTTCTTGGGGCATCAATGAAACAGTCGTGTTTCAGCTCGTTGAGAAGTCTGAAGTGTCAAATAAATTCTGCTCCCAAGAAGGCTGTTCTGGTATCGGCGATAGTGAAGGTCTCCTTGTTTTCTGGGAATCCTGGTGGGTATACGGTGGCTGTACTGATACATTATGTTGATATTGGGCTGCCGTTGGCTCCTATTAGGGGGTACTGAGTCCTACTTCTTCTCTTTGTGAGAGAGTTGGGTAGAATGGAGGTGTCGCTTTCTGTTTCGACGAGGAATTCGATGTTCGATCGTTCACAGCGGACGAAAATACGGTTGAGGTGTAGAGTTGTCTGTGTTGGACCGTTTGGTGTTGTGTCCTCACGTTGGAAGTCTCTGCTGGCTGTTGAGTGCTGGAAAAGCTGCGGTGTTTTCAGGAGCACAGTGTTCTGCAGTGTCTCGCATTGTTACCTCATCGAATGTGATATGTGCACAGTTGTTCACGGTGGAAGGATCTGAGTGGCTGTGACAAAGGTGTGTCTTGGTATCATGACTGTCAACGTGTTGTGAAAGTTTTGGTGAATGAAGGTTGCGTGGTTTTCGCATGTTTCGTGCGCATTACCTATTCTGGGCTGGATGGTGTGTGAATTGCTTCTGTGGTCAGCTGTTCCAACAGTTTCAGTAGGACATCTGTGAGTATTGAAATTTGTCTGGTGTCTTCTTCTCTGGAAGCTGGTATTGTGTTCTGGATGTCCAGGGGGAGAGCTCTAAGGAAGAGCTACCTGATGGTACACTCTGGCGTTTCTTTTGGCAGTCTTCTTCAGACTGTTTGGGCGTATGGCGAGGGTGAGATGCCCTTGAGCAACGTCTTTTCCAGTAGGTCTGCAAGCTGTGATCCATCGTTGGGAGAATATGCTGCTAGGATGCTCTCTGTGAGTTTTGTAAAGGCTGTGGGTGATTCTGGATCAATGTGGGCCACAAGCTTGGCTGTCTGGGTGTCTAAGCTGAGGAAAGCTCGTTTGAATTTGTCCTGTTCTGTTTTGATGTCTTCTACTGCTCATGCTAGATTTACTTGAGTCAGCCGTATGGTGGGAAGTTCTTTCGTGTTTTCGAAAGAAAACAATGGTGTACGTTTTCGTGTGTGTCGACGGTTTTTCCGATGCGGAGGTGTTGGAAGACAGGTTTTTCCGATGACCTTGTTTACTTGTCATCTGTTCTCTTCTTATAGCGGAGGTGGACACTGGATGCGGCTTTTCCGATGTCTTCTTTTCTTGTACGATGTCCTGGATCGGCTGGGAACGTCAAGCGTGTGGACGTTAGGTATGGTCTGTTGTCCTCTTGAATAATTGCTGTGAGTTCTATGAAGCGTGTAAAGGGTCTGGAATGCGGAAGGGAGCGGGAGGCGCCAGTTAGGGTAGGGTCGTTGCCTTGGCCATGCAACAAAGTGTTAAAATTTAGGAATCGTTTTTCAATGGTCTGAAACGGATTTCCATGGAGAAATTTTTTAAAATTTTGCATTATTTAAATTTTGGAGCCATTGCAATTGCTTGATTTTCTTTGAAAATTCGCTAAAATGGTTGTACTCAGTGTGATATTGCAAACTGGGAAATGAAGATAGTAAAAGTTTCTCATTTGTAGTATTTGTTTTGTTTTAGGCAGAATCGTTCCTCGAAGAAAATCTTTCTCGGTCTCTTGTTTTCAAGCGTTGGAGATGTCCTATTGACACTGGATCATATGTTCGTTCAAGGAATGGTTGCATTTGGTATTGCACACTTGTTTTACATCTCTGCATTGGGGTTTGATGATCTGAAAGTGAGGTACGGAATCGTGGTGTACACTCTGTGTGCCTTAAGTAAGTATTATTTTTTTTTTGAAAAATTTAAAAAAAACTCAAGTTCTAGAAAACGTTCACTGTAACGTTGTGAAAGTAGAATAAGTTTGGAGGTGCCATGCCTCTCAAAAGCTTGGTGTGACAAAACATTCCAAATCAAAGAAAATTTGATCATACATACAATCATCATACCTGTACCTTGCACCATTGGCCCGTTTTCGCTCAAATTTGGAGGATAGCTGACCGTTGGCGTGTAAATGATACCTATAATTTCACAATGATCAGATCAGTGGGTACCACTGCGCTTCCATAAACATGAAATGCTGACCACTTGCCTAACTTCCACAATTTTGGTCCAAGTTCGATGACATGTTCAAGGATTGTGTGGGTTAGACCTTAGCTGGTTTCCTATGAATTTCATCGCTGCTGGATCAACAGTAGCGTCTGCGTATGCGCAAGCACAAAACCCTCCCAATAGGTACCAATTTCTCACTGCACCGATTTTATAATATTTGGAGGGTAGTTGGCAAGGAGGTTAGAATATTGAACATTTAATATTAATAAGGATATACGTATATGATGTGTTAGTATGGATATATGATTTGTTGAAATTGATATATTGAATATTCTAGCCTCCTTTGACTGAAATCTATTTAGGAACGTTGTACAAAGCCATGTACCACACCAAACATGTTTTTGTATAGTTTCACTGCTAGTACAATTTTGCAGTGCCAGAAGGCCCTTTTTATCTTCTGCGACCAAGACCATTGTTTTCATATTCATCCAACTGCAAGGAAATAAGAATAGATGGATCAAAACAATATGTGCATAGTTGATAGTGATAAGTGGGTGGTACCTAATCATTTGGTATTCCCTGGTTCATCCTGAGTAAGACATTGTCTCTACGACATCCTAATGTTTTCAACCCTGCTTTTGATTCTGTTCCAGTAACTCCGTCGTTATTACCACCATCCTCAGATCATTTACTTAGATGCTGTATCCCATTTTATAGTTTCCTACTGTCAACGATGGGATGGAGGTCACTCACAAAATTATATTACAAAGTAAGCTATTGGCTTCAGGTTTCTACTGCTCCACAGATTTTTTTGGGGGTTACCCATGGCATTCTACAGGAATCAGTTAATTGATGAAATATCGCAGTATCCATGATCAAACCAATTGTTAGATTTATTACAATATCAGAGTGGTTTTCGTTATATTTTGAATTTGTTTCCCCAATTCATCAGGAGTGTTGTTCTTAGTATCTATATTTTTATTTTTTGCATGACAATCAGCACTCTAGCTTTTGACATGAACACCATAAAGGCCATATCACACTTGCGTCCACATCCAGGGCCACAGACGCCGAAGGTTGAAGAGGACTGAGGGGAGAGCCAATGAGAGTGCTTCCCACTCCTTTGCGCTCCTTCCTCTACCTCTTTCCCTTTGCTCCCAAACGAACTCCGTGGGACGCCGGCATCCTGGGACGCTGAGCTTGAAAATTAGAGCCGGCCCTAATTCCTGGGGCCAGGCAGTAGGGACGCCGGGAAACAACCTTCTTGTAACCTAGCCTCTCCTCTATGACTGCATTCGTTCTGTATTTTTGTGCCTGACACTGGTTGGTTACTCCAGGCATAATTCATATTGAGATATAAGTCTTAGTAAATCAAGAGTTTCTCAAACACGAATTACCTTTGTATTGTGATGAGTGCCAATCACAAGTCGAGGTGTTTTTGAGAAAGGTTGGTACCTACACTACCAAAAGGACGAGGTTACTATTTTTGAAAAATGAGTAGGTAGTATTAATTTCCCAATTCTCTCACAATCTTAAACATTTAGAATCACAGTGTTACAATTTCAGATCAAAATCTCTAAATACTATAAGAACTTCCTGTCTGGAATAATAATTAACTAGATCATAAAAATGGAACTCCTAAAAGGCACTTTGATAATAGGCAGGATGGTCCTATTGACCTACCTATTGTGAAAACTTGAGTGGTAGGTATCTAGTGAGTACCATAAAAATAAGCAACATTTATTTTTCCAATTATTCAATCAATTTTCCTTACTAACTTAGGTAAGCACTTTCAAATGTGGGGTGGCATATTGACCCTCAAACTTTATTGAATATCAATAACTTGGCACGAATTTGGATTTTCTGAAATGTCCTAGAGGTCATAATCAGGAAGGTTCTGTCAAAATTGTATACCTAAGTGGTAGGTAGGTACCTAACAGATAACAGCTAGGTAGGTACCTAATTTAGTAAGGAATTTCTTCCAAAATCAATTAATTTTGTTTAATTAATACCAAATCTGATAACCACATTGTTTTGCGTTTACGATTTTGAGACCAGTAATCGTAATTTAAATCTGAGTTGTTTGATCTAGTTAGGACCTACGTATAATATTACTGAGGTGAAATATCGATACTGTTTCAGTTTGAAAAGAATGAGTGCATAATAGCATAGCTGCATAATAAGACAGGGGAAAATTCGTACTTAAGTAGGAAAAAATACAATGGAAAATCAGGTTATAGACGTGCATTTCAATCGTGGCTGCTTCAAGGTTCCATTGCTGGCGTCTCAACTTTCAATGTCCAAATATTCGGCCGTCAGCGTCCCAACATCTTCTTGACTATCACTCATTCTTTTTCTACTTTCGGTGTCCGCGGCCCTGGCCGCGGATGCCGTCACGTAAATGTGATATGGCCTTAAAGAAATGAACTTGTGGACCATTAACCATCAATGGTCCATATTATACTACCTATTGACTCAGTAAAAGGAGGATATGAAGAGGAAATCAATGACAATATGAAGTCAAGCTAATACTAATAGCAATAAAGATAATACAATTAAAATGATTTATTGTTGTTTCTTTCCCAGGGAACTACCAATTGGAACCGGTTGTTGGTTGGGATTGGTGGAGTACTGTGGATGGTATCTGATGCGACGTTGGCTTATAATAAATTCAATTATCCCTTTCTACATGCAAATGTTAGTTTGAGTTTATATTATAATTCCAACTCGGTCTGTACCTAGTGTTGTTCTTTTTTTTTTTTACCACTGATATACATATATATTTCGTAGGGGAAGGCATGCTGAAGTCAGAGTTGGGACATTTTAAATGGTCAAGGCCTCTTCTCTCTTCTTTTTCGTTTCCCATCTATTCTCTCAGCAAAGGGAGAGGCGTGCCTTCCTCCAGCCCTATTCTGAGGGATCTTATTTTTTTCCTAGATCCTCGAAGTCGGATGGAGACTGCACGGATGATTGAAACTTGTGTTTTTATCCGAACCATCCGGCTATTGTCGATCTCGGCTTGTTCCATTTTTCAGCCAGTGCATTGGTCATCCTCTTCTGGAACGCTGCAAATTCAGCATGCAGTATTCCTTCACATGAGCACACTAGTGGATTGAATGAGGCTCTCAGGTCATGAGGCAGCCCGATCATATTTTAAATGTTTTTCACGTGCTGCTCCATTGGCTATGGTCGTCCACCCTTGTGACAGGTAAGAGGGGGCGTCAGCATTTATGATGCAGTTGTCCAAAAACGCCGTCCTTTCCCTGTCCCAGAGGCCGTGAACCTGTATGTCAGCCACCAGCGTGGGGGAACCTTCATCATTTTCTCTTAGAATGGGGTCGACCCCTACTCCTCTCCGTGCGAGGCTAGCCATTCCTGCTATGGCATCTCTTACCATATCGTGTCCTTGTTTGACGAGCCCTCCATGTTTGCAGTTCAAGGCGTGCGTCATACTCATTGGTTCTCCACACCCTTCGCACGATGACGGTAGCCCTTTTACTTCAACACCATATCTCATTGCTAAGGCATCCACAAATTGAGAGCGTGATAAGTCAAGGCCATCTGAATATATAGGGAGCACCGTGAGCCATTGAGAAGCATTCCCTTCAACAATGCGGCGTAGGGTTCGCTGTTGGTTCAGGGGTAGGTTTGAAATCAGGTGCTCACTTCTTGCCTTCAGTCTCTCATTCCTTGCTGTCCTTGTTTCGTTGATAACACGATGAACCTCTTGCTCGTGCTGGCTGCTGTTGAACGGTTTTCCTGACTTCATCGCATTTGACAAGCAACACTTGCCACTTCTTGAAGCATTGAAGGCTTCTCTCGTGGCAGTTTCTGGGTTCTCGATTGCTAGGCCTCCTAGCTTAGCTGGCTATTCAAAAATTGCATGCTCTGCCTCAGTGATCGAGCCAGGTACTCGCCCCAGTATGCCTGTTGTCAGGGTCTTCCTAATCGCGTTGGTTAGGGATTGAAATTCATTGTTGCCGACATCAACCACTCTATGAAAAAAAGTTCCATTCATACAGCATGAGTTGGTGAGCGA
>JAEMON010000001.1:9797487-9822574 GCA_030264115.1 Lygus lineolaris | reverse complement strand
CCTCTTCTGCGATGCCACTCACCTGCATTTGATCTCCTGTCTGTGTATATTTCTTCTCACTCTCTAACCCCCTCCAACATCGTATCTTCTTTACAGAAATACTTGTCCCCTGCATCCCCCCCAACTATTTATCTGGCTGAGGAAGAGATTGTGCAGATAAAGAACTCGAAATGCATCACGGAAAAGGTTTTTTTATACGTTTTTAGCGAATTTTCGAAGCGAAATTATTATTAATTTTTTGCGAATTAAAAATTTTTGTAATGGAAATTTTTGACAATTTTCTTCATGGAAATCCGTTTCAGACCATTCTAAAACGATATAGGTATATATATATTTATGTCACTCCAGACGATATCTGCCCGAAGGATCGAGATAAAAAATCCAAAAAAATTTTAAAATGTCAATAATATCAAAAGTAAGGATGAGTTCGTTGCCCAGAATTTTAGGAGTACTCCAAGGGGTCAAATTTTGAAAATTGCCACAAAACGTTTTTTTGAGGTTTTTTGTGTGAATTACCATCCTAAACACAGGAACATATGGTATATTCGGAATCAGCGTGAAATTTCCCATAAGAATCATCCACAAAATCGGTTAAAATTATTCTTTGAAAATTCGCTCACCAACTCATGCTGCATGAATGGAACTTTTTATTAACCTAATTATTAGCCTATAGACCTATACAAGCTAAAATACAAGCGGGTACCTACTAAACTAAACATAGTTATTAGTTGTGATTTCTTTTTGGGCAAATCAGGTTGTTGGATTATTGATTTACGAGTACATCAGTATACATATTCCACTTCATTCTTCTTGTTTACGATTATGATTCGTTCAAGAGAATTTACACGATTCGAGTTTCTATCCATCCTAAAATGTATATTTGTTAGACCATCTCGTATGACTATTTTGTGATTAAATAGTGTAAGAGGTTCAGAAGTTCCCGAGAGGTTGCCTAAGGTCTTGGTTTTATGGAGTAGTACCGAAACATTGCCAGTAGGTATAAAAGTAGCTTCCTACTCGGCAGGTACTTTCATACCTGGACTACTATTGTTTGCAAAGGGTTGAAAATGACATCCCCTTGGATTGTATGAATTACCTAGTAAAATAAGAATTTATGTTCAGGTAATGGCGTGTAGCAATGTGTTTTAAATGTGTTGATTTTTAAAATATTACATAAATAAATCTTCCACTCTTTCCGATGATGCTAGAAAAAAGAAAAATACATAAGTAGGTAATACCTAGCTTCTTTAGGAGACCTGAATACCCTTAAAAAGTTGACACGATCATTATTGTAAGTGTCTTGGGAATATTAAATATGGTACAAAGGATAAGTGGCAAACATGGTTAGGTACACGACTTCAATAGTCTAGTAAGTAACCGTTGGTGGGAAAACATTCTTGATGTAAGGGTGAGGTTAGAGGGCTTTTGGTGCAATATTGTACGCTTCCCAATTCCCACTTAAAGAAGTGAGAAAAATATTAGCACAGCCTTTCCACAACTTGTGGCTCGAAATGTCGTCAGCAACAACAACCACATTGCAATCACCTCGAGGGTGCAGAGAAGTCATTTCTGAGGTCCTTGCTTTTTGAAATTGACAGCGGCCTAAGCTACGAGTATGTATTCTTACGCTGCTGAAACGAGCAATCGCATAATTAAGTCCTTGAGTACCTACAAAACTTTAAGATTTTTACGAAAACTGATTTTCCAGTCACCCTATACAATACGACCCTATACAAACTAAATCACACGAGATGAAGTTGTGGAAACCCATTTCAATAAAAAGAAACCGGAGTCAATGAAAAAGTTGTCTATTTTCACGACAATAGTGAGTTACAAAGCTGAATCGATTTCGAAGGCTAGGTCATCTTCAGTAACGAACAAGTACTGAAGGTAGGACTTATATAGTCACAAGAGAAAGGGAACTTTAGTCCTATTGTTTGTGAAAAGTGAAAGGGCTGAGAGGAATACACAATCAGGTGTAGACAAAGTGAAAAGGTCGCAGAGTGGTGGGGGTTGGAAGCGAACTTGAATCCTATTGGCTGAGAGAAGTGAAAGGAGCCGGTAGGAATAACCCTTTAAGCTACGTCCACACTATGCCTGGCAAAGCCGCACAAGTGTGAACGTCCCACCCGGGTTTGCCGAAAAGCCGGCCCAATCCTAACCTACACAAAGTCGGTCCAGATCAAAGGAAGCTGAGTCAGCCCGGCCGACCCTTTGTGGTGTGGACGTGCAGATCAGCTTTAGCCTCAGTTGGGGCGTTCGTTTGTACGAATAATTTCTCTGAACAACGTATTTTTTCCATGATTCTTGGTTCCATAATATTTATGAAATGTTCAAAATCATATTTTTGTACATAAGAAATCGCATCCATATTTCATATGAGTTCGCCAACTTCATCAAGGAACAAGTCGTTGATGAAATCACAGGGAAAATCATTCAAGATTCTCTTGGATGTTGGTGGGTACCCAATACCTCCGTTGAATAATGATTGCAGCTGCTAATATAGCATATTCTTCGTTGATCATTTTGGATTCACTGGCTGACAGGCACTCCTTCAGCTGCCTAAAACTTGGTCCGCCCCGCCTGTGGCCTCCACATCTATGTTACAGTGTGGACGTGCCAGCCGAAACACAATGCTGGGCGGCAAAGTATAGATGAAGCTTTACAACCTGGGAAATGGTAGGTAGGTAATTCTTCATCATTTGATCAAATTCAATGCTTAATGCAATAGCTTATTTAACCTTCAGTCCGGATAGAGGTCCCATGGACCTCGAGCGAAACTTTGGAGGGGAATTAAGGGGTGAATAAGAAGACCGAGGGTGTCGGCGTCTTCAGTACCCTCCTAGCTATCAGTGATTAACCGAGTGTTGTTATTGCTTTTCATTAGTACCGCGCCCCTCCTGCTCTACAGCAAATTTCTTTGAACCCGCGCTTCCAGTATGAGGTCCATCAGACCTCTCTATCCGTGCCCCCACAGGTGTCCACTGGACCTATCTATCCTCCTGACTGGCTTTCTCTTGATTCAATGCCAGTTATTCAATGCCACTGGTGGTGTTGATTACGGAATTGTGAATTTCGTTGTTTTTGTTTTATGTCGCACTGTTTTAGAAGGTAATGGTAGCCCCTAACTACCCTCTAAATTTGAGCGAAATGGCTCAATTAGGAACTGAGATACCGGGGTTTCAGGAGATTCACGTTTGCGCATGCGCTCAAGTTATCCATAGTCAGATGGCGATGAAATTCAAAGGGGACCATCACGGGGCTAACCCGTACAATCCCTGAAAATTTGATCGAAATCGGATCAAAATTGTGGAAGTTATGGCTGTGGCATGGGAATGGGGACAGACAGACAGACATACACGGAACCAAATCTGTACAGGAGGCCCTGGAACGCAAAATGCGAGTCAAAATTTTGATTTTGGAGCACAACAATTTTTTTCATTTGAAAGTGAAAACAAAGCTTCCGCTGCCTTGAAGACTCGGAAACAATAAGGCTGAATTCAAATTAATTGACTTGAAATTTTTCTTTATTCTCTCAAAGTTGTATATAATTACGCTTCAATAATAAAAAGTTTTTCATTGATATGATGGTTTTCGACTGGATTCCTGAAGTTGTTGTGAATTTATACACCGAATCAACGGAAATTATGTGAGAGGTCCAGTGGACCTCACTATCCGTCAGAAAGGTCTAGTCGTCTATCCGGACTGAAGGTTAATTGTGTAGGTACCCATGCCAATCAGTTCAAGGCATTTAAGATTGTCATGTTACATAACAATAAATAAAACAAACTACGAACAAAACCAATAAATTTTAAATTAATTAGGCTGGTCAACACCGCATAAACACGAATAAATTTAATTTTCAGTGTCTTAACACTATGGCTCTCTTACCTCACCTCACCTTAGTTTGTAATGCACTTGGTGAAGTAAACACTGTACCTACATTAGATAGACTGATACAGGTCTTTCTTAGTTCGTTAGAAATCATATTTTGGTGTAGTACGCATGACACTCAATTATAGTATTCTGTTATAACTGCGTGTAGGAAGTATTATGCCAAATGATGCAGTCAGGATGGTACAAATTTACTATTAGGTAGGTACCTTAAATGTATTAGTAGACTGGTTCTAGCCATTAACTGTGATTTTGGCCTATGATCGGCTCATCTTTTTCTTGCATTTGAAGCTTTAAAATTAATTTCTTCATAGTCTGAATCCTTATTGGTTGTCAGTATTATCGTGAGACGACACTATAAAAAATGCACTGACTTCGAACAATAAGTTTGAAAATTAGGTGTTCTCTCTTGGTAATGGCAATATTTTGCTCTAAGCTGATTCGAATACCTTATTTGAAAAAGTCATGTGATATAATTTACTTGTGATAAGAAATATGTGTCAGATTTTAGTGTTATCTAACGTAATTTCTTTTGGTTTTTATATTGGATATTTTTATGAAATTTTTTCTGTCGACTTCCATGATTCAATATATGGTGTATTATTTCTGCACAGTAGTAATTTATTTTACCACCTTTCCTGGTAGTTATCTGTAGTTATATCAATATTTCAGATTTTTTTTAGTACCTACCTACCTAGATACATACCTACTTGATATGTACGACCATAACATCGTACATGTCTATTCCACGTCCACTGACAGGTAGCGCGGTGGTTTCCATTATGTGCTGCCAATTTATTGAAAAGAAAGTTTTGTGTTGATAGGTATTCTATTTCTAGCCCAGAAACGGAATGACGAGAATTTGGGTAAATTATGAGTTTTTTGTGGGAAACACTATCAACTTGTGCTACCTTTGACCCAGGGCCTGAATAAAGGAAATGAGCCTTATTATACTGAGCAGCCCTAATAGAGGTGGCTCAGGGGACCTAATTAGAGATAGGTTGAGGTTCACTGTTGGGAACACGTTGGTTGTGTTATACGTCATTGTTCCCTGCATCTAGAAGACAAAATAAGCGATAGGAGAATTTGTAGCACAGCTGTGTCTTCACAAAAACTCGCCTCACCAAAGTGCATACTCCACTATTTTTTACCGCCCACAAATCAAATAAACGAAACGTTGCAAATCATTGCTCAACGCCCTTAACAGTTAGCGAATTTCCAAAGAAAATGAAGCTATGTCAATGGCTTCAAAATTTTAGTAATGCAAAATATTAAACATTTTCTCTACGGATTGTATAGTTAATCTGTAGAGAAAAATGCTCGGTATGATAAGGCTCATTTCATGCTATAATACACATATATACCGACCCCCCTTCAACAGGCAGGAACAGTTACGGACGAGTTCGAAACTCTACCCCATGAGAATTGAAATTCGATCTATCGCGAAAAGCCAGCTGATTTTTTAATGAGGATTTGAGTTGTCCCTCTTCCAGTACCTACCTACTGAAAATCACAATCGCGTTTCATCGTTTGTTTCGTTCTACCCTTTATCCTATTTGAGAGGTGAAAGCTTAGATAGATAGGTAGGATTCCTAGTTTGGTATCCCTGATTGTCACCATTTCTTAGGAGGTCACCCTTCATGCACATTGATACTTACAAGCCCTGGTTAAAACCTGAACAAAACTTACGGGTTTTGTTTTAATTTACGACCAAGTAGTAGAGGAGCATCAACGCGATATGGATGACTTGACCTGAAGAACTCGACGTTCATTTATAAACATCCGACGAAGGGGCTCGCAGGTGTAGTGAGATCGTCAGCATCCAGGATGATTTGAACCCAATCCCTCACAGACTGATCAGAGTCTTGGACCAGGGGGTTCATTTGTGAAGATCACAAAGAGGAGCTGACCGAATTGATGTTTAACGTTGGTCGTGCTCCGGATGCGGTCTCATTTATCTCATAAAATTTTGAGAAAAATCTTCGATGCACAACTAGGCCTCAACCTAATTTCTTTGATTTTGGTCTACGCTGAGGGGCTCAAGAGCCACTCCCTATTAGGGACGGCGGACGGATGGATCTTGGTAAATTGGGTGGGTGGGGTGGTGTTTTCTGTGTAATTTGGTACGGTCACGAACAGGAGGGGGAAATAGGACGATCAGGAGCGAGGGAATGCAATAAAACGCACGACCGCTCAGACTTGGAGGAGTAGGTATGAGAGCCGTGTAACGCTAGAAAGCCTCGAAGTCCCAGGCTTTGGTAGAACCCTCAGCGACCGCTTTTGAATTTATTTGGTGCTGTTGATTTTATTTACCTTGCGATAGAAAAAACGGGGATAACACTCGGAATATATGTAGTACTTAGTAGTTCGATGATTAAAAAAAGAGGTTCATCTCATAATGATAGAGGAGATGATGAAAAAAAGGAGAGTCCTCATAATCAATAGGCTGGGAGAATAAATGGACATACATGTTCCTATTAGTTAATGTATTAGACATTATACAATAATAATGTATAAAATTGATTGATAAAACAATACATAACAGAAAAAAATAACATACTTAACTTCGAGTGAATTAAAGTGCTGTGCTTTGTGATTGATATTTACATTTTGCGTCCAAATAGCTCTTAATATAATACATAGTTGAAAAATTCAGTCTTAGATTTCTGATGGCCTTTACTTATCTAAATAAAATACAAAATACTAAAACAAATAGTATAATTTAGAAAGGTTCATAAAATCATTAAAGCTAGAAAAATATAATGTTTAAACAAGTAAAAGGCACAATTACGTTATGACTAACATAAAAATAATGAATATATATTTATATTTCATTGAACATAAAAATAAACTTTAACATATAAAGGTAAGGCAACCTCTGTACACCAATGGTATGGAGTTCTTCAAGTCTTTAAGTAGTTTATGCCCGAAATACAATAGTTAAGGTATTGCAACAGTATGAAGGCACATCATGGATAGTTTGTCGTAAATCAAATTTCTGAAGGAATAACCAAGTATTTTACTACTTATAAGAAAATTTCCTAAAAATATATATATACGTGCGCAGCACACAATTGTGCAACTGATATACATTTATCAATAAAATATATGTTAGAATAAATTTAATATGATTCTGATATCCCGTGGAAAGGACATCAAGGAGCTATCTTTTATCGGTGACGATTGTTGTATAGGTACTTTGTTTCCTTTGAGGATGCAGAAATGGGGTGTAGAATGGATAATAACGAATCAATAACAGTAATGTTACATGACATTTAATAAATGTAACTGGTTTTATGAAAATAATATAGTTAGGTAGGTGTATCTATTTACAAAATAACAAACGCTCATATTCAAGCGATCAGTCTTTGATGAAGTACGTAATTTGTGAATTGATATAGGTGTGATAAACTTAAATGGAGTAGTATGTAGAGAATAGGGTCCCAATGTTAAGAAAGCTGACGAGGTGAAATAGAACTGAATTGTTCTGAAACTCGGAGAAAACCTTTCTATGATCAAGGTACTCGTAATTTATGTTATGAATTTTCTTTCACGAGTCAACTGAATAGGTACACACATTTCAATGAAAGTTCATTAGTTAAGAATTACATGTTTTGAGCAAACCCACATAACATGTATCAGTCTACTACAATCACAGAGTTTCATGTTGGTTGAGCACTACTTCCCCACTTAGGGCATTCAAGAAAATTAACTGCGTCCAGATTGATTCACTGGTTGTTAGGAATGGCCTGTAACTTGGATTTTTCGCCAAATTTTCATCGGGATTCTAAAATTTTACGTTCGGGTTATTATTTAGAGAAATCGTTACGAGTTTTTTTTTTTTAATTTTGAATATTTCAACTGGAAACCAATCCTTTCGAACCATGGCATGGACCTGATCATTTCAAATGCTTTTGAGGACTAGAATTGGAAAGCAAGTCAACTCAACTGATGACGATCGAGCAAAGGTTAGATTATTTATCAACGTTTTATGGACTACCTGTGAACCTCCACATTCCAGGAAGTAACTATTAAAGCAGTTATATCGTATACCCAGGTGAAATGATATAAAATACTTAATGGGGTATTAGGGGCATCGTTCGTTTGAATTTGTCGGAACTACAAACTTGAACAATTTATAGTACCTATACTGAATTCACCTACTTACGTGTTTCCTTAAGGCACGAATGTTTTGAAAGATTTGTTTCAATGTTCACAATAATATTCTCAATATATTTTGTATTGTTTACTTTCGGCATATAAAATTCCATTAAAATCTCAATCATATCATCAAGTAATGTGAGATTTTCGTCCAAGATCCAAGGGAAATCTGGGTATAGTCAGGAAAGTTTCTCCAATGAGATTTCAAAGATAATATTGTAAAACGTCTCCCTTCTTACGTCGAAATTATAGCTTTGGCCTAATTTTAAACTTGATCAATACGTCTTCACCCTTTAGTTGTATTGTCCTCTAGAAACATTCATTCCCCAGAATCGGCACCTACAGTATTGTCAACCCCTCCATTCCAGAATTACAAAATTTTTTTGGTGAAAACTTCCGTATTAGTTGAATAACGTTTGTTTTTTCACTTTCATCCATTTTTCAAAACTGCTCTTAAGACGCGAACATTATGTATGTGCATTCGGTACCTACCTGATGTACGACGGCAACATTTTTCTAACAACGTTTCGCCCCTTTTGAATTTGCTTCTTGGATCGCTTTCAAATTCACTTCTTCGTGATTGTTATCTCGCTAGACATCCTTCATCTTAGCCTTCTTTACTACGTGGTATGATGCGTTACTCATTGTGAAGTGTAATAATCCAAATGTTGAAAAAAGATGAAAAAAGATTACATATTCAAAAAAAATTATTGTTTTTCATAATAATTGATTGTGTAGCACTAAAAGAAGTCAAACTCTGATATTATTCATCTTACTTTGTCAGATAAAGAGTAGACGCAAAATAGATCATATCGCTCTCAGGAAAAATGTGAGTATCTGGAGAGGTTTCCGCAGTTTTGGAAATGTCATAGAAATTGCAGAAAAAACCTTTTTTGTAGTATAATAACCGAACGAAATCCTACTTGGCTTGAATCTAAACCACATTCAGCACAAACTAAAACGCTATGGAAGTAAAAGTAAGGTGGCATAAATTAATGAATCGAATTGAATTATGAATAGAATGATCGGGGGGGGGATAATTAAAATGTCTACTTTGATATCTTCCAGTATATCTGAGGTCCTGTAAAATTATTTGAATGCGATTTGATTGTGCGAATGGGTGAAACTTCTAGGTAGGTACTAGAAAATGTATTTAAAAAAGCTACGCATGAAGCGAATCATGAATGAGGGACTAATTTCGCACTTTCCAAAAGATGCTATTAACACTCAACTAACAGAATCACAACTACAATATATATATATGTATATATACATTACGTCTAAAATAATTTCAATTTAACTGATGACAATTATTTTCCCAAAACCATGCCTCGAATGAGTTAGAAAAATAAGGAATTAAACAAAATAAATGTAAAGCCTTGAGAAATAGAATTAACGAACAAGCAACAATAATAAATCACGTAAAATACGACAATTGATGAAATTAAAATATAAAAGGAATTCAACAGTCCGAAAATTCTATTCATTGAGAATAAACATTACTTGCTCTGTTAAAAGGCGTCCCCCTGTTAGAGCTGGTGATTTTGTCTGTTTTAGTACCTAGTGATTCCCATTAAGGTAAACAACAAATTTAGGCAGCATGCAAAACGTTCTTTTTACGCTTATCGCACCATGTTTTATGTTTTTGGTGAAGAATTGTAGCCATAGAAGTGTATTAAATTGCAGTTCGGAAAAAAGACAGTCCCTCTTCAATTTTTCATAATTTGCATCAATTTTATAAACTAACGCATTTTTACATCATAAGATCAGCTTCAGTTTGCCCTGAAGTATAAGCTTTGGTCTTCATATTTTTGAATCTCCAAAATAGAAAAACGTAGAGCAAAAAGCCTTGCAGGCAACCAAAATTGTTTTTTGAAATATATACCACCATCCTGTCTGATACATATAGTTTTGAACATTCAATGAATAGAAATCTTAGCATAGGTAATTCAAATTTTATTTTAATAAATTTAGTTATCTATGTATAGGCTTAATGCACCTCAGCAAAAATAAAACAAGCTCTTGCTGTTTAATTGAAAAAAATATATAGGTTTTACTTTTAGTCGTCCGTCAGTCAGTCTGTCTCACAATCATTAATTTTATAGATCGTTCATTTAAAACTACGTTTTTAAAGATATTTCTTTTCATTCAAGAAACATCTCTCGTTTATTACTTAAAATAAGTCGCCTTATATTCGCTTCGTAATAAACAACAAGTAAGAGCATTGAAGCTCGTCATCGATTGCAACTACCCTATAAACACAGAAACGAAAAAAGTGGAAAGAAGAAGAAGAAAAAGAAGACAAATATGCCAGCAGCTCTGCTAGGAAGATAGTTAGGTACTATAGATTTTTATTAAATTGCAATTCTGCAGACTATGACTAATTGGTAGGTTACTGAGGGTTATTATGAATATTAGGTAGGTACTATTATTTTATCATCATCATCGTCATTATTATTATCTGGGTTAATATGGTTCCTGTAGGTACTTCGTTTTCATACCTTGGGTAAGTATTAGATGCGTTAGGTAACATTCTTGGTTAGTTGTTTGGTTTGTTGAGCTTGCGTCTGGTGTTTCACATTGTTTTCTCGTTAGTTGAGGAAATTAAATAATATAGCTGTTTAATTTTATCTCGTTAGTGATGTCTCAGATATAGGTATATCTATGGACAAGGGAGCTGCTGGCGTTGTTTGAGAATGAATCTGATCTTGTTAACATAAATCCATCAACTTTGAAAAAAAAAATATTATTAAATAAACAATATGTTTAACAATTTGGTACATACACATAAATAAACTCAAATTTTATTATTTCTTAGTGAACTTATTTTCATCGCTTTGTAGTGAGTTGATTTAAAAAAATATATGCAAAAATTAAAAATAAAAACTTGCATCACCCAAGAACCATACCTCGGTGGTACTTCGCTTCAAAATAAATTTGAAGGATTTCTTCAGTCTTATTTTTCTTTTAAATAGGGGTTTGAACTTTGACTTACAATGATTATTTTAGATTAGTCAGTCTTATAGTTTACTCTGTCTTCCATCAAAGGAACATCCTAATACTATATTGTGTAGTTTATCATTTTACTGAATTAACCAACACAATAGGCCTGAGACGGGTGAGGTAGAAAGTTGCATAAAATTAAAGTGAATAGAAGTGGTACTCATTTCCTCCTGTGTGGAATGTACAACAAATAACTACCTACCTAACTATTGTTTGAACTCTTAATAATCTGTAATAAAACATATTCGAGTGACTAAGTTTATAATGAGGTAGACGCATTTGAATATAATAGGTAGACACAAATACAGGTAAACGAACTTGGGGCAGCATGTTTTGTGAGCGTTTTCAGAATGATCGGAAATGTGGAGCTGAATTCAGTCAGTTTTCCATTTATTTGTACTTACCGAAGAAAAAATTGGAAAATAGTAGTTGATGCTCGAGCGGTAATTAGTTTACGATAAGGTCACTTTGTTGAATAATGTAACAATAATCTTCCAATTTATTAATTACCTATGGCCGGAACGAATTCATGCCATGCGCCCCAAGCTAGTGAGGTAGGTACTACAAGAGGGATCTGATGCTATTAAGTGCGGAATTGTATGTTGTACAAATATCACAGTCTTGAATTAGTTTTACTATTGTAACAGTCTTAGAACAATGAACTACTCGGTTTTATATTCGATTGCGTTTGCGGATTTTAAAATCATTATGAAAACTTATTGACCATTCCACAATAATACTGGAGGTCTGAACTATTGTAGCGATTGTGATGCGTACTGAATGGTAATAAGTGTTGGAAAGACAACAATGAAGTAATCAGATCAAACATCATTCAGTATTTTCCTGCTGGTCACTTGCAGTAGTGACCATAGCAGGTGCTTGACTCATGGGAGGCATAATTACCCGAGATGGAGGAGGTGGGTTGTCAGTTTTGCGAGACACTGAGAGATCTTCCACTTGATTTGAATCTTCCTCCATCTGCTGAGGCGATACTGGGCTGGGGCTTCGTCTATGCGCGTACTTTATCAAGTTAGGGCTGGGACTGCGATCGTGATTCCCTGGACTTGAAGAGTTGCCACTTTGAAGCGAATTATTTTCTGTATTTGAAGCAGCCACTAGTGCTGCGATTGCCTCCCTTTCATAGTCCTCACGCTTAATGTTTTGTGCATCTAATACGTGATGCAGAAAACTCTGGTCCATAACGTTTGGTGAAAACTTATTTTCCTCTTCGTTTCCACAGTATACCACTGAACCGCTGCCAGGGAAGCCGTACTGGAATGATCCGCTGCGATTGCTATTTGAGCTTCTTCGTATAGGACGTCCAGTCGTTATTCCAAGTTTTTTTACCTTATCATAGAGGGTGCGTGATGGAACTCCGTACTCAGCTGCTGCTTTGAGGCAACTCATTCTTCGTTGTCTCACTGCTTCAATCGCTGACATTATATCGTTACGCGTGTACTGTTTGTATCTTTTCCATTCGGGTCTCGATGTTGGTACATAATTTGCGATTCCTGATGAAATACCACCTAAAACAGATATAGTTCATTGTATCTATTATTTTCTAGTAAATATGTTGTGATATAATGAATTACCTAATAAGTTGCATTCTTACTTGAAGGTAATTAGTAAATTAAATTAGGCTTAATTTACCATGCCTCTGGCTAATATTATCCTTACCTTTTGATTCACCGTATATGGAGTGAGGGGTCATTCCTGAGATCGTTTGCTGAAATAAAGAATAAATCATGTAAATTTCTACGTAGGGTACCTATGTTGCAAGCATGCGCAGTAGCAATTACTGATCCAATTGTGAAACTCATAGGCAATCGTCTTGCAGTCAGCCCCCAACTACCTTCCGAATGTGAGCGAAATCGGTCCATTAGGAACTGAGAAACAGTAGTTTCAGGGGATTCATGTTTGCACACATGCTA
The DNA here is from genome assembly GCA_030264115.1 of Lygus lineolaris. NCBI lineage: Eukaryota > Metazoa > Arthropoda > Insecta > Hemiptera > Miridae > Lygus > Lygus lineolaris. The sequence continues at coordinate 9,809,585 of JAEMON010000001.1, read as the reverse complement.
CTAGAAGTGGTCGGAGGTCAATGACATTAATAGGAGACTGCCCAGGTGCTACCCCCCACAATCCCTGAAAATTTCATAAAATTCGGACCATAATTTATAGTACAGTTTTTCCCGGGACAAGAAGTTGCCCACGGAACAAAAATTGTCCAGAAAGTTTTTAAACGCAAAAAGCAAGTGGAAATTTTGATTTCGGAGGACAAATGTTTTTAAACTTCTTACACGAATACAGAGCTTCCTACCTTTGGTATTGAGGAAGCAATATACAATTTTGGGATCTAATTTTAATTATTATGCGTCTACACCTCATTAACATTCTCACAATACACTATCGGTTTTCAGATTACCTGTACTATTAGTTATTAGATGAGTTGCCTAAAATCAAAGAGAATCCCATCCACTTAGACCCGGAAACCGCGAAAAACTGTTTCAGTCTACATTTATTGAAGCAAACTTTTTCACCGGGTCCGTAATATGTTGCCAGTCGAAATGAAAATTTTCAACCGAATAATAAAAAAGGGGGGGGGAGTTGGTTGGATAGGAGACACTATGATTCTCAAATCTTGTGTCACCTTGACTCCAGACCAAGTGATAGGTCATTCTTTGAAACAGAGTGTTGCGGTATAGTTTACACAAACTAGGAAGGCACCTACTGTCAAGCTCCATTTTTTACCCATTTTCCCTGATAATCTCGTTAAGAAGTTATTTAAAACAATAAAAATGAGTAAATCTTAGTTATTCATAGCAAAAGTCCAATATATTTTTGCTTTTTTACTCGAATTGCACAGGCACGGACGGAGCTGCAGGAGAGAGCATTTTGCTTAGCTTCATTTCAGCTTTTTGGTCGTGATTTCGCGTTCCGAATTTTTCCTCACGGGAGAAAATTGGCTCACATTTCTTTCAGCAGTTATCAACACTCTCGCGAACTTCTCTTAAACAGTTTAAAACTTGAAAAACTAAACTAGGTCTCACACACGAACGACCTGCCAAAAACAAACAGTATTGGTCTTTGAACAAATCAATAATAACCCCAATGCCACTCTAAAGTTCCGAAAACGATTCACCCTAGTTTTAAAACAAAAAAGTGCATTTCGTTCATTTCAAATGATAAATTATCACTTTTCCCATCTGATGGGAATCTGTTTAAATAAAACTAGTTCGAATATTATTGTAGGTGTAAATTTTATTCGTTCAACTTACCCTTTCACCCATGTCATCTTCAGCATTTGAAATATCCGTGTAGGGGGAGGGAGCATCACCAGAGGTTGGTTCATTTTTTATGCTCTGAAAAATACCAAATTATATTAGATTAAACCATGACCGAACACCATTTTTATCTATTTTTCACCAAAGTCACCATGAGCACTTAATTGTTTCTATTTATATTCTACTCTACGTACTTAGTCGAACTTGTAATTTTCTTGTCTGATGTTATCAAGATGAACGGAACCAACATAGAATGTATCATGCCTCTACATTGTAAAATCAAATTTTGTTGCATGTACCTTATATTGGTCATGTCCAGATCCATTTGTGAAAGGCGAGTGATTTCCTTGTTCAAAGCTGTCTGGTCTGCATACGAGGGAAACAGGTTGCGACGAATCTGCTTGTCCTTGGCCGAGAACTGAGCGCAGAATGGGTGTTTCCTTACTCATCATGATATTCGTGAACTTTTTCCGTCGGAGAGGAGGCATGTCTGATGGGGCAGAGCCGTAGCACCGATTGATTGTTCCAGACCCAGTTGGCGTGTGGGCAGTGCTCGATGGAGGGTTGTCAGGCGCTGAGATGCTCGGAACTGGCCAGGTGGGTGGTGTCGATGTCATCCGATTCCTGTCTCCTGACTTTCCATACAAGCTATAGGGTATTTTGGAAAAATAAGAACCTCCGTGGACTCCAGTGGAGTGTGGAGGGCACTGTTCACTACTAACGCTGCTGCTGGGAGGAGCTTGAGCTGGGGTAGAGGTAGTAATGGCATTGCCTTCTTCTTCGGTTCTCTTGGGTTGGGAAGCGCTGCCATTTTCTTCTACCAAACCTTTGACTTTTAATGCTTCAGCTACTTTCAGGAGTGCAGCTAATTGATTTTGGGCTACATTTACCTCTCCTCGATACATATATTCCAAAATAGCTTTCATTTCATCATACCGAACATCCTTCAACACAACAACTGGATGTCTGCAAGGTAGCTCTGTAAACAAGCCTTGGAAGTACGAGGAACAAGCTGCTAACACCATTTTATGACACTTCACGGACGTCCCACCCTCACAAGCCAAGGTAACATCGGTGAAGGCCTCATTTTGCAGGAGTTGGTCGAAGACAGTGAGTAGGTTTGATCTGTGGTTGTTCCACCTCAAGCAGTACTGCTGTTGGTTGGCCATAGCCGGCAATTCCTGTTTCCCCTCAATTTTGGCTGTTTGATTTTTCACGTCCTCTGAAACATACGAAAGCAAAAATATTAGTTAGCATACCTACATTTCGGATGGCCAGGCAATACATCACTACAACCCTAGGTATAGTGAAGAATCAAGAAACAAAATATGGCAATGAAACTTGATTCTCGAATGAGTCTATTCTAGAAGAAAGAAAAACAAAGTGAGTTTGCCTACCTACCCACCCGAGATCTGTGGTTGAAAATATTACCCTATGTTTTGGGGGATCTTGAGGGTTGGTCCGAATTTAGAAAACTCCTTTATGCCAACGTTTCAAACAATTTATTGTTCATCTTCAGGGCTGTAAGAACCCCAAAGAGATTAGCTGGGTACAATACCTTATAATATTTGGATGGTGCATATATTGTTATGGACAACTACTACTGTACTACTACAGTTGTCCATAACAATATATGCACCATCCAAATATTATAAGGTATTGTACCCATCTAATCTCTTTGGGGTTCTTACAGCCCTGAAGATGAACAATAAATTGTTTGAAACGTTGGCATAAAGGAGTTTTCTAAATTCGGACCAACCCTCAAGATCCCCCAAAACATAGTTTAATTTGAAGTGGTCGAGATCGTCATACATTGAAAATATTACCTACCTACAATTTTGTGTAGTTCACAATCACGTTTCTTCCAGACAGAGCACCCATCTGTGGTATAGTGTCTACCTCCAATAGGCATGCATATTTCTCTAGAAGTTAAAAATTCGACTTGATATGAAATACGATCGCGTAAAATCAGCTTTCGTCTCTGGAAATCGATTTGCGATTCACAATCGTGTTTCTTCTATTTTTTCCTCCTCACAACCCCTCTTCCCTTCAACCCCTCACAACCTCACAACCCCTCACTACGCAAGGGTTAACCAGCTGTGTTACTTATTTTTTGTTCTGTGCAGGACTTTTCCGAAGCTGGCGTGCAGGGCGAAATTCGAAGAAAATGAAGATATTGAAGTTTTCCAAAAATGTTTGAAAATGTCCTCAATGGAAATCCGGTTTAGAGAGCAAATTTTAAAGAGTTGTGTTTTTAAATATGAGTAAATGTGTATACATCAAAGTATTATGTGCCACTCCATTAGATATCTTCTAAATATAGGAAAGGTGAAACATCCATAATGAGGCTTAAATGTCAATATAATAATTATCTATCAAAAGAAATAGTGATGGGTTCTTAGGCCAACAATTTTGGCGCATATGATAATCTTGTAGTGTATAGTAGACTCCCTCATTTTTGAAATATGAATGTCGTACATGACACTGAGAAATGTAATTGTTTGTTCGAGGTTATGGACGAAGTCAAATGTCTTGTTTCGAACAAGAGGAGAGTTATCATTTTCCCAAATCTCTAGAAGTACCTGATGGGGACAAATAGAGGAGGATGCCGCCTATAGTGATCAGTGTGATCACATTGGAGCAACTCCATTGTTGATAATATAGCGGGCGATAACAATTCACGGGACTTCAGGGGCCAACAAAAATTACAGTAATGCAGCGAATTTTCAATGACCAAATCCAACTGATATTTAGCGATTTTTAATCGATGACAATTTTTTATATTTTAGTGGGAATTTCTTATAGGAATTAGAGCTCTGTTCTCGTCTATTCCAATAAATTCAACATAAATTTCAGGGGGAATATCGGTAGGTGTCCTCTGACATTCCTTATCAGAAAACCTTCCTTTTTCAAAGCAGTTGATGATGGGTTTTTTCAGTAACCCCATGATTTTGCTGACAGAGCAAGTGTATAGAAGGTCTTCTAGCTAGGTACCTACTAACTACTAAGGAAGTACCCACCTACTACTAAGTGCCTACTTCTTCAGAGTGTAGATCGAGTATCCTGCTGCAGAGACCGTTATCCAAAATTCGAACGATTCGACACCTCATATCATGAAAAAGAGCGGTGGCGTTCACGCAAATATCATAACTGAACTTCAGAATCGCCGTAACAGTAAACAGGACAGGGATCGCAATAGCCGGACGTATTTCAATGTTAATGCACACGTGTGATTCGGTTCCTGACATTTCGCTCTCACTAAACGAGCGATAAACAATATCGGGAAAATTAAGCGGGACCTACTGTATCTGAGAAACAGTTCCCGATTTCATTGTTTCATCAAATTTGTGTGTGTGTGTGTGTGTGTGTGTGGAGGGTCGCAATTTTAACCCCATCGTCTTCTCATTTTGTGAAGGAAAAAACAGTTTTGCACTTCAATGAAACGCCGAAAATAGGGGAGACGAAGAGAGTTAATGATAATAGCCATCTTGATGAAACAAGTCGCGTGAGGGTTGAATGCAAGATGACGTTACCAGGGTCCTTAAACGGGGGGGAATCAATTGAAGCTCCCGCATAAAGCACATCCGGATCGAGGGTGCGCGCTTGTAGGCAGTAAAACGCGCGGCGCGGCGCTGTATCCACCTCACATATGGCGCTGTGATGCCAACGCACTGCCGAGATATAACAGAAAATCAGTTTGATTCCCTTTGCTGAAGGAATGGGTTGGGTTAAAAACGTCGTCTTACGTCTCCGATTGTTAAATTTATTTTTGCATGAAGTGAAACGAATTCAGTTCAAATCAAAATGACATTCTCCAAATTGTTGGGGTAACATCTCATATAGGAAAGCTGTGGCTGACTGGCTGGTATTAGCTAGCAGGAATGATATAAATCGCACTGCCCACAGTGTCTCAAAATGGGTTTTTTTTTGACAAAAATATCGTCCCCTCCAGTCTTACAGGCAATTTCGAACTGATTCCGAATATACCATAACTGTCCCTATACCTAGAATAGCTAATTAGCTGCGATATCTTGAAAAAAACCTCGAAAATTCATGTTTTTCACCATTGGAACCGCTCGAAATTGTATATGTATAAAAGACAAGTTGAAGACCTGAGACTTCTGCGACGAATGAGACCAACGCCAGCTCACCAACACAGTTATACCAGGAGAATCGAATACCAAGAAGGCTGATGTGCTGAGGTCCGCAACTTCGTTCCCCCAGCCCGTCCGATCGTCGGGTGGATCCTCACGGTGCCTACCTATTCTAAAACACTCGAGTTTCCCTCCTCAACCTGGGAAAAGGCTCCCACCGTGATACTCCTCGATTTGTGGTGGTTCTCTGATATTATACCTCCGAGTTAGTTATGTTAATATACACCATATTTCTAAATCCCCAGTGTATACCTACTCTACTAATATAAATAACCCAGATCCCATATACGAAGTACCCAACAACATATTATTAAGGTACACAGTAGCCATGATTACTGGCGATTTTTCAGTTTTCCGTTTTCTCAACCTTTTCCGTGTCAACGACTCAATAATATATATGGTATATTCGGAATCAGACTTGAGGGGACGATATTTTTGTCCGAAAACCCCCTATTTTGAGCCACTGTGTGCCCGAGAACTTGGAATACAATATTTATTTTCACGTTTCTTGGAAGTAAGAAACTTGGGATTCATTATCCTATGTCACAACGAGGCATTAACCTGTTTAAACCTCTCCGAAAAGGTTCATTATATGTTATGATGCACGAATAGGAAATGCATTGTATTCGTAACGAATACGAGGAAAATTCAAGTATTACAACATTGTAATGGCTCATTGAATACATAATATGTATGTATCTACCAACAAAATCGCAAACATTCCTATACAAATCTCATATTTTGTAGAAAAGCAGTTCATTACAGTTAATAAACATGAAATAGTACTGTAGGACGAAGCTGAGTGAATCTTATTGGAAACCATGATTGCACCGTTTTATCCTTCGAAAGGAAAAGGTACTTATTGATAAGTGGATTTACACCCTTAGTAAGATCCAAGGTAGGTAGTTGCATTTATGACCTATCCACACTGCTGCCACTGCAGGCTTTTCAGAACTAATCTGGTGTGAAGTCAAATTACTGATGTGGTTCTGTCGTATGTAATGAGCACATTTACGAAAAATCAATAGTTTTAAAGAATTGTGGCTTTTTGGCCATTTTGTTGCTTTATCTAGTTTTTACCCATGAAAATTATAATCTGGCCCCTAAAAAAGAACTAAAGTTCCATCCTTCCTAACTCATCTTTTGTTTCTCAGATTATTGAAATTTTGGCGACATTTTTGATTTGACGAACCCACCATTTCTAAGCTGAAAATTGACAGCTTTGGTTTTTCAAGAGCACTGAATCATATTTTGAGGTTCAGAATGCAAAATTCCTACCCATGCAAGTTCCCCATTCACTAAATTGCAGATTTATTCAAGCATTCATCCATAAATATAGTAGTTACCGAATATTATGTAACTATTGATAGGTACGTATAAAAAATACTGTTCTGGACCCATTGAAGTAGGTTAGATTCGGAGGTGAAATTCTGGGGACGTTCTGGATTTATTTGTTTAGGCCCTATGTTAGAAATGTAGACGATACAACGGTAATTATTCACCCCCCCCCCCCCGCGCACCCAGTGCTCCAAATCTACTGGAGAAACAATAATTGCATTCAATTATTCGCTCAAAAATATATAAGAAATGGTTTCCTATACCTTAAATAACATAAGAGCAAGTTAGGCGATTTTCGTCCGTAAAAACGCCCGTCTGAGCTACTGTGCGGGATCGGGTAGCATTCCATATATTATTCTTTTCATCGGAGATGTTGTTATGGGACAACGGGGTCAAGTATTATGGAAATAACCTGACCATTACTGGTCTTACCCTCTTCTTTTCTCGGGATGCGTGGGTTAACTCGACAAAAGATGCGGGGGTGCGCCATTGTAGTCTAGTCATATATTATTTAGTTCCTCGTTCTTACAAAAAAAAGTCGGTACCGACCGGTCACCCACTGGTCAGCAGGTGAAGTGGCGCGTGTCACCATCGCAAGGGAAATGTGCCCCACAAAGCCCACGTGTCATACATACTTGCGGACGTCTCTTTAGAAGATATTCGACCTCGACTTCTTTAGCAAACAAATGATTTGAGAAAAAACTCTGCGAGGGACTCCTCTTACAATATTGATGAAGGTTTGACTGTACATTTAGACTGTGTTTTTTGTCTGCCGACCAAAACCAATAAAATATTTATTTTCAATGTCATTTTGAGATTTTCCGGCAAGAAAAGTTCTGTGAAGCCTCGCGCAAGATATTAGCGAATTTCCGACGAAAATCCTTAGGTATTGAAAAGAGATCTCATCGTTTATATATTCCAAATATATTCCGATATATTCAAAAGGTGAATACGCACTCTTATCTTGCCCTTGCCATGATGATGAATGCTGTGTGACTTTTTGGTGAATGAAAATAAGTATTTTGAGGACATTTTGGTAGTTGATATCACATCCACGAGATGTTGATTCAGTTTTGAACCGTTGATTGTGATGAAACGCAGGTCGAGGACGCGCAAGTACCCTGTTTACGGGAATATGATGATTAGACACCCACCAGACTGGAGAGTTAAAGAAACCGTACTCGTACACACTTTACGGTAGGTAAATATGTAGAAAAATGATAATGATTTCGGAACCAGTAAGGTGTTATTATTATAGCCCATTGGCCGTACCGAACCCTCACTTTTTGCTTCCCCACTACCTTTGTATTCGTGCAAGAAATTAATAAAAAAATGTGTGTTCTTTAAAATCAACATTTTCACTAGCTTTTTGTTTCAGAGCTTTCTAAACAATTTTTTCCGTGTCTATCTGCCGGTCTGTCTGTGGTAAATTCCTTGTCCCAGGCAAAACTACCTATGTGATGTTATGGTCCGATTCTGATGGAATTTTCAGGTATTGTTGGCGTTAGCCCTTAGACGGTCCCCTATCAATCCCATCGCCACAGTGGGGCAGAGGTGGAAAAAACTAAGCTCCGCTCCACATTTATAGGAAATTTTGCGCTGATTCCGAATATACCCCATGTTCCTATGCCTAAAATAGCGAATTAACAGCGTAAACATAAAGAACCCCTAGAAAATTCACGTTTTTGACCATTGTAAATGCCCAAATCATTTTTGTGTGGAAGGAAAGTTGAAGACCTGAGACTTCTGCGTCGAATGAGACCAACGCCGGCTCACCAACTAAGTACCAATAATTGTTGGTTATTTTTCAAAGTTTTCCGTTTTCTCGACTTTTTTCGTGTTCACGCCTGAAAAAGGAAAACTTTTAAATGTAACCACAAATCATGGTTACTGTGTTGGTGACCTGGCATTGGTCTCATTCGACGCAGAAGTCTCAGGTCTTCAACTTTTCTTTTATGTAAAAATAATTTTGAGAGGTTCCAATGGTCAAAAACGTCAATTTTCTAGGTGTTTTGATGTTTACGCAGTTAATTCGCTATTTTAGGCATAGGAACATGGGGTATATTCGGAATCAGCGCAAAATGTCCTATAAATGTGGAGCGGAGCTTAGTTTTTGCCGGAAAATGACCATTTTGCCCCACTGCGCGCCGTCGGAAAACTAATAGAAAGTGTTCATGCGCAATCGTCAATTTTCTGAAACTACGATTTAAAACTCCTGATGGACCGATTTCGCTCAAATTCAGAAGGTAGTTGGGGGCTGACTTCAAGACAGTTAGGTACCTACGAATTTCGTCACGATTGGCTCAGTAATAGCTAATGCGTATGCGCCAAATTAAAATTCATTTTCATACGCATAACTACTCGAAAAATTTCGGTGAAATCTCTACTAACTTCTATACATCCATGTCACTAAAGTGAGAAAGCTATACTGCCCACCCGACAGTGTAATTAACTAACATGAAATGTATGTGGAAATGTTTGGGTCGAGTCAGGCTACTCATTCTTATACTCTATAATGAGTTATATGGAGTAACAATAAAAAGTCAAACAATAATTAGACCCATCGTCTCGCCTAGTCTCGAATGTGATTGTTATATATATTGTTATATACATGTATATAATAATTGGGATCTTAGAGGGAAATAGAGGATTTTTACGTCACCTTCGAAAGTTTAGGCGCTCCATTTTGACGAGACTGCACATTGAAACTCGACGAAAAACCGATGCGGCAACTTCCTGTGAGACGGGAGTGAGAGCTGCAAGGGTGGAAGTGGCTAATTTTCGTAGATGGAAAAAGGTAGTGCAGTCTCTGGTCGTAGAGGCCGGTGGAGGGGTGGGGACTGACGCCGGGGGTGGGGGAATCATGCTAATATCCCTTCACAACACCTGTCCTTCGTAAAAAGAGTCCAGGTACTCCCAGACAACCCTTTCCATCTTCTGTTTTACCACTAAAAAACCGCTCCCGCCGTGTGTCCAAGGTTAGGATCTGCTACGATCTTCTTAGTTGTGCTATAAGTTAGTTTCACTCACGAATTCATGGTTTCCTTTCTCCAACTTTAAGTTTTATCAAACCGCACAGTGGCATAAAATAATGTTTTTCCGAATTTTAACTATCGTTCTCTCCAGTCTTATAGGAAATTTCGCGCTGATTCCAAATATGTTTCTATAGCTAGAATAGCTAATTAGCAGTGATGTCTTGAAATAACTTCGAAAACTCAATTTTTTGGTCATTGGAACCTCTCAAAATTGTTTTGGTATAAAAGAAAAGTTGAAGACCTGAGACTTCTCAACCAACCCAGAGACCAACGCCGGCTCACCATGATTTTCGTTGATTTTTCAAAGTTTTCCGTTTTCTTGACTTTTCCAGTTATGAACACGAAAAAAGTCGAGAAAACGAAAAACTCTGAAAAACTAACAAAAATCATAGCTACTGCCGTTGGTGAGCTGGCGTTGGTCTCATTCGACGCAGGAGTCTCAGGTCTTCAACTTGTCATTTACAAAAAAACAATTTCGAGCGGTTCCAATGACCAAAAATTGAATTATCGTGTTTTTTCAAGATATCGCAGCTAATTAGCTATTCTAGGTATAGGAACATTATGGTATATTCGGAATCAGCGCAAAATTTCATATAAAGACTGGAGGGAACGATATTTTTGTACAAAACAAATCCTATTTTGAGCCATTGTGCTCCGGTTTGAGTGGTGGAATTATAGCGTAATTGCACGATTACATTCTCTCGGTTGAATGGATTTGTATGGATTATATCATACAGTTGGTAGATTAACAGCAATCCAAAATCGTTGAAATTGATGTTCAAATAAAAAATCTCAACCTCGGGGTTACATACATCCACACTATCACGGAGTCAATAACTATGAAGCTTTAGAGAGCACTACTGTCTTTGTGTTAAACCTCCAAACCTTCTGAAGAGATTCATTTTCAAGGAGGATACCGGATTTTGGCCATTAATCAAAGGTAGGTAACTAATAAGGAGGCAGGGGTTAATTTAGTTGAAAAAAAATTTCAATATAGATAGGACTATTTTGGTAGACTGGTCTTGGCTATATCCACCAAGCTACAGGGGTTCCCAGCATTAGCCCTGAATGTAATTGCAAATTTACCGTTTTGTCATGCTTTAAATCTAATTTTCGTCGTAATATGTGGTATGTGGTGTTTGGGGTTTTTGTATGATATTCAAACACAATGATATCACAATGATATCATTACAATGATAGATGCCCTGAATTGTGCTGAAATAGTTCTATATATATACAATTCATTCATCGTCGATATCGGACTTGGCCAAAGGACCTGAAATATGACCTATTTATTTTCCAGAAGGAAAGTGAACCTCAGCGCCTCTCTAGATACCTACCTATACCAAGTTGAATAACCATAGTCTCAAGCTAAGCTGTCGTATTGAAATCAAAGCGATAAATTGTTATTTTTTAAAATTGTGAACCGTTTCGAAATAATATAATTAATATAATATGAATAATTGTTGATCTTACGTTCTGAAGAAGATCCCGGTTCTCAACCCGCCATACCACGAGATAATGGGGACTCATCGCACACCTGCAAAGTAAGACTGTTAGATTTTGCGGCACATTATAGAAAATCCGATAAATCCAAATTCGGATTCAGGGGGCAAATTTGTGAGATCCGGCCGTCCTCAAAATGCAACCTCCGGCAATGAAATGGATAGCAGGTAATTAGACGACGACGAATAGTGAGTAAAAATATACATTGGTAGTTTATATTCCATTTCGAAAGATATCGTGAGTTTTTGGAGTTTTTGTCGGTTGAGCTGGGATTTATTATTATTCTAATTAATTCAAATGTACCTACAAAACTTCAATTAAAGATAATGTGTTGGTAGGTACCTTGTACCTATATTCAGTGGCGAATTCTGAAGCTTCAAGCTTACACTAGATACCTATTTTGTTGTTATTTCCCATAATTTAGTTTTTTATGGTGCAATATTCAGGTGGGTAGGTAACTACAATAATCTGAAAATTATAATAATTTATGGTTTAAAAGAGCGCCTATGATTTTGTTCCATGAGACGTTTTCATATTTCGGGTTTCCTGAATTTCAGGTGAGGAATAAAGTTATAAATGGTAGGTAACTCAATATCTTGATTAGATGCCCAAACCAATGATGGGATTAGCTAGGAAATTGGATATTCCAGCTCAAGATTAAGTATTGTGTTCATAAATAGGCGAATTTCTTGAAACCCTTTTCTCATAAACAAAAGAACAATGGTCTCAATTTTTAATCCTAATTAATTCATATTTTCCAGAGTGGAGATATTAAATTTGAAATAGATACTAGAACAAAACTGAAACTGGCTCGTTCTTTGAGCCTTGAATAATTTCATTAACAGCCCATTTATATATTTAT
>JAEMON010000001.1:9764168-9775126 GCA_030264115.1 Lygus lineolaris | reverse complement strand
TTCTACCTTTGGCCGTTTTTTTGCGTAAGTTGCCTGGAGTATCAATGAAGTTCACTAAGAAAGGCAGATATCACTATGGGACTTCAGCATATAATAACCTGGCCAGGAGCTTACTCGTTATTTTTCAAAAAACCTCACGGAAATCGGTGGAGCCTTTCGATTCACAAACCATCCCAGACAAACATACTAACAAACCTAGCGTAATAGTTTGTTATAAGATTAAATGCTAACATTTCTGTTAGTGGAGGTCGATTCCGATCCGAATATCTAATAGGTACAATCGACTATGACTGATAATGATTTTATAAAATAAATAATATTTTTTTTTCATAAAATATTATGATAAATAACTGTTCATAAATTATTTTGTAATCAATTCTATAAATTTCAGAAACATAATAGGCAAAATCGATTATTTCTGTCTTAGTAATCGATTACAGATAACATTCGAAATGAGAATGTATCTTGAACTTGAAAGTATTAATTTGAAAAATGAAATGCCATCATGCAATTAGGAATAGATTCTCTGGTATTTTACTACAGTAAAATATCCATGGAGTACCTAGTAATAGTAGTAGGTATAGGGAGACCCCGAGCTTATTTCAATTGTACGTAACTGTGGTGGAACTAGACACTTTGCATGGTTTTAGTATTTATTGAACATCTGAAAATGTACGAAGTTACGAATAATTCGAACAGTATGAGCTTTCCCATTATGAGGTATGAAGTATGAAGCATTATGACAATATGAAGTTCCCATATTCGCCTGAGTTGATGCTAGGAGCCGTGCGTTGACTGAAATAGCGAACTTCATGCGAATCATGCGAAAATGCGAAATAGTGACCTTCATGCTTATCGATGATGCTACCCCCCCCCCCCCCCCCCCCATCACAGAGTAGGTATTTATTGTGTTTGGTTCAATACATTTATCATTATTATTATGTACTTTGTTCGCGTCCTGATAAGGCAATATTATCTGAGCTGTGATTTATCTGATCCGAAAAATAATTGTATGTCTTAAATTCCATTATTTTCATTCTGAGCCCAGTCCGTACTGTGTAGGAGTGTAGGTACTGTTCGAATATTGTATTGGACAACATATGTAGCCTATCTGTAATTTGCATAATTATTTTTTTTTCCTTCTAGTCTCATCTTCCTCTGCTATAAAAAGCACAAGTTATGAACTGACGATTTTGGTTCTACCCAATTATATCCTCCAAATTATTAATCTGCATGAACATCAATTTTCCACTTATAAATTCTACTACCTATTATTTAATTAACTAAATTACATAATTATCGAAGGCAATTTAATATTTCGATTTTTCGTTTTAGCGAATTTTCGAAGAAAATGAATTTGAATAAAACAAAATTTGAATAATGCAAATTTGCGGAAATTTTCTTCATAGAAATCCGTTTCAAACCATTCTAAAACGATTCCTGTATATATATTTACATATACCATTCTAAATTTTTATATGTGTATATATTTACATAGTTACATATGTGTCATTCCAAACGATATCTGACCGAGGAATCGAGCTAAAAATCTGAAAAAATTTCATATCAAAAGAAAGGATGAGTTCGCTGGCCAGAATTTTGGGAGTGCTCCAAGGGTTCAAATTTCGAAAATTTAGATCAAAAATCGCTAAAAAACGCGTTTTTTAGGTTTTTGATGTGAAATACCATCTTAAATATAGGAACATATGGTATATTCGGAATGAGCGTGAAATTTCATATAATAATCACCCACAAAATCGGTTAAAATCATTCTTTGAAAATTCGTCATCAACTCATGCTGCAGAATGGGACTTCATCATGAGCGCTTCTTCTGCGTCATGGGGATGCTGCTGGGGAATGGGACTTTTTTTGTTATTGATTATTTTTTTCGACTAATAGATAATCGAAATAATGGGTTACTATATCTTTGATTACATAGAAATCGATTAATGGAGATCTTCGCCAACTACTAGGTAATTTTTGTTTCAAGTTAGAATTTTATTTCTTGTTCCGTAAGTGTAATATTACGACTAGCAGGTTAACCTGTGCGAAGCTCGAATCACAGTCGAGCTTCTGTTCTTTTCGGTTACTACATCGATAACTTCTCTAAGCTGTTGGAACCTTACAACAGGTGGTACAACAATAATAGAACACCCGATGCATATTGACGGAAGGGTTTACCCGTGAGTCGGTCGAGATGGACTGTCGATTCCAGGTGAAGGAAGAAAAAGAGCAATTTACCATAATTTTACGAAAAGGGGGTCAAAATGCCGCTCGAAACGTTGTGTTGAAGAGTGAGACGTTAAATGCAATAATCGATCGGTATTATTCGAAATCGACTTGGCAAATCTGCACTTTAAGTCATCCGACCGAGTTTTCTGTTGAGGCTATTTTTAAAGAGCCTAGAGGTAGAGGCTCATGTAGTTCAGAATTGTGACTAGCAGCAGCGAGCGAGCGAGAGAGAGTAATTTATTGAGGGGTAATGGACCGGAACACTTTAAGAACGTACAATGGCTTTGCAATCATAGTTAGCAATGACCTTGCTCCAGGCCACCGACCTTTCATCTGGACTCTTCTGGTACGAAACAATAATATACCTTCTCCTACGCAGTTCACTGAGAATCGATGATTCATGTTTTGCAGCTACTTGGATGGTTTCGAAATAGCAAGTCATAACTACGGTACAAGAAATGCAGCAAATTTAACCCTTCCTTTCAGGAATAGCTCGATGCGGCAGGTTCGATTTTTCAGCTCAGTAGGTACCTACACTCATCCGGTCCTCGAAATTGAGTTCTTTCAAAACTACTCACGTTAAGCGTATGAAAAACTGTGCTCTGTATTGTTTTGACAAGTTTTTACTATCGGGTTTGACGGTTATCATAGCGTTATTTACCTTTTGAGTAAGTTTTCACAATCCAAATAAACTCTGCAGTGCAGCGGAACCTCGATTAACCATATTCTGCATTAACCAGGTTGATTTAGGCAGAGAGTTGCTTTTCCACCAATCGGGAATGAGAGTTCGATTCGTCCCCCCTCTCTTTGTAACCCAAGGTTTCCGGACGAAAAATTCCTTTGAGGAAAGTGATTGGTGGTTAGCAAACTGGAAAAAATGACTACGTGAGTTTACGCATTTCTGGTTAAAAACTGTATGTGGACTATGTTCGGCAATGTTGCTCTGTGACAAACTGCAAGATGTGATTATCGCGAGAAGTCATTCCCTTGGCGAATTACAATATTGCTACGAGAACAGGGTTGAATGTTAAAATGTTGCCACTGATGGTCCTGGATTGCAATATTTGCAATCGATTAGTTTCCTAATTACAATAACAACAAGTTCGTAAAGTTATTGCTAGTTTGCTATTTCAATCGACTTTTTTAAATTCTGTAGCATACTGCTATCAATGTAGTAGTAAACAACCAATTCAGGCTGACCTAATCAATAATGAATTGACGATTTCACGAGGGTTGGGGTCGGTTTTTGTCACCTTTCGCCGGAATCAGGAACTGGGTCCTATAGATAGGAACACAGAACTCGAACTGCGAACTCAGATTATTGGCTGGAATAAACTAATCCAAAGATATTTAATTTTAGTGGAATATCCATGACTAATCTGCGTGGGGCGGTTCCCAACTGCACAGTAAACAAACCTCATGTTTTCCAGTTCACTAGGGTTTCTGTAATAAACGTAGGCATCCCTCCACACTGACAGCTGCCACTGTGCCGGACATCTGTTTCTACAGACCGCAGTCTTAGAACCTTACCATTTCGAAGAAAGAATGCGTTATATAACTTGCAAATCAAGAAGTTCACACTCTACAGGCGTCGGTTGTAAACCGTTGTCTGAGACGATGGACCCCGTTATTGGCCTGTTTTGGGGGTGCTGTGCTTGGCAATGGATGTACGAAATTTAAAACAGTGGTGGCGCCCCTGTTCTCTGAGTTACATCACGTTCGTTGCACAACTGCGGGCCTCTGAAGCTGGTTGACGACGACACGCACGCACCGCTCGGCTCCCCCTTCCAGGTATCACCAAGTCGGAAAATACCGCACGAGAGCTACGTTACCAAGTCAAACCAAAACCGCTGCAAATTATTACAGTACGACTTATTATTTTTCGATATAATATAACCCTTCTGCGTGGACAGCTGACATTTTCGTGTTATGCACTCGTGTTAGTCATGTTTCGCTCGTACTAGGAGTCTACCCCAGCGGAGAGGGGGCCCATGGCAACTGGTCTACATTGCAACTGCTAGACAGGTGCCTTGCAAGTGGCCTACGTTGCAACTGGTTTAATGGTAGACCAGTTGCAACCACACTCGATTTGCTAGTGGCCTACTGGTTGAAGTAGATGCAACTGGCACACATTGCCTACGAGTCTCAAGCCCTTGAAATGAAAGGGATCACAGGTAGACGGGATCCATTCCGAGTAATAGCCCAGTTGCAACATAGGCCAGTTGCGAAATAGTGCAGGTAGACGAAGAGATGCAACTGGCCTACTAGAGGAGTTGACCAGTTGCAGTGTAGACCAGTAGCCCAGTTCCCCGGAGAGGCTAAATTTTACAAATGTACTATAAACTGCCTTAAATGATTTAAACATTTTACTAATACCCACATTTTCTGAGAGGTTTAGAAATCTTCCATAATTATTATAAAATCTTTTACTGATACTAGGTATATCATATTAACTCTTCTGCAATAGAGACCAGCTGCCTCCAGCATGTGAAACAGAGCCAACTTGAAGCCAGACAACTTCCTGAACATCCAAACGGCGCCAAATCGGCTTCCCAATATAATGCTAAGTAACGCAACAAGGTAAAGCAAGGATAATAAACCAATTAACCTTACCATGAAACCAATTGGCACAAGATTATAACAATAATATTTTCATTATTTTTCATAATGTTCATACTTGAATAACTCTTTATTTTTTATTTTAACTTCCCATTCTCCCACTGTTCCAATATTGTCGAGAATGTTACCACTCAAAATATGTGTGTTATTATATATTATAAAAGTGGACATTTCGGCCGACTTCAAAAAAGGAGGAAGGTTCCGTTCGTTTTTCAAATTATTTTTTATATAATTTGTCCGTTACTCTTGCTAATGTTCCTGTTAATTTATTTTCTTTCCTATAACAGGCAGGATGGTCCCGAAACGTACCAAAAGAATTTGTGCTTTTATAGGAAATTTCATCCTGATCACGTCATCATTCATTATAATGTAGTGAACTTTCAGTTATTTCCATATAAGGAAAAACAATATTTTCAACGTTTTTTGAATGTTTTTGAACCAACCATTTTGTTTAGTTCTTGTTAGAATACGTAGTTTCCTACTTTCGGTAGTGAGGAAGGAAAAATACCTCGAAATAAACATTGTAAGGAATTGAATTCTGTGTCTTTCATCAGCTGAGTTAGTCGGCGGAATGAGTGAAAGGGACGAAGTATTGGCCTTGTTGTGACTTTTTTTGCTATCCTATTATCTACTTGGTCACCAGTACGAATGATTGCGAGGATAACATCCGGACAGGCGGTGTTTATTAAAGAGATACTTCTACCTTCCTGAGAGGCTGGAAGGACCTCAGAATCCGAGATAATTTGGTTCGTGCTCCTTGATCTTACTGAAGAGTCTTTTAACTACTCTAATTATGATACACATCTGCCTTTTATTTGGTACACGCGGCTAAATTCAGCGAATGCAAAAAAATAAGGTTCTGCGATAAAAATATTATTATAGCTTCAATAAGAAAACTTCATTGTATTTATTAATTATTACAAATTAATACCTAAAAATTTATTTTATAGATTTCAGTTTACTGCATTAGAAGTTGAAAAAATAAATTAACACGCTGGTATTCACATTAGGTACCTACTTTCTTCTTCATTTAAAGAAGGGATTGTGAAATAAGGACTTCGTCAAATTACTAATAATACTAGTGTTTCCCCTATTATTTCTGTCACTCGTACTCCACTGTGAAACGTGATATGCAAGTTACATGCAGATGGTCAAAAGGCAAAAGCAGCAAAATGGCGGAAAATGAGAAATACGAATGGGCAGTACTGCCAACTTCCCTACCCAGAAATCCTTCCTACACAGAAATCCCTACGAGGTTTTTTTTTGGCAGGAATTGGTAAGGTTTTTTCGACGTTAGGGCACACTGTCGGAGCTCATTGCTTCAGTTGCAGATCTATAGTCTTAAGGCTTATTTTGAGTAATGTATGAGCAGAAGGGCAGGATTTGTTGAAGCCAAGGTAAAAGTTTTGAGGAGCGATTAGCGTTGGACCCCAAAGCGTGATCAATAAAGGTCTGGATCCAGACGGAGGCGATCGATTTTAGTGAGAGGGAGGAAATGAGCTTGGATGGGGGAGCAAAAGACCACCTGGGTTTGGTGAAGTGGTGGTGGTGGTTGCAGGCAGTAGTCCTAACAAGGGTCGTCGTAAGGAGGGCCGAGGGATGTATCGGTGACAAGGAATCAGGATCTCAGGTTATGATACCCATCAACACCCCCGGAAGGCCAGCAAAGAGAGCAGTGATGAAGACCTGAATTGATCGAGCACGCCAGTGGCTCAAATAAGGCCCAATTAATTTGAGCACGCCAGTGGCTCAAATAAGGCCCAATTAAGATACATACTTATTTCCTCCATTTATGGCGCGCTTTTCTATTTAAGGACATAATGGTATAAACGTTTGACAGAGTAATATGTTCCTGGAGGACACAGGGGTGGATACTGATTAATATTTCGGGAGGGGTCATACTCACCGAATAATTTTCTTTCCTTCTAGTTAGCTTCCGTTAGTTGTTCTTAGACTGAAGATCCTAGAAAAGTTTCCCTCCCTGTCTTGTGGTAATTTACAAGGGGGTGAAAAAAAAAAAAAAAAAAAATCCAATCCAATTTTGGAACTCCAAATGGGCCCCGTTCTGTTCATGTTTAACACTTTTGTTCAATGTTTCGATGTTAAAAAAAATAAAAAAGTCAGTTGAAAAATGTAATAAATTGGAAAATGTGTTCACGCTTTATCAACATGTGTTGACATAAAAACAGTTCATTTCGAAACGGAAACCTTTATTTTGTTTCGGGAAAGCTTTACTTTGTTTCGGAATACCTTCATTTTATTCCGGAAAAACTTTCATTTGACTATGAAAAGCTATAGGTACATTAAAACTATCGCTTAATAACAACTTATCCAATATAACGATATAGTAAAACTATCCTCTTAGCCTTTAATTTGACTAGGGAAATCTATATATAGTAAAACTATCCTCTTATGACAACTTATTCTAGTAATCCCGTAGCAAAGTCCACGTATCTCAGTAAATAGAAGTATAAAAACTACTACCTTTTACTAGGATACTTTTCCTTTGCGTTTAAAAATGGTACTTTGAACTGCTCGGTGCCTGGTAACTGAACAAGCTGTTTCTGAACCACTCTCACGTATTTTTGAGAGTAACGTGAATCCAGTTTCGTGAATGTCGCTTTTCCGAGGGAAGTGCAAATCAGGTTTATACCCGCGTTTATACCTGGTTTATTGTATAGGTTAGACCCGCACATCAAGATGCACGCCAATACACACTCTCATCTTCTTAACACACGCGAATCTGTGTGAAACCTGAAATTACGCGGTCCGGCGTTGAGCCGCCTGGTTCCTGCATCTTTCATCTCAGGTGTGAGGAACCCCTGAAATTGCTCTGAGCCATGAACAACCGACACATCCAGTCAATATACAGGGTGTCCCGGAAACAGGCCTGAAAGCGACCGGAAATCGATTCTTTGGGTTATTTCCGATTGAAAGTGATATACTCCAAGAAATTACCGTTTAAACCTTTAGTTTTCTAGTTTTTCAGCATTTTAAGTTTTTTTCTCTGTCTTCTGAAATGAAACTCCTCCAGTCATGGTCGTCAACACACTAAAACCCTCCATTACCTTGAAAAACTTATTATTATTATTATTATTATTTTTTTTTGCATTCAAACACAATTTTTACCCTCAACTCGTGCACAAAAAATTGGAAAATATTGCACCGTTGGAAAGAGATTTGGGTATTTTACGCTGAGCTAGAGCGATGTGAAGTTTTTCATGTTTTCTTAGATTCGCAAAATGTCGATTTTCAAGCGGAGATTACAGGAGTTCAAACCATCCAAAGATTCTTTAAAATAACATATTCTCAGAGGAAATTTAATGAGATTTCCAATGGCACCCACCAATTTTGATTTTGAATCACAAAAATGGAAGTGGAAGCCAGTTTCATGTCAAAAGACGTGATTTGCTACGAAAATTGCTTGGAGGAACTGGTCAGAAATATCCAAAGAAATCGAAAAGAAGTCAAAAATCGTTTAAAAAACGCGTTTTTGAGGTTTTTGGTGTGAATTACCATCTTAAAAATGGGATCATGAATATGTCAAATCGGTTAAAATGATTCGTTGAAAATTCGCTCATCAACTTATGCTGCATTAATGGAACTTTTTTCCGGGGCTCCCTGTGAAAAACCCATCATTCCTCACCTGACTCACTCGATCAGCTGTTGATATTTCGCATCGTCTCAATGAAGGCATCGACCTCAGGGCCTATCCGGTCGGTCGGTTGCAAAATATCGAGGTTTACCAATTATGAAAGTTGGCTCGGCTCATATTTGCGTAACGGCTCTGTCCATTTGCGCCTCGACGCTGTGAGATCTGTGAAACCTCGCCAGGCAGCACTCGAATGCGCGGACGGACGCGACGGCGCGTGCGCCACCTCGATTTTTTTTTTTTTTTTTTCGCGGGACCTCCTTTCACCGAATTCGTATTTCATTCATGAGTGGAGACTCGCCTTACGCCCCGAATCCTACTAATTACGCTGAGTTCGGAGAGAATATACTCGGAATAACAATTCAAAAATGATTGTTCGAAATGAAATCTGTCCCTCGTAATAATGCGAGGGACATGGAAGTGGAACTCATTAGCGAATTTTCGAAGAAAATTAAGCTATTGCAATGGCTTCAAAATTTTAGTAATGGAAATTTTTGAATATTTTCTTCATATATCAAAGCACATCAAACCCATATTTTGTTGAGCTAGTGAACAATTGAGGTGAATAAGCAATAATTATTTGGCAACACACAAACATTACTGAAATATGAGTTGGGTGTGCTGGTATGTCCAAACATTCATTATTTTGATCGAAAAATCAATGTTTCATCAGTCAAAATGAATCGGGAGTGTCACCATTCGATTCAGCGTGCAAAATTACCTGGAAAACGACACTTAACTCCTCAAGTCATGGTCAAGTCGTCAACACCCTAAAACACTTGATTTCCTTGAAAACCCACCGTTTTTTTGCATTCAAACACAATTTTCTCCTTTAATTGGTGCACCAATATCGAAAAATACTACACCGTGGGGAAGCTGAGATTTTGCCGCAACTTGGGGCGCATGAGCGATTGAAAGAAAGTTGTGATTTTCTAGATTTGGCAATTTTTCCTCTTCAAGTTCATTTTTCACCCATCTTGTCTTGTGAAAAAAAGTTGGGTTTCCATCAAGGAGATAGGAAATTTAACGCTCTTTCCAATCGTATATTTATTTTCAACTTAACACCGTAAATTAAGGGAGTTATGGCTGTTTTAGTGATGAAAGGTCGAAAGAAAAAACAAAATCTTAAAATTGAAATAACTCGAGAAATAAGGGGTTTAAAAAACTCTATGAGACATTTTTTTGTTGGAAATGATCTATAGAATCGATACCAGGCCGGTGGTACGACCTTAACCCTGACACCCTGTATATTTATAGGTATATAAAGACCATATCTGACCCTGGAATCGAGATTAAAAATCCAAAAACATTTTAAAATGTCAATAATATCAAAAGAAAGGATGAGTATCTCTGTTCAAAATTGGGTTCAGTATGTGTTTCGGCTGTTGGGTGAGTTGAATCCGATTTTGAACATTTCAACCTTGAAAAATTGAGAAATCCCTAAATAAAGTTATCCCGGTGATCTTTCCAAGAGTCACCAGGTCAGTAAACAAGGAGTCGCAGAGCATAGCCTTCTGAAAAAGTTATTTGTAATTGACCTAGGAAGCTGAATTTTACACAGAAACTTGCTCAAATATAAACGAAATTGAGTCCCGAAAATTAGATAGTTGATCACATCCATGCTAGAGTAGGTAGTTTAAGAAAAACGGCTTTTTGCAGATTGCAATAACTGTCTTTTTATCTTCTGAGAGCGAGGAATGTAAACGTCAGAAGAGATTCAGTCATTCATTTACACGACGTGTGCAAAATCTCAGCTGACTGGTTGTTGTCGTTCGGGAGCGCGGTTATGCAAAAACCCGCAAGACGAACAGGTCTTGAAGGTGAGGAAGACCTAACCCCTTGCCGTTGCGAATCCTCGTGTGTAATATAATGATTCATAGATTGATTAGCACAATTATTGTGATGCGATTGGGTTGAATGACGACGCGGAGTCTCAAGTTGGTCACACAAACGCCATTTGTCTGACGAACTCCGTTTGTTAACGTTTCCTCATTATTTGATTCGTCATTTTATTAATGGCCAAACAGCTCAGACGTCGATCTCAATCATCTTCTAGACTGCGAGATCGACACTAAATAAAAAAGTCCCATTCATGCAGCATGAGCGAATTATCAAAGAATAATTTTAACCGATTTGGTGGGTGCTTCTTATAGGAAATTTCACGCTGATTCCGAATATACCATATGTTCCTATGTTTAAGAAAGTAATTTACACCAAAAACCTCAAAAAAAAAAAACGAAGAAATAAAGCTATTGCAATGGCTTCAAAATTTAAATAATGCAAATTTTTGAAAATTTCCTTCATGGAAATTCGTTTCAGACCATTCTGAAACGAGTCCTGAAATTTAAGACTTATATATATATATGTGTGTCACTCCAGGCGATATCTGCCCGAGGCACACATTTTGTTAGCTATTTTTGAAACTAAATGTTCAAAATTTGAACCCTTGGAGTAC
>JAEMON010000001.1:9747192-9760158 GCA_030264115.1 Lygus lineolaris | reverse complement strand
ATCAAAAGTAAGGATGAGTTCGTTAGCCAGAATTTTCGGAGGTCAAATTTTGAAAATTTAGTTTCAAAAGATCGCCAAAAAACGTGTTTTTTGAGGTTTTTGGTGTAAATTTCCATCTTAAACATAGGGACATATGGTATATTCGGAATCAGCGTGAAATTTCCTATAAGAATCACTCACCAAATCGGTTAAAATCACTCTTTGAAAATTCGCTCATCAACTCATGCTGCATGAATGGAACTTCCTATTTGTGCTACACAACTCAACAACGCCGTTCTTTCTTAGTTTTGATTATTTTTTCGTCATAATAGGTGCGAAGAGGGCGAACGCGTATTGATCGGTAGTAACCACCGTTGCCTTTTTTCATTTACTACGACGCCAAGGTTACGTGGCAACTGGCCCTTGACTGTGATGTCCGCCAAATGTCGTGCTGCGTGCACGTAATAAAGTGGGCATTAACACTGAGCTGTTCGTTGTAAAAAGCTAGAAGCCAGATTGTGATGGGCTCAACGGCGCTGAAGGGAGGGGGGGAGGAGGAGGGATGCATGCAGACATTGAACTAGGGTGTGGCAGGCAGGCGGGGGGGTGTATTGGGGGCGAAGCCCCCCTTCCCCTCCATCACACCCCCCCTCTTCCTTGCACCCCCTATCCTATTAATTTATTGCTACACGCATCGTCTAGCCCTCTTTCTTTCGGGCTGCTCGTTTCTAAACTTGGCTCGCCGATCCGACCCTGCTTCCTCCACCAACCGACTCCAAACAATCGTTTCCCCTCTTTTCAAAGTCAACTGTGGGAAACTTCTCTCGATAAATCGAACCTTTTAATCACCCCTTCCAGTTGAACAGGTCCCGTACTGAAGCCGATCTTTAGATCTGACGACGCGATTCCACAAGGTCAGGAAGTGCCAATTTGGTCTCACTTTCATCATCATCAGTCATAATGTACCAATTTTCTCCTCAAAATTTCATTTTGTTATCCAAGAAACGCCCGAAAATATGGGCGCAGTTATAAAGGGTATTTTTTGTACCTAATGAAAATAGCAGTTTCGGCCTCTCACGATCATCATTCATCAGAAACATAACCTCTCATTTGAAAAAAAAAAATACATTTTTCGAAAGGCCCCTAATGAGATGTCTCCTTGGTCTCCACCTACGCTTGTTTCTGCAAAGTGTCATAAACCATGGAAAAGAGTATCAAACTTAAATTTTGTTTGAAAGGAACTATTGGATTGCAAAGGCATATTCACTTAAGCATTCATTAATTATGAGTAGAAAAAGATTCACCATTCCAAATTCCAGGAACAACAAGGTACCTACGTGTTGTTTGGTAAAAATTATTTCTTCAAAACGAACTTCATCAGTGCGTTTCAAAGAATATACGATTTTAGTCGAAACATCAGCTGGTTTCAATGTTTTCAATGTTCTAGTTTTCAAAATTGTACATTGAGGCCCCTGAGGGAGGTTTCCCACTGTCCAGAGTACTATAAAATCAAAATAATATTGTTCTTCTTAAATAAAATTGATGAGTACATCGTTTATTATAATATGTATTACATTATATCATGTGGCAATGTCCATCCTCACGATGGGTTTCTTGAAAAATAAATGTATTCTTAAAAAAATCTACACCCACTCACATTTCCCTCAACCCCTTCAGCCCAAGTCGGCTGCTGCTTTGGAAGTCTTCGACGCACAAAAGACTGACAAACAGAACGACAGATGTCAGAGTTTGGGTTGTCCCAATCAGTCATTGTTGTCGTTTTTTTAACAGTAAAAAGAGACTTTGTCGCTAGAGATTGGGAAACATTGGTGAATTCCTTCACGAATCCTTCCATGTTGTTGAAAATGTAACAAAACTGCATCGTCGGGAAATCAAGGATGAGATACGACGGCCCAAA
Source organism: Lygus lineolaris (assembly GCA_030264115.1). NCBI lineage: Eukaryota > Metazoa > Arthropoda > Insecta > Hemiptera > Miridae > Lygus > Lygus lineolaris. The sequence goes on along the minus strand of JAEMON010000001.1, from coordinate 9,758,261 downwards.
AGGCGTGAGTTGATAATGAGAAATTGATAACGTGATACGGATTTCTAATATGCCCAGTATTGTGGAAGATGATAAGGTTGTGTCACTACAGACCAGAGAGCAAACATCCGTCACGTTTGTTTGAGGTTCTATCCGCAAACGGGTTGATCTACCAGCTGTTTATTAAGGGTAATTTCAACTCTCAACAGGCGACCCCCAGTGATTTTTCGTATATCTATAAGCTTACGAGTATACAAGCAAGAGCATTTGCAAATCGGAATTGTACGTTTTGTTTTGTACGTGTATCTTATTGCACAACGATAACTTAAGGTACCCCCTCGGGAAACCCCAATCCCGTTCCCTTGTAGTCCACTGTGACTGATGTGTGTGAGTCAGAGGTGCGTCAGGAAATCGGATAGCAGTTGCACATTCTCCAAATGAAAAAAAGGGTGATAGGGTAAACATACACACATTTCCCACAAAATTCATATAATATGCCCACGTAACCAGAGGAGGAAATGAATAAGTTTTAGAGTGCATTGAAGGTGCATGAATGTGTTTGTCATCTTGTGTATGTGAAACAATATTATTAACAACTAACCATGGAAAAAGGAGAACTAACTGTAAATAAACAACCTCCCTGAACTCACATAAATATGTTTTACAAACCACATTTTCCTTATCTACCTACTCCGCATTTTAGCAAATTTGTGAATGCCTTAAAACTTGAAGTTAAAAAACAGAGTTTAAAATGTCATTAACTCCAAATTTCTTACGGAAGTTCGCTCATTGTGTCATGTTGCATGAATGGGAATTTAGAGGGTTTTTCAAGGTGAATTTTATTGCATTTGGGGGGTTTTCATTTCTTTTTCCTACAGGCGAGGGGGTTTAGGTGGATATCATTTGGCAATATTGCACTGTGGGTACTTTGAACTTGATATCGATCAAATCAGATCAAAATCGCAGCGAAAGAGAGAGTTTCTTAACTTTCCGAAAAGTCGCTGTCAACATGATTCTTGAGGGAACACGAGAACTGCAGCTACTTGATATGCAATGCTTAGTGGTTATCGTACATAGCAGAGTTCCTTTAAGTAGGACTTGAGAAGGTAGGGAAATTACCGCTAAAAAGTTCCATTCACGCAGCATGATTTGATGAGCGAATTTTCAAAGAATAATTTCAACCGATTTGGTGGGTGAATCCTATTGGAAATTTCATGCTGATTCCGAATATACCAAATTTTCCTATGTTTAGGATAGTAAATCACACCAAAAACCTCAAAAAACACGGTTTTAAGCGATTTTTGACTCTAAATTTTCCAAATTCGACCCTTTGGAGTACTCCAAAAATTCTGGCCAACAAACTCATCCTTTCTTTTGATATAATTAACATTTAATTAACATATATATAAATATATAAATAAATATATAAAGGTACATATGAAAATGTGTTGAATTCAGGAATCGTTTTAGAATGGTCTGAAAAGGATTTCTATGAAGAAAATTTTCAAAAATTCGCATTAAAAAAATGTGGAAGCCATTGCAATAGCTTCATTTTCTTCGAAAATTCGCTAAAAGAAGTGTAACTGAATCCCCCCATAATGTGAGTATACAGGTGTATGTTTGCGTAGCGGTTCTGCCTCGTGGAGCATCCTATCAACTCAAGTCTCATCAACTATATTGGCAAATTAAGACAGAATGATAAATGAGTAGAATGCTTCATTCTTCTATCTTGTAGTACAGAGTGATGAGAATCAAACAGAAATCGATCGAATCAGACACCGTGATGGAGTACACTCAACGCCCAGAAATTCACCCACGACCTCGTTAATGGGTGTGACGTCACAACGCTACGACGGCATTACAACGACAGAATAGAGAAAAAACGTACACAAAAGGGCGGCCAATGGCTGGCCCACAATAGCGAAATGATCCACCTCCTAGGACTCCGAATTATTTGATATCCGAGACGTGGGAAGGCTGCACAGAGAAGGGATAGTACCCGAGACGGGCTGTCTGATTGTGGCGAAAGATTATAAAAGGGCCCTTCCCGAAGAAAAAGGGGTGGTTTTGGAAAAAGAGCTTAGGCAAAAAAGGGCGAGACGGCCAAGGGCTGTCTGGGTTTTCACTTTCGAGCCAAGGTCATTACCAAGGGCAGGATCGGCCCGGTAGGGGTGGTTTTTTTGCCGTTCCTCCCTAGACACGTCTACCAACCCCCCGGGCCAGACCTCTACTATTTGCATTCCTTCATAACCCCTTTCAAAAACCCACCCCAAACAAAGGATCTAGTTTTTCTTATGTTTGCTTTCGTATTCCCAGATCCAAATTAATTGCTTACGTCAATTCAAGGTTTTCCTCATTTTTTCGACCCGACCAAGCAACCTGTTTCCGCAGTTTCTCCCCGCCTTTCTTAGGCCTTTGAAAATAATGCGAGGTAGGAGTTTTGGGAAAGACAAGCGTATTCGTGAGCTTGAAAGCAAGTATGAGAATCTTGAATAAACATTGTCAATATTTGGTAAAGTACGGCTTAAAAGTGTCAATAGAATTAACATAGAGATATATCGATCACAGTGACGTGGGGGGGGGTCATTATATCGATCGTCAATTCAACAGAGAGTTTAGTTTATTATTGCTATTATTTTAACCTGCAAGAATATCCACAAATTATCGGACTAAATAGGGTAAAGTGGTGGACAAGCCTACCTGTACCGTTTTGAGCCTACCGAACCATCAATACTTCCAAGCGACCATCTCAAAAATCTTGGTAGATGATTTTTTGGATTACATCAGGATAAAACCGGTCAAACCGGTTAAACCGATTCTTCGAAAATTCGCTCATAAAATCATGCTGAATGAAAGGAACTTTTTTTCATTTTCAGGGCGTGCGTTGCACAGAGTTTGCAGTGCATCACCACTTGTCTTTCGCCTTTTCTTTTTAGTTTGATACATTCGACCCCCCCCTGAGCGACCTACCTCACGTGTTGCACATATCTTATGAAATAATAATAAGGCTGCACCCCCTCCCCCTCTAATCAATAGAGCAAGTACATGCAGAACACAGTATAGAACATGGGTGATATGCAAGTCCATCATCAAAACAACAAGTTACAAGTCGATTTTTGTACAAGTAATAGAAATATTGAGAAATTGAGATCCGAAAACCTACAATTTTAGGCTTGTGGGTGACAGTGAATTCTTAGAATAATGTGAATGCAGATGACAATACAGATTGCAGACAAGCTACAGGGGTTTCTCCATAATTGTTTACAAGCCACAACAGTCACAGTCTTTCTTACGTGTTGGGAGGCTTAGTGTTTCAAATATGTAAGAAACTTCTTCAGATGAAGGTCCTCTACGACCCAAAATAAGACGAGATTTTGAAAATTTATTAGTATTCGAAAAAAAAGTTCAGAACAACTTCTGAGGTGGTTGAATGCCGATTGCTATCGAGGCTCAGTGTAACAAAACACCACTCAACAGTGTTGTGACGTGGCCGGAGAACGCAGGCACCTACTTGATATACTTCCATATTTTCATCCATCGAACAGCGTATTTATGTTTTACATTACTGGCACCTGTTATCTACTTCACCTCAGTGAACATTGAAAGACGCAATCAATCAGCAACCACAACCAATTCGTACAACAATTCTTCGGTCATCACTGTAACCATTCACTGAACTGATATATGCTGTGTATTTAAAGTAGTCCAAATTGCTAATTTCACTAAAAAAAACCTGTTTGCCAATTTTCATCTCGAAATTCGGCCAAGGTTGTTTGTTTGAAACGGGTGGAAAGAACGCTTGTGACGTGTCAAGGCGCTGAGGGTCCCCCCAGACGGGGTGGGATGACGTAGTTCAACAGTTCTAAATACAAGACCCGTCTTCGCTCATCGGACACCCCTCTTGTTGCACCATTTTGGAGAGCTCTCACTGAGACCATTCATTTGAACAAGTAAAAAATAACGATATGTCCAACATGAAAGAATGCTTCTACAATGTGCACTACGATTCGGTGAGGATCACAGGTTAATTGTCAGAGCCTTTTGATTAGTTGATTGAAATCGTAGCACAATAGAGGCATTCTGGAAGTAATTTTGAAAATGTTCAAACGTATCAGCATGAACATTTAGGGGTAGGAATACGATGAAAAAATTATATCAAAGTGAATCGAGTCAGATTGGGGTAGCCGTTCATATAGTGATTAGGCAGTAGGTATTCAAAAATATGGCAGAAAAGTGTTTCTATGCCACCTAAGGCCTGATTGTAAAGGAAAAGCATAGCAAATTCTGAATTTTCCGCTTTAGGGGGATGGTACAAACCCTCATTAGAAAATAATCAGTTCGAGGTGGTGGTTCAGGGTCAGAGAGAGTTTCGATAGAATCAACCTATTTCGATCTAAAGGTACTTGAAAATTGAGTCAATTCGTGTTAATTTCGAGCGAAATTACGAGCGACCGTGAAGGTTAGAAAAAGTTGCGGCTGGTTTGAAAGAGCAGGTGAAGCATCAGACGTTTCAGAAAGGAGAAGGTGAAATGGGAGCCCACGAGCGGGTCACCACCAGTGCTCCAATATTACCAATTCAAAACAACGCGGATGAGACGACCGAACGCGAAAAACCGCGAGCCAAATAAATACAAGGAGAAAACTGGGACGGGTCGAGAACCTTACGATTATTTCTAGCCTATCCGCGTATTTTCACTAGGCGAGGGGTATCCAAATTGTTAGGTACGAAAACAGATAGGCGTATTTTGGATGTTGGGTGGGGATAACCTGTATCCAGTGGTGGGACCCCGGCCGAGGAACTAGTTTTATGGATAGGCGAAAAACTAGTTCCCTGCGAACGGATATCACCCGTCGTAATAAGGCGACCCTATTCCGAATTATAATAACAATGTACGTAATTCAGAATTAGCATTAAGGATTCGATCGTTGTACCAAATGAGACGTTCACTCGCCCGAAAAATCATGGTCGAAATTGAAAGGCGCTGTCGTACAATGTTATACCTAAGCTAAGTTAAATGCTGCAGCGCTCACAAATTTATGCTGAGATTTAACTTGTGAAATCCCATTGCCAAACTCTGCGTATGAAGGAGTTGGTACATGTATGTGGTTTTGAAACAAATAGTAACAAGGGACTTCAGATACCTACGTTGAGATACTATTAATTTTTTGCACAGAAGAGAATATTTTGATATTGTTTGAAGAGCGACATACCTATTTATGTGTCAATCTGAAATACACAGTCGATGCAATTGATCCAAAATGTTGGTCGCTTATATTTTCAGGCAATCTGTTAAGCACGGAATTGTCTCCAATATAGAAAGACAGCGACAAAATCATTTTGAGAGTAGAAATATATGTGTGTGATAGTGATTTGACAAGAAAACAATGATTTCCGATGATGATTTACTCATTTTATTTTTTCAATGTACTATTAAGCATATTTGCGTAGTTAAAAATTCGAGATTAAGCTTTTCGTGGTGGCTTGAAGGTGTTTTCGTGTCAGGAGGGGTTGTATGACAACAGGTGTACAAGGTGTACCCATTTCAAGGTGGGGAATAAAAACTGAGAAAACTGGTTTGAGTTTGGATTTTAGATATAATTGAAAAAATTGAATGACTCAGTTGAAATGAATGGCATTTAAAAAAAACTAAAAGGGATTGTTGGATGACTAAAACATGTATAGTCGTTTTTTAAATGAAGATGGAAAAAAGGTATTTCGTGGTGGGGCTAAAATTTGTAAATATTATTGGGAGAAAGTCGATGTGGCTGAGGAGTCGAGGAGCTGCGCAGATGCCAAGGAGGGTTGAAGAGGCGAAACACGGAGCGAAGCACTGATATACGATATGAAGGGACTTACCTTGAAAATTTGTAGCTCCCTGCACACTATTTTGGCTAGACTTCACACGAATCCACACTCCTTTCCTACCCGGGGAACATCGTACCACAGACTGTGGTCATCAACCTTCAAATGCACTGTGCTGCCATCTTGGGGGCCCTCCAACACTTTTTGTACGCTGTCGTTTTTTTAGTGTGAAGGGGGAAGTGCAGTCCTGAACCCCCTCCAAGGGCTGGCGGGATCAACCCCCCACCACCCGGCCGAGTTTTCGTGAGTCTCGGATAGGAGGGCCCTATAACTACATGAGAGAGACACAACATGTTGTCTGAGTTTCGGTTAGCGAAGCCTAGTCGAGACCTATCACCATCCTCCCGCCCAGGTGGTGGTCCACCGAAACCGGGAGTCAGCGGAGCCTCGAAACACCAAATTTGACTCATTTGAACTCAAACCAGCGGTTCGAAATACGAAACACACGACGAGACGATTCAAGTTGGTCTTTCTGAGCTGGCCATCCTGGTGTATGTGGTGACGTCACCACGTTCCATATTTATAAAATGCGACAGATTTATTCCACGCCAACAAAAAGGAAAACTTCGAACGGAATCTCCAAAATATTTAACTGTTAGCGAATTTTCGGAAAAAATTAAGCTATTGCAGTGGCTTCAAAATTATTAGAATGCAAATTCCACCATTAAGAAAAAAAGTTCCATTCATGCAGCATGAGTTGATGAGCGAATTTTCAAAGAATAATTTTACCCGATTTGGTGGGTGATTCTTATAGGAAATTTCACGCTGATTCCGAATATACCATATGTTCCTATGTTTAAGATAGTCACTCACACCAAAAATCTCAAAAACGCGTTTTTTCAAAGCGATTTTTGAAACTAAATTTTCAAATTTTGACCCCTTGGATTGACATTTTACATTTTTTTTGGATTTTTTATCTCGATTCCTCGGTCAGATATCGTCTGGAGTGACACACACATATATATATAAATATATACATATGGAAAAGTGTTAAATTTCAGGAATCGTTTTAGAACGGTCTGAAACGGATTTCCATGAAGAAAATTTTCAAAAATTTGCATTGCAAAAATTTTGAAGCCATTGCAATAGCTTCATTTTCTTCGAAAATTCGCTAAATTTCCTGAATTTATACAGTGTTCGCATTAATTTATATATGTGCGTCAATCCAGACGATATTTCACGATATTTAAGGTAAGATATTTCACCTATTCTAAAAAATCCAAAACACGTCAAAATGTCAATGACATAAGATGAAAGGATGAGTTCGTTGGCTAGAATTTTTTGAGTGGCTACTCTTAGGGTTCAAATTTTGAAAATCAAGGGGTGGGAAAACGTGTTTTTGAGGTTTTTGGTGTAAATTACTGTCTTAAACATAGGAACTAGGAACATAAATCTACCCACCCAAAAGAGGTTAAGGGTGACTCCGTGCTACGAATTTAGCTTCGACTCCATCACTGAATCCATCAAAATTCATAATTTTAAGGTTTATGATCTCAAAAATAAGAGAGTATGAGTGAATATCTTTGATAGTACAAACTTATACATACATAATATCATAAACGTTACAAATAATCATAGATGTTACAATAAAGACATTTCTGTCAATTCCCTGTTGGGAATGAACATATTATATTCACATCTATTCTTCTGTAGTATTATAGTAAAGAAGGTTACATAGTCACAAAGGTATATTCCTTCCAAAATCTATGGAGAACGAAACTCAACTATTTCGTCGTTATGAGTACCTATTTTTTCCAATTTCCAAGTCACAAAATCCAAAACAGCCTGTTTGTGGGTCTCGGCTGAGTGGGAATCAAAAGGTAGGTGTACTCAATGGTACTTAAGGAATCAAAAGGTAGGTGTACTCAATGGTACTTAAGGTTGATCGTGTAGGTACTACCTACTAACACCTTTCCTGTAACACTCAAATTTTAGTACACATACCTTTGCGAATTCAATAAATCATACCGAACAGACAAACAGCAATAGACACACCAAGATAAACAGTTCTGACCTAGTTGTCTCGGAAACGCTCGCGATTGTCAACAAACTACCAAACACAACCAAAAGCGAACAGAAGCCGCGTCGACTCTCGGAAAATATCTTATCTAATCGACACCAACGATACCGCGATTTCAGGAAAACGAACCGACGACATAGTTCGTGATTCGTGATTCATTCACAAAGAGTGAGTAACCGCGGACTATGTTGAAGAATGAATGCATCTCCATCAAATCACGAATAGCCCCCAACGGGATGCAAATACATAGTCAAGAAAACTCACAAGTTCGGCTTCACCAATCATAATATCGTGCAGAAAAGTTGCGATTGATATAATAAGAATGGAATTGATTCTCAAGAATTACAAATATTCGAAAAGTTCCATTCATGCAGCATGAGTTGGTGAGCGAATTTTTAAGGAATAATTTTAACCAATTTTGTGGGTGATTCTTATATGAAATTTCACGCTGATTCCGAATATACCATATGTTCCTATGTTTAGGATGGTAATTTACACAAAAAACCTCAAAAAACACGGTTTTTAGCGATTTTTGACTCTAAATTTTCAAAATTTGAAGAACTTGGAGAACTCCAAAAATTCTGGCCAACGAACTCATCCTTATTTTTGATATTATTGACATTTTAAATTTTTTTTGGGATTTTTTATCTCGATCCCTCGGGCAGGTATCGTCTGGAGTGACACACATATATATTTAAACATATATATATACATATGAAAAAGTGTTAAATTCCAGGAATCGTTTTAGAATGGTCTGAAACGGGTTTCCATGAAGAAAATCCTCAAAAATTTTCATAACAAAAATTTTGAAGCCATTGCAATAGCTCCATTTTCTTCGAAAATTTGCTAAAATATACGTTGCGCGGCTTCACACGACTTTTCTCACCCGTAAAAACCCGATAGTAGTTATGTTAGTAGGTTTTAACGTTGCTATTTGTCCCCTGAATAATTTCCTGGGGATTCTTCGTGACCGTAGAAAGAATAAACCCTGCGAATTTAAAATCGAAACACTTGAAGGGATTTGAGGGAAAAACTCGAAAACGTATCAAAACTTTGGTTTCCTTCCCCAAAAATAGTACTGTTTGCAGACAAACACGAAAGAACGAGAAAGCCGTTCCATGACACCCCGAATAGAGAGGTTTCCTTTTGGTTTATTATTTTCAATAATGAACCGTTGGAATCGAGCACGAAAAAAATGTGTCTGTTTTACGTTTCAAGATACGTAGAAACCAAAAATCGAATTAAAAAAACATCCACACTTTCCTTAGTTACCATGGACCAAAAGGAATGAAATTTGGTATACCGGTCCCATTTGGGGTCTAGTTTTGCCGCGAAGCTTGGCGTTACCGTCAGTCTTCTCTAAGGGGTAGAAAATAGGGGATGAAGTTTTCAAAACGCCCTAGCTCGAAAATTTCAAATAGGAAGGTATATTTTTTCCATCGATTTAAAATAGAACACAAATTTCAGCGTCGAATGAGACCTTGCGGAGCGTTTTAGGACCAACCGTTCGCTCCCTGTAAGGACATAAGGGTTGAATAAAAAAAAAAGCAGAAACACGAGTGTGAATCGCAATTCTTCCCGAGTAGGCAAAATCTCCGTTCAAATATCAGCTGTTCAAATGCAACTTTCTTTCGATTCCACCGAACCAAGTTTTGTTGTTTACTTTCAGAAGCTTCCTTAGTTACTGAATTACATTAAGAATGAATGATACAACGCTCCGATAATAATAATTGCACGAAGGTACCCACTCATTGTCGCCAAGAGATGATTGTGAACCTCGCCGTGGGTGGTCTATAATTTATGTCAAAAGGATCTTTGTAGATGGGCGATCTATACAGAAAATAATAAACCGTTGTGTAATAATTTGCAGCGTTTTTTAGCGAATTTCCGAAGAAAATTTGGCTATTGCAATGGCTTCAAAATTTCAAAAATTGTCTCCCTGGAAATCCGTTCCAGACCATTCTAAAACGATTCCTGATGATATTCAGTTAATTAAATCTTGATGCTTTCTTATTCGTCAGCAGGAGCATAACAGATTTTACTATAAGTTGCAGAAAATTTGTGGTATTTGTTACATTGTAATATTGTTATTTTTTATTTTTGTAAATTTAGTTGTAGATAGTAGTTAACTGTGTCGATTATATGTAACTTGTTTCAATAAAACCATATTTACCTTGTTTTTTCATGTTGCTTTGTTCTTATTACATTTTTGTTCGTTGGCCTGACTTGCATGTTACTTTACTTATTCCACTCTTGACAATATAAATAATAAATAATAAATGTTTTAGCAGACTCCACTCCACTTTATCCCGCAACGGAAAATGGTCTCACCGCCCACGCCAGAAATTATATTGGACTGAGCGAATTGACAGATAGCTGTCACACGGGCTGGTGTTCATGTCTGATACCTACGTCATGGTTCCCGGTGAACATCCCAATAATTAGGTACCTCAATGAATATTTCCAACCGTTTCCAACGTAATATTATACTATTCTAATTGTTTTTTGAATAGACAAAATTTTAACCGAATAGGCACAGAACTTACTGTCTGCAATGGGCCAAGGCGCACATGTAACTGATTAACCAATATTAATCAAAAAAGGAAAGAGCGAACTTTGATTTTGCCCTTGGGATTCTGGAGATAACTGAGTAACTAAACTCGCGATAGTCGTGCCAACAATTTCCAACTAATCTCTCGTGTACCGATCTTATTTTCCACCTTACTTCTTATTTGATCACCACCACCATTTGTTCTACTAATCTATTATATTTTAAACATTATTTTTCCTAGACGAGGACTCTTGTGAATAATGTGAAGGTCTTCCAAACATGCGATACCATTTCAAAAAGATCGCGTCGGACATTCCGTCAGTCGGGAGTAAAACATAAGTTGAGAAATTCAATCATCAGCAACTTATCAGCATCAATAAGAGTGAATGCTACAATATCGTCGATTAAGAAGCAACATGCCCTATGAACCAAATCCCAAGTTTTCAGGAGAAGGGAAAAACTGAATCATGAGCAAGTTTTTGGTCACCTGTCCCTTTGCTTCCCGTTATTTGCCACTTCTCGGCTTCGAGTAGTCGCCAATACGGAAAAATAGTAATAATTAAAGATACCAGGAAATTGAGGTTGATACGGTGTTTTGTCCTTATAGGTAGTTGACGTCGATGAGGGTGTTATGTTTTCCGAGTATTTCTCGATTT
>JAEMON010000001.1:9702522-9718157 GCA_030264115.1 Lygus lineolaris | reverse complement strand
AAATTTAGTTTCAAAAATCGCTAAAAAACGTGTATTTTGAGGGTTTTGATGTGAAATACCAGTGGAATATCATCCTAAACATAGGAACATATGGTATATTCGGAATCAGCGTGAAATTTCCTATAAGAATCACCCATAAAATCGGTTAAAATTATACTTTGAAAATTCGCTCACCAACTCATGCTGCATGAATGGAACTTTTCAAAAAAGCCCGCAACCCCATTTTTCGAAAAACTAATTATGGATTTTGCCACTACCTTTGTCATGTCATTGAAACCTCACTCCTCTTGCGGTATCTTCGGACGTGTTGGCTCCATTTAGCTCAATTTTTTCTTCTCACTCATTCTCAGATTGTACCAGAAGGTGAATAATCTACTAAAGTGAATAGTGATGAATTTATCCGGCCAATCTATGATTATCCACTAAATCAATTGGTCGACTACAATCAGCGGATGGCATATGGGCGAAACGTTGGGGATGCAAAGTATAGTCTGGAGCGCATTCAGCAAAAGAAACAATAACCAGAGCCTAGCTTTGCGAGGGTATGGTTGGTGCATTTTTTGCCCATTTTTGTCCCTTTATGGTGCTGCATAAAATAACAGAAAATTTTTTTGATTTTTTTAGACGCAAAATGGCTCAAGCCTTTGACAAGGTTTGGCACGAAGGACTCGAGTATAAGCTCCACAGGGACGTTCCAAGACAGTGTTATTTAATATGGGGGGGGGGGGGGGGGGGGGGGGGGGGGGGGGGGGGGTATGTTGTGTTTGCTTACAATTTTAATGTGTCATGGAGGGATATAGTTCTATAGGTGTGTGTATCTAATCTTATTGTGTATCTACCCTGTATGTTTTATATTTTCCATTGTTATTTAATATTTCTAATAATAATATTTATAGATATTAATGGAACAATGCTAATGATTTTTTTCACAAAAATATCATGAATTTTAAAATTTTTGAACAATATGAAAAAACAATATGATGAATTTTAAATTTTTTCCTTAAATCATTCTAATATATCATTAATGTAAGTAATGTAATTTTATATGGGAGGGCGTTTGGCTGGGACTGTTCTAATTGTTTAAATTTTGTTGGAAAAGGTTTATCTAGTTCTTTTTGTGAAAGAAAATATTATTTGAATGAGAATGTTCAGAGTTTGAAAAAAAAGGGCAGCTACATACCATGAAAGCGCTCACCGATGAATGAAAGTTACGAGAGCTGATTTCCCTGCTTGTTCCTCATATTTCATACACAAAATAAGCCTCGAAATCAGATGTTTTTAGATCATGTTCGTAAGGGCCGCAACCTTTATTATCGTAGGTACATCGCACGTACATCCGAGCAGAAATTTTTCTAAAGGTTGAATGAAGCTGATTAGATTATATATACTTCCTTCTCACCCTTCTTGAGGGCTGAGGAAAGTAAAAATAAACTGGAACAAAGGCAATGCGGTACTGCGTAAGTTGTACTACAGATCTGCAACTAAAGTAATGAGCCCCGACAGTGCGCCCAACCAGCGAAAAATTAGCAAGGCTACCTTATCAATTCCTGCCAAGAACCCCGTAGGGATTTCTGTGTTGTTAATTGGCAGTACTGCTTATTCCTATTTTCTCATTACCGCTATATTGCTGCTTTTGCCTTTTGGCCATCTCGTTTTGTCTCTCAATTTCGAAATACGGTTTTCTTTTTTAACAGTTTTTTAAAAACTTGAGTTGAAGTCGGAATCTTTATTAGTAGGATGCCATTTCAGAAGAGGGAAAAACGGGGGAAAAGGGATATTGGAAAACATTTTAGCTGATAGTAAATTCGAACTTCGCCACAAGATTGCGTTCTCGTAGCTCATTACTCATTACTTTAGTTGCTGATCTATAACACTTTTTATTGGTTAGGATCGCCGAAGAAGTAGGTAGGCCCAACATCGGCGTCAACTTGGGAGGCGCTCGTCGATCGCCCGCCCTTCCATATTTATGAAGACCTCAGCTATCTAAACATCGACATGAGAATAATTTATGTCTCCGCCATTGTTCAATCAGATGTTAATGTCGTCGTTCAGTTCAGGGCTCTCACTGGATTTTTTTTTTATAGGTAACTGAAATGAAAATTTACGATTTCCTCCTACACGCAGGAGAATGGAGCCAAGCTGTTTTGGTGGTGAGTGACATTTCGGAAAAGTTTATTGTATCATTAGGTCGGTATTTGTCTCTATTTTGATTTGTGAAGATATGGATTTAGATCCATACGACAACACACAACAAGAACCTGAATATCAAAGAAACAATTGCACCACATTTTCCGGTGAAAATGATTGTCGGGAATAGAGAAGGTCAATATCAAGGAGGATTAATATCAATCCTCAAGAAAATGCGGAAACGATATTAATGATAAATTGGTCAACTTTATGGAAGACCCAAAAAAGGTGACGTGGGGTTTGAACATACAGTTATTCATAACGAGTGCCACTATATGGCGATCGAGTGGTCGTAGCAAATACTCGTACTAGAGAGAATAATAAATCAAACGTTCAGGTACATTTGACAAATGAATGAGAGTACTCCAGCTATGTTAAGCATGTTAATAATCTTATATATATATATAAAACCTAAAGTTTGTCTGTTTGTTTGTTCCCTATGCAAAGCTAAATGGCTGGACCGATTTACACCCTTCTTATTTCAACATGGCGGGTGCTGAGGGTTTTCCTTTTAGCGAATTTTCGAAGAAAATGAAGCTTTTGCAATGCCTTCAAAGTTTTATTACTGCAAAATTTCAAGAATTTTCTCCATTGAAATCTGTTTCAAACCATTCTAAAACAATTCTCGAAGTTTAATTTTTTTCATGTATATATATTTGTTTATTTATATGTGTCACTCCAGACGATATCTGACCTTGGAATCGAGATTAAAAATTCCAAAAAAATCAAAATGTCAATAATATCAAAAGAAATGATGAGTTCGTTGGCCAGAATTTTCGAAGTACCTACTCCGAGGGTTAAAAATCTAAAATTCAGAGTCGAAAATCGCTAAAAACCCGTGTTTTTGAGGTTTTTGGTGTAAATTTCCATCTTAAACATAGGAACATGTGGTATATTTGGAATCAGCTTGAAATTTCCTATAAGAATCACCCACCAAATCGGGTAAAATGATTCTTTGAAAATTCGCTCATCATCTCATGCTGCATGAATGAAACTTTTATTTTGAAATGGGTAGATACGTACTGGGTGAACGGTGAGGTTTTTGTAGTAGGACCACGCATTACTATCACGCGAGCGTTTGGGATCTGGACAACAAACCGCGAGCGAAGTGAGTGGGTCAACGTGGGGAACCGTGCAACTAATAAAAGACCCATTCATGCAGCATGAGTTGATGAGCGAATTTTCAAAGAATCATTTTAACTGATTTGATGGGTGATTCTTATAGGAAATTCACGCTGATTCCGAATATACCATATGTTCCTATGTTTAGGATGGTAATTCACACCAAAAACCTCAAAAAACACGTTTTTAGAGATTTTTGACTCTAAATGTTCAAAATTTGACCCCTTGGAGTACTCCGAAAATTCGGGGCAACGAACTAATCCTTTCTTTTGATATTATCAACATTTAAATTTTTTTTGGATTTTTTATCTAAATCCCTCGGGCAGATGTCGTCTGGAGTGACACATATACATGTATAAATATATAAATAAATAAATATATATACATATGAAAAAGTGTTAAATTTCAGGAATCGTTTTAGAATGGTCTGAAACTGATTTCCATGAAGAAAATTTTCCAAAATTTGAATTACAAAATTTTTGAAGCCATTGCAATAGCTTCATTTTCTTCGAATTCGCTAAAAACCTAGGGCCATTGTACTAAAAAAATGGAAACCTATATTTTAATGAACTCATAGGAAAAATAAGAACTGAGCATTCAGGTGTTCTTACTTCAACGAGTTCCATAGTAACGGCCAACATAAATATGAACACTAACAGACGAATGAATAATAACTTATGGGTAACAATATAACACGAAGTTACAATACAATTATTTATCGCGATCATAACAAATTTCGAATGCGATTTTTAGTTTAGTTTATAGTTTTCTAGGTTATAGTTTAGTTTATAGTTCATAGTTTTCCTTGAGGACCCAGGAATGACAGACCCCAGGTTATCGCAGGATCATAAAACGTTGGAACCAGTTCAGCTCCTTCGGGGATTTTTATTGAGTTGCTATCTTGATGTGAAGAAACGGTGCGCAGGGGAACCTTATAAGCGGCCAAAACCTTCAACGCTGATTCACTAATCGAAAAATATCTATTCTGTACCGCCAACGTAAACTGGCGATGTGATACCGTCATACCTGCACTGTGTATTACTATCCTATACTGGGCGAATTCGCATAAATTCTGTTCAGTATACTCTAAATTAGATTTCCCAGGAGAAAATGTTTGAGCCCATTGCATTAGCTTCATTTATTCGAAAATTTGTTGATACATAACGTATCAAAACATATTGACATATCTACTACACAAAATAAATACGACTAATCCCCTCTCGCCCCACCATAAATATATAGAGATTTCAGGTTCAGTGCAAACTATTAACCGGGGGGATTCGATCAGTCCATAGAATACAAATTAACCGAATTGTTAATGATGAACAAATCTTGGTATCTATATCATAAACAATGCGGGTAATTTTTTTTCATTTGAACTGGAGGATTCATGAGAACGAATAATAATAATTTAGAAAATATTCCAGGAAATCACATAAGAAGCGTTAACCCAGTCAAAGTCACTGAGGAAGGCCGAATTTACGATGAAGGAAGAGGATTTAGGACAACAACTATTTCGACGCTTATAAGCGGCAACATGACCTACTCGTATCAACGCTTTTGGACGTTTTGAGATATTAGCGCTACTATCAGTAACTTTTCATGCCGAAAACGTCGGTGATGGTAGTTTTCGCACAAAATTACCAGGAGCGCTAGTGTCTGCAGTTTAGTGATCTTATCCTATCAAGAATCGTTTTTGAATATGTCGTATCAAGCTGTTTCTCCATATGAATGGCAGGTTTCATCAAAGTTTCCGTCTCCACAAGGTAGGCAGCCAATTATTATTATTATCGGTCATATTCTTCAAAATTTTTCTCACAGGTGATCATTCACGGCCCCTCTAATAGAGGAAATAAATTAATAATCACATCGTTACGCATAAATAAACCAGAAATATTGAAAACTCAATGTGGCGTTGATACGATAAAATCAATGCACTTCGACAACCCATAACAAATCAAATTTTCCACAATAATGACTTATTTCTGCTTCATTACTTTGAGACAGTTTTCATGTATAAAAAGTTCTATTCGTGCAGCACGATGAGCGAATTCCCAAAGAATCTTTTTAACCGATTTTGTGGGCGAATCTAATAGGAAATGTTGTGATGATTCCGAATATACCACATTTTCCTATGATTAAGTGATGGTACACCTAAAACCTCACAAAACACGTTTTCGACCATTAATGTTACAAATATGGCCCCTTGGAGCACCTCCACTAGCAGAAAAAAAGAAACTGCTCAGCCTTTGTGAACCTTTGTGAAGTGCGCAGTTCTGACCCACTTTCATAGAATTTTTTGAATTAGAAGATAAGCTTTTTGGAAATTGGTAGCTCCTGGATCATGGAAGTTTGATAATAAAACGGACTTGGGCCGAATAGTCTTCTTGATCCCTGGGCTTATTGGTACGGGGAAAACTGTCCAAGTATCCGACTACCAGAGGCAGTCTACTGGTACAGCTAAGCAACTTTCATGTTCACATTTTAGGTGGGCTGAGGAAAGTAACGTAAGGTGAAGCACGATAACGCCAGTAACACACCTCTTCTTCACATAGGTAGATATTTGGAGGAATCAGAGTTAGAGCAAGTTTAAGATCACATCCTTTCTGGATAAATAAACCCTGTTTCAGGCCTTAATTGTGCTAAATTTGTTTCTGACAAGTACCTAGGATGTTGAAAATGTTGGTCTGTATATCTTTGTACATTCCTTAATATCCTTGTATATCCGTCACATAAAAACAGTGATGTCCAACTTTGGTACCTATATGTTGTCTTGAAGGTCTATGATAAACACTGGAGGTATTGTTACTGTTATCGGTGGTGCTGTTAGCAGGAAACGTTTTCTGAAGTTTTATGTTATCGAATATGGATTGAATACATACTCATAGCTCATACATTATAACCAATAGAGCGCGATGAAACCTGAATTGTTTGCAGATAAATAATAGAAAGACTCAATAAAATGGAAGAGACAAATGGACGTAGCATGGAAAGGGTTGAATAATGCAGGGTGTTTATCATGAATTGAAGTGTATAAAACCGGTGCATGAGAAATGCATAAAAGAATAAGACTGAGGTCGGCAGATAGCAGAGTCAGGTAGAGGAGACGGTGAATCAGATGGTGAGAAGGGCTCGGGCGGTATGAAATAAATTGGTATAAGGACAAAAAGGGTTTGGTGATGAGGAGAGGAAGTGGAAGTTTCGTTATAGGCCAGGGCTGGCAAGGACTGCAGAGGAGAGGGGAAGGGCTGGAGGGAGGGGCGTGTGCAGGCTGCACTGTTGCCACGTTCACCCGCGGCCGTCGAGCTGCACCTCTGCTGCCCCCCCATCACCACCCTGACTCGCTCAAAAGGGCTAAAGCCTTTTTCCTCTTTACCAATCTGTTTTTCGTACGGCGCGGCGGACCGCTCATCCAGGAGATTCCCAGAGGACTGAGGGAGACGCCTGACGGGAGCGCTCGAGGCTGCCGATGGCCCCAGGTCGGGTCCTCAATGCATCCGCCTCATCTTCATGACACATAGGATCCCCACAACAACTCTGGAGTAATAGGTCAATACACCACCTGAGGCCATACATTAGAATGACTGCAATGGTACACAGCTGGATCTGTTCCATGAGCATCTGTTCGGCCATTCTGGAGGCGTATTCCCTTTAGTTCCAATGGGATAAACTAACAAACCTTTGGCAATATTCTTCTGAACGACTCATTGGACCCACATGGCAAATATATGTCTATAGACGTGTCCATCTACGCTCACTGCTCTAATAGATGTCTACCAGATTCATACATTCAAGGGCGGTTTTGGGATGAATTTCCAGAGGTTGGGCCTCAGACTCTTGTACCGGGAGAATACAAGACGGCTGATGTGCTGAGTTCAGCAACTTCGTAGCGACCCGGATCCGCCAGCCGCCCGATTTTCGAGTGGATTCTCACGGTTCCTACCTATTTAAAAACAGTCAGAGTCCTCTTCTTAAAGCCAGACTAGGCTCCTTTGTGGTGGTCCTCATATTATATAGGTACCTCCGAGTTATATACCATCTTCCTTCTTACACAGTGTGTAATATATTATTGTAACTAACCCTGATCCCATATACGGAGGACCCTCCCTCGTTCTTTTCCAAAACTATACGGTATACTCTCAACAGTAGGAATAGTCTGCAATACTTACAACCCAATGATAATATTAAGCTTTTAACTTGAAAAAAAAAAAAAAAAAACAGCAATAATGCAGATTCAGGTTTATTGTTGTGTGGATTTATGACTACATGTGAACCTCCTCCACTCTTTCAACTTGTCAAGGTAGAGAGTGGGTGATATCTGATGGTAGACTACATCATAATTTCCCCCTCCCCCTTGCTGCAAGAAAGGTAGGTGACGGTACGTCATAGTCAACCCGGTCTAGCCGTTGTATAATAATTGGCCACATCAGGTTACAGCTCTTGGATGGACTCACCATCACATGAGCAGCCATAGATTAGGCCGCAAAAATAACATAGAGGGAACTGGGTCGCGAGCGACCCAGGCCCTACCTGTTGAGAGCTCGGACTTACCGTCACAAACTTGATTCTTCTAAGTGTCTTCCAAAAGATGGAGTAGCACTATCAAATTTTGTGTGGAAATCAGAATTCGGGCAGTTTGAAAACAGTCCACATATTTGTAAGACCTTCGTTCTAGCTTAGGTATCCTTTTTTGAGTCAATATTATAGTATCATACAAACTAGTAATTCTATCCTTTTTTGAGTACCTGTGATATAAGTGGTCTCCTACCTGCGAGGCTCCGTCGACGGAACATCGTGGCACCTCCCAGAACTACCAGACATACCCTGACGAGGGTCTTCAAGATCTGTGCCACCCAGCTTTTCTTCCCCGCATCCGCAGCGCCCCCAGCTGAGAATTTTTACCCATAAGAGACGCTTCTCTGACACTCGCACCTAGGGATGCTGTACCAACTGCCAAGTTTCTGAGCCATGGTTGGGACCGTACAGCTGGGTGCCAATTACCTTCTTTTCCTACACATTCAATAGGAAACCTCTCGGCCACTGGCTCTTTTCATTCGCCGAATGTGGGTGCCAGGGGACTTTAATTTTCCCAACACTGGTCCAACATAAGCGGTGAGGCTGGCGAGCTGACTTGTGCAGAGGATTCGATGAGACGTATGATAAATCTCAAGGGATCTTTTTAAAGCCAATCAACACACACCCACACAACAGGGACCAATGCACAACAGTCCGACGCAGACATGCTGGATGAGAGCATCCGCCGGCTACTAGATATATGAGAGGCGGTCAGAAAGAATTCTGCTACACTTATAGCATAAACAAAATAGGTGCCCAACAAACAGCGGCATGCCGATTCAATTTTATGAGTGTTCATAACCACAGTACAGGTATGAGATGTTACTTCTGATAACCCTCGAACGTGTCCTAACTATAGCATTTCCGAGTCAAATTCAAGGTTTTCCTAAACAAATTCAAGGTTTTCCAATTCAATTTCAAGATTTCCCATTTCAAATTCAAGATTTTTCATATCAAATTCTAGGTTTTCCAATTCAAATTTAAGGTTTCCCAAAAACGTGATCTGTCAGTATTTGGATGTTAACAACTATTATAAAAGTTCCTACCTGCATTGTTAGGTGATAACTTGTTAGGCAGAGGATCGATGATTTTGTAAACACTTGAGTAAACACAAGAGTGTGCATTTACAAGACGTTATCGCTTGGCAACTGTAATGCAAGTGAATTCTCCGTATTTTTGACAGAATTAGTCCCCAAGCTCTCAGTTGCAAACAGTTCCTACTTGATAATGGATAAAGCGCGAACCGATCATGCTGACGTAGTGAAACGTTGGATAGAAGAACTTGGAGTTAATGTGAAGTAACTTCCACCTTATCCACCACAACTGAATCCAGCAGAGAAGGTATTTTCAAAAGTGAAGCTCCATGCAAGAAACCTTCTCAGTGAACCACGTGAGGAGCACAATTTGTGTGATGTCATAGCTCGAAGTGTATCAACAGTCACCAGCACAGATTGTGCTAATTACGTGATGGATATGACGTTACAACTTCCCCACGCCGCAGCTGGACTTGCGTTGAACTTTTTGAATAACTAATGAATTCATTTACGTCTTCTATAACACTTTGTTTGTTCTGATTTGTTTGTGAATAAAATCCTTTAGTTTGAAATATAAAACAAAAACGTTAAATTGGAAAACCTTGAATTTGACTCGGAAATGCTATATAAAACCCTTTCCTCAATTAAGAACATTACCTATACGTAGGTATCTGGTTCCCCAAGCTCCACAGTGCAGCGCTTAACTATTTTTGTGAAATTCATACAAACCATGAAATGACTGAACATTAATAGTAATGAAGTCAAGTTAATTAATCACAATTCCCCCTCATTGTAGGGGTGAGGGAAGGCTAGATAACAATACACATGTGTTTACAGATTTCGATAAAGCATCATTTAACTTTAGTAAGTCGTTGACTTTCTTTTATAATGCATCTAATACTCCCGCTTAATTGAATTAACTGGATAAGTCATAATAGATTCGGTGGTTGAAATAGTAGGCTGCATGATCCGAGCAAGAATCTGTATAGAATTAATTTTTCGCAGTATATCAGACGGACCAAGGTTTCAGGTGTGTTTTATTTTACATAAGATCGATAATCCAGTTCATGTTATGGTTGGCCATCACTTCCAACTTCGTCTCCCTCATGAGTTAATACGAGAGGATTACAATACTCCAGATCCAAGCAGTCACAACTCACTGGGGAAGGAGAAGGAGATCGTAGGAGTTTAACTACAAGTTTATGTATGAGACATTTCAAGAAGCCTGGGAAACTACGACGGATATTTATGTCTCATGTGAACGAGTAAAAATTATTCAGAACCCGAATCCTTTGTTAAATGACAGGATGGCCTATGGAATTTACTGAATGCATATACGAAACGGATTCCTGTCTGAGGCCAGTGGTCATGTAGTGAGGACAAATGAATGTTCTCCATACCTCAGAATCGTATGCGTTTCAATCTGTTGATCTGCTTTCTAGACTGCGAGCCATTTTGTATATTGTTCGATACTTAGTTGTAAGTAGAGGAGGGACTACCTCAAGTTCTTGCCTCACGATCGGAACTGCTCCTTTGTTTCTGGTATTATAGTTGGTAAGTTGAGTAACCTTCTGTCCGTTTTTGCTCGCAGGAGTTTTTGTTATTGAGTGGCCTCACTGATACTCGTGTGGTTTCTGAAAACCCTTTCATTTTATCTAAAACACATGGCTCCCCCCACCCCCACCCCCCTTCCCATCGTCTCTTCCATATAACACACAACCCCTCCACCATCACCACTTTGCTCGAATCTCATACAACTCTTTCCTCATCTCTGCACGTCTTCCCTGCTGCTCCGTGAAGGAACAGTTCCTGCACATAACATATGGCGGCAGCGCGAAGGACAAAAAATATCGAGGCTTCCACCCCTCCCCACAGCCATCGTCATCACCATTCCCATCGCTACCCTCAACGATCAACTGTTCCTTCAACTCACCAGTAACACTAGAAATACTTGTATTGTACAATACTTGTATTGTAAAATCCTGAGATCCGATGCGTATTGCACACAAGATTCTGCCAGAAATTGTAAGTTTTTCTGCAAGGTTAACCGTGCTGAGTCTTAAATCGATATAAACGATGATTTCTTCGTTGAAATTAACCTTTTTTCACTATCCTCGAAGTATTACTGGAATATTCCGGAGATTTTGGGTTAGGTAGTTCTTGGTGTATTTTAATTCTAGAAATGTGTTATTTATTTCTCTTTTTATTCAGGGTGTCTCAGAAACGGTGGATCATTATTTTTTCTGTGTTTATTTCGCACTTTGCACGGTTTGTCAATTGCAAATAGCAATCAGTTAGGAGAGATTTAAACAGCAGTAAGGACAAAACTGCAGTTACTTCAATGTGGACGTTTATCCAACCCCAGTTAGAGCCAAATGTAACTGGAGTGAGATTATTCAAGACTTTCCAACCTCAAGAAGCGAGCTAGTTTCAGTGTTGTTCGAGTTTCTATTTCAAATGTAATATCTCTACCTTGGAAAATACGGATATCGTTGATTGGGATTAAACTTTG
Source organism: Lygus lineolaris (assembly GCA_030264115.1). Classification (NCBI taxonomy): domain Eukaryota; kingdom Metazoa; phylum Arthropoda; class Insecta; order Hemiptera; family Miridae; genus Lygus; species Lygus lineolaris. The sequence continues at coordinate 9,706,727 of JAEMON010000001.1, read as the reverse complement.
GGCGATTGCGTAGCATTGTTCTTGTGGTTATCAGAAAATGGTTTCAAGAAGTGCGCCTATTTATGAACACACGAACCTATGTACTTAGAAACCTAGGTACCTGCCCAACAACCAGGAGTTGCCGAATTTTGAATTATTTTCGATGGATTCGTGCTTTTTCGAGTGAAGTTCGTCAAAGAAGCACCTAGGTATCCTTTTAAAAAAGAAACATGGTTTGACCGACTTCTGACGGCCAAGCCTAAATACTGCTACTTTGCATCGTTGAAATACGTTTAGGAACCCACCTGTCTACGTAGAAAGTCGACAAACATCACGCCCAGAACACGGAGAATCTGTATACATATAGGTGATATTCTATAACAACGACTAACATAGGGACTTTTCCGAGACCCTTCAAGAAAGTCTGGATGACGTTTTAACTATAATAGTACGGGTGGTATTTATTTCAGGATACGCACATTGATAGACACATCATCTATCGGCGAAAACGAAATACGAAGTTCCTTTATTCAAGATAAAAATACATACTACAATTTATTGTTTGAACAAAATAGCACCAAAACACACCCGCGAAAACTGGCAGGATAACACCCAGAACTTGGAGGTTCCCTCGGGGTTACCCACCGCCTTCTACATCAGTAAGTTAAATGATCGAATATTGAAGTATCCATGCTTTAAGCTACAGTTCACTAATTGTCTGTTTAGTTGGCATTGATGGACGCCTCCATTAGGTAAGCTACAGTTATTATTTATAACTGTGGTTTATCAAATCCCAGTTTAGCGTTGCAAATGATGAATCGGCTCTAAATCGATAATTTGCTAACCGATCTAGACTATTGCCGACTGGCCAAATTGACACTATCTTTGTTATTTAGAGGAACTTTTTACTTACAGATTCGGATTCTACGCAAAATTTATGAAAAAGTCATCCGTCGCTTAAAATTTTTAGCGCACAATGAAGTGCGCAAATGCCCTCAAAATGTGCACCAAACGCAAAAAATCGAGTTTTGTAGTTGTAGTAAAATACCAGTACCATAAATTATATTCACGCTGAATAACAGGGTTATGTTAATTTTTTGATTTGCTGGGTTTACTAAACTACAAAACTCGATTTTTTGCGTTTGGTGCAAATTTTGAGCGTATTTGAGCACTTTATTGTGCGCTGAAAATTTCAAGTGACGGATGATTTTCTCATGCAATTTTGAGTAGAATCCGATTCTGTAATAAAAAATGGGGCTTCCTATTCGAAATAACACAGTCTAGATTGGCAGAGATAATCGATTTACAACAACAACTCCGAACAACTCCGTGCTGGGTCACAGTGTTACACTTTCCAGCACGATCGTCGGAGCCTTAACTAGGAAAATAGCAACTAATAACTGGTATTGCATAATTATCTGCACATGTGATATTTATTCTGTATGATGTATGATGACAATAAACTCATTCATTCATTCATTCATTCATTCATTTAGGGAAATAGGTATTTTCAGTTTTCTTTTAGTCGGAAATAAGCCCGGGAAAAATACTGGAGCACTGTTTCTATGACACCCTGTATATATATAATTGTCAAATGTGTACTCATGTCTGTCGGTCTGTGTTCAATCTCGCTCGATCGACTACACCGATTTCTATGAGATTTTTTTTGTAAAACGATGGAAGTATTCCTGCTGACCATATGGAGTAGGCTGTAGGAGAATATCCTCACCCTCTCCTTTCCCCTAGAATTGACGGCATCACCAAGCAAGTGATGAAGGCGTGGTTGAAGTTTTTAAGGTATAAGCGCGAATCTTAAACTAACTAAATTCTATGGAAATCGGTGAGTGAGCTTGAATAATGATCATAATAATTATGATCTAGTCGTGATTGGTAGACATGATTGGTACTTGTACGGTATTATGAAGCCGACTAATTTATGTCCGGATAGTTATTTCCCAATTCTAATGAAACACTGGTAGGCTTTACTTTTCGAGGAGGATCGCATTTTCACAATGTAGAACTGGAACTGATGCACTCTTTAACTCACCTCTTTGTAGTACCATCAGTGGTTCTTTCCGCGGTGAGATTTGTTAGGAGGCTGAGTCATCAAATCATCAAGAAAGGACCCTTCGAATGCAGAGAGGGCCGGTGGAGTCAGGAGCAGCAGCCATCAATCCCTTTGAAGGGATGTGGCAATGAATGTGACCTTGTGCTCTATGAAACACTAGTGAAATCAACTCAGCTCGACGCTTCTGCTTCCAAACAGACAGCCGTGAAGCTCTCCGGTACGCACGCAAGCTAGAAAATGCATGGGAGACGACCCTGTACTCACAATAATTGAAATTTATTGGCTAATTTATTGCAGTATCAATATAACTATTCAGACTCATTCAAATATTTATAAGACACAATGAGTGCATTTTTATAATAAACGTTATTTGTCGTTTATACTCATTCTTTACCCTGACCAATGACAAAGCTTCTCGGAATATACATTTCGGCCAAAGCTATGTTTTCCCGTCTTCTTATAGTGCATTTTGTGCTGATTTCGAATACACCATATTTTATGTTCCTATACCTAACTATTATAGCTCCTTAACGCATTATTTTTTATCCTTAAAAACCCCTTTTTTCAAGGTATGTTCCTATTCAGTTCTGTCGAGCCGTTTTATTTTTTTTAATCACAGAAATGTTGTGGCCAATTAAATTATGCGTCAATGAGACCAGCCGCATCTCTCAGGTGTGTCGTGAGACCCGTAGATACTCAGTAGGACGTTCTTCGCTGACAAATGAGCCAAGAAATGGCGCAAAAATTGCATAAACATTATTCATTTAGGAAATTTAACGCTGAGCGCTAACATACTTAACATAATATGATGCCCATATGATACCTATACTGTGTATAGGTATGTTAGGAATGTTTTATTTGATACGGTAACCTTTGAAACACAACTGGGGGCGTAATTTAGCAGTTGATTTTAATATCGCTGTATGAGACACTACTGTGTGTACATCAATAGCCAGAAACCATCGCTTTTATAGTTTCACACTTCTGAACTTTTAAAAAACTTTTTGCTTCCTCACTACCAAAGATAGGAAGCTATGTATTAGTGAAAGAGAAAAAATGTATCCTCCAAAATCAAAATTTCCACTTTCTTTTTACGTTTCAGAGCTTTCTGAACGTACTTGCGTGTCTGTCTGTCTGTGGTCAATTCCTTGTCCCAGGCGAAACTATTTATCAAGTTATGGTCCGAATCTGATGAATTTTCAGGGGTTGTGCGGGTGAGCCCCATGACGGACCCCTATCAATTTCATCGCCATCGGACCACTAGTGGAGTGAGCACATGCGCAAACCTGAATTTCCTGAAACCCTGGTTTCCCAGTTCCCTCAAAGTTGGAGGGGGGTTTGGGACTTATTCCAAGACGATTACCTATGAATTTGGTCACAATATGATCACTGATAACTACTGCGCAAGCGCAAACTTGAAATTTGTCGTCATGAGAGTAGCACCGGAACTACTCGACAAATTTCGGTAAAATTTTCCAGGGCTTACTTGGGATAGACCCTCGAGAAGTGGTTCTCAACCTTTCCTCGGTCATGTCCTACTTTCTGCAGCATGAGCATTTTTTGAATGGTCTCGTCACGCCTGTCTGTTAATATCCTCTGATCCTGCGTTATTATTATTATTATCTACTTATTTCATCGCCATCGGAACACTAGTAGTATGTGCGCATGCATGTATGAGTTTCCTGAAACTACGATTTCTCAGTTCCTAATGGAACGATTTCGCTCCAATTTGGAGGGAAGTTGGGGCTTATTCCAAGAACATTACCTATAACTTTCGTCAAGATAGAAACAGTACCAGATACTGAGCAGGCGAAAACTTGAAATTCGCAGTCACAGGCATAATTCCGGAACTACTCGACCGACTTTCGGTGAAATTATCAACACACACACACCCAGACCATCTGTCGGGAACAAGTGGTTATTAGATACGTACACGATGGTACTAAACACCCGTAACATCAAAACAAGTCCAAGACGCCACTGAAATACGGAATCGGACCTGAAACTGGGAACGAGGCTCAATGAATGGCTCCGATTATTTTGTCACCCTGGGAAATCTTCCAAACCGTATCAAGATCTTCTAGGCCAGCTTGGGTTCCTTCCTCAGTTCGTTCACATCTGTTCAATGAATGAATTCATGACTTTCTACCCCCCCCCC